>CM077464.1:127981572-128411065 GCA_039654755.1 Calcarius lapponicus | reverse complement strand
GAGATTATTCTTTGCCTTCTTTTTATACTGAGAGCATTCCAGAGGGGATCAAAGGCTTGCACAAGTAAGCTATTTCGGGGGAAGCCAGTTCGGCATAAATCAAGGAGCAGTCTCCAAGACAGTAAGCTTGCAGGCAGAGATAGCAGTCTTGTATCTAATATAACATGTCTAGCATGGGCAAAGCATCATGGTGTGAAAGCTCTGGAGCCAGTGTTATAATAGCAGTCTGCAGCACTGACTGCTGACAGAAAAAAAACAGTACAAAGGAGAAAATTCCAATATTTTCCAAACTAATAATCAAAGATGAACAGAGGGTAATTATGATTTTATTAATGTGAGTTAGGGTTATCCTGGAGAACCACCAGACAACATCTCTCTTGGAAAGCGTATATTACTAGCTACAGTTCTGATAAAAGAAAAATGTTCAGCTTTCTTCCCCAAAGAAAAAAAAATATGTATAGAATTTAACCCTACTGGAAGTTTTGAAAATCATGGAATTGACTACTTGTCCCTTGACATAATTTCAGGATCCTGGCTCCCAGTGGACACTTCAAAGCTATTATAATAGCTCTTAGAGTAGTTTTAGATGAGAATAGCTAAGACTGGCCTATTATCTAGAACATGAGATTAATTATGCAGAAAGTTCAAGTATTGGATACATTAACCTGAAACATTAACCGGAAAGAGATGCCACAATAAAAAGCCCAGATCATTGCCCCTGGCAGTACGAGAATAAAAAATCGTTATTAAAACCATGATGTATCAATGTCATTTTGGTTGGTATGACTGATCAATTAGTGAAAACTTCAAAGTATCTATGAACTTTAATTCAGAACCTGGGAATTGATATGCATAAAAACTATACACACTTGCATGACATTTTGTTCTGAGAAAAATTTCATCTGTACTCTATCCCCTCACACAGAAAAACAAACCAACATATGTATGAACTTAACACTGCAGCCTCCTCCAAGCTTTCAGTTTGGTGATGTGGTTTTTTTCTAAACTTAACTTTATTTACTTTCGATAACTAACTCATATATTTGTGGAAAATTTCAAAGGAATAAATAACATAATTAGGGCTGAGAATTCACCAAAAAATTCACCTCAAATTGCTACTTTAATTTTTCCATCTCTGAACAAATTACTATAGGTTAATTGAAAATAGATGAAAAGTATCCTATCAAATATGAATGCATTAATTGCAATTGTCAGGAAATTTTGTTACTCAAAAATATACAAATCACATAATATAGATATCACAGCGTATTATAACTTATTGCATTTGAATTATTGAAATCCTTTCTCCTTTCCATGAACCATTAACAATCACAATTTTTTTACTGAAAAATCTAACTGGATTTTTAGGTCTCATGGGTAAAAGGTAGTTTTGGAAAGTTGAAACTATGAAAAAGTAGCAGTTTGAAAGTTTCACACTTTGAAAATATGTCGTGTTCTGAGTGTTGAAATCAGGCAAAGTTGCAGTTTTCTACTCACATATGATTGATTTTTCTAGTCCTATTTCAATAAAGCACTCACATACATGTCATGAATTGTGGCAGGACATCAAGGTCTGATCCTGTCTGGGTATGACCTACAGGGATTTTCTTTCTCCTTGATCTGATTTATTCATAACTATACACAAAATATAGATGGTTCACCTCTCTCATCTAAATTTCCAGCCATATGCTAAAACAAGCAGATAACATTAAGGGCCCCCTACCCAGATATATATCCATTAAAATCTGTTGCTGTCTCTAACCTACTGGGAGGTTTACCCTGTACTTTTGAAAAGAAGAACCACCTAGTTATATTTCTGATTGTGATTTTCAAGTGACCTCTGTTTCTTACAGGTTTTCCTCCAAGCAAGCACTAGCAGAATGGCAATGGGTGCTGATAAAGAACTTCCAGCAATCTGAATTTCCATGGGATTGCTTATAGCTGACACCAAAAGTGTACCTATATTTTCAAGCTACCGAGTCAGCTAAATAGAAACAACAGAGTGGTTAAGAAACACCATATGTCAACTACACAGTACAGTTTTGAAGAGTAGTCATTATTACTAAAATTGTTGATACTAAGTATTAGTGTTAGATATTGATGACAGTATTAGTATTAGAATTGAATACTGCAATAGAAAAGCAGGTAGTCAGCACACAGAGCAGAGAACTACCACCAAGCATTGAAGAGTCAATCTGTTAACAAAGGAGTCAACCTGAAAACACGTCATCAGGTCAGGGACTAAAGGCAAGCATGGATTTATCCACTCAGGAGTATGCACAATATTTTGAGAACTGCAAAATGTGCATCTTGAGAAGGCGTGAGAGTGTCACTCATTTAATACTCCAGAATGAAAGAAGGTAAGCAGGGAAGTGTAATATTACGGATAAGTTTCAATTTTGTTACCTTTGTAAGCTGTTCTGTCAATGATCGTTACTCCCAGGTTACTTAAGGAATTGAAATAGCTGCAATCTTTCAGAGGAAATTGCAGTGAGTTAAATTTACCATTAAATAATAGGACCAAGAACATACAAATAGTTCATTTGGCATTATTTCACCTGACCCTCCCCTTTTGGATCCCTTGTATATAAAGACAGTTCCCATAACCCAGGCTGAATAAATACCAACATTGTAAGCATACTGTAAAAATTCAGATCTCCCTTCCTCAGTCCACACACGTATTGGGTTTACACTGCTAGTAATAATTAGAGTGCAAAATGCTCATTTGTAATTGATACAGTAGCTTGCTCTCGTAGAGATTTGTTGCAGCCATGATACATACTGTCAGCACTCACATGAGCCAGCCATGTGCCACTGAGTATTGCAGAAAGTTTGGTTGTACAATTATTTATTCGGGGAATAATATCAACCACCATTCCTAATGCCTGTAAGCAGATGGACTGAGCCCTGCTTTTGTCTCCTCTTCTCAGCTCCAGATAATATCAGCCACTACTAAACTATTAAGCACAGAATACCAGACTAATATTTGCTATTTGTATACATTAATATTTATTTCTCAATTTAAATATCGTTTTATCATTTACACAGACAGATTTTTTTTTTTAGGGAGTAATTAGAGATTGGGGAAAGACTAGCTGAGTAAAGCACCCTACTGATGATCCACAGAGCATTATTTGGCATATGCCCTAATATCTCTATGCTGAAAGAAAATAAAAACAATGAAGTAAATAGGTCTGAAAAGCCTTGGCTCCCTTGAGAACAGAAAAAAACCCTAGCTGAGACAGAAATGAATAATTCTATAAAGCAAAGTCTGAAATCTAACTGCTAAAACTAATTATTAGGAAATTTTGCCTATAGCTTATGACAGTTGGACCCATGATAGAAACACTAAAAACTCAATATTAATAAACTAAGCAATTTTATCCAAGTAATAACCTAGAAGCTAGATGCTGATTATATCATGTCTCTTCCATGTCCAGAAATACGATGACGTAAACATATAAAGACCAGCAAAGGACCTACTGAAAATGAAATCAATCTGTAAACATAAAATGACACAGATGGAATGCTTGTCGCCTTAATCAGGGTTTGGGGACTTTTCAACTTTCTGGGCAAGTGTAGAAGAGTATCAAGTATTTAAAAGTTTTCAATGGATTTGTGTTTAGATTTTAATTTTAGAAAGGAAACTACTTATAAATATTAAAAATATGAAGGTTTAAAACAGCAATAGGAATGTTTCAGTACTGAATAAATTACATAGAAGAGAATTTCTGGATTCATTTTTACAGTTGTATAAAAAGTTTATTTCAAGTGACACGCTTAACTCTTCAGAATTTAAGGTTTTTTTTGTATTTATGAATTTCAAGGCATGGGAAACAAGTTAGTAACAATACATTGGGCTGAACTGAAATCAAGTTGCCAGAAGTGCAGTCTTAGAAACCCATTGAATTTCAAACTAACCAAAGTTTTTTAAATCCCTGATAAAACACTATACATTGTTAATCATATTTGCACAGCTCTCTAAAGAAGTAAAATAAAAGCAAAACAAGAAATATCTGTGAATCATGCCATGCATGAACTAAGCGGCACACTCATATAAAAAACAATACCTTGAAATTATTAGCAATCTGTAAGTGTCCTCATATTATGAAATCAGGGCCAAGTCCAAGTTCATATGATCATCATAAAGGGCTGGGGTATAAAAATCTAAACAATTTTCTCTTCCCCAGACCATATTCCTTTACTTCTCAGGAAAAAAAACAAACAAGAACAAACAGCACTTACAATCAATATATTCCAGTGGACTTAGCAGCTTTTAATAACACTTTGGGACAAAGTTATTACTAATTTGCAATAATTCCATTTCATGAAAGAAACACTGCCTATAAAATATAGGTGAGGCCTGTTCCTCATGTCTCCCAGCTTTTTGTATTTTCTTGACGTCTTGTCAGATGAACATAATTTTTAAGTCTGAGAACTATTGCAGTGGTATAGTGTCCCTATTGTACTTTAAATATTCCAAAACTGTTTTATGATAATGACCTGCTATACACTTGCCCTTGTTCATGTATATGTGTTTCATCCTTTTACAGAGCATTGAAACAGAAAGAGTTTAAACACTCAGCTGATCTTTCTTGTGTTGACTACAATACTTTTCCCCATCCCCTTTCCCCAAGCTGCAGGCCCATGATTTGATCACCATGCCTCACAAGAAGGGGGGGCATAGAGCATTTTAGAAAGAGGAGTTGATCTGGTCATGATTGGAGATAGGATGTACTTTCCCTAATTATACCAAAACTGAAGTGGATACACTAAACATTCGAAACTTGAACAAAGCAAACCCTGGGCCAAGGAATTCCATAGGAGATTACATCCTAATTATCAATATCTTATAATCTAAGTACCTGACACACTCTCAGAAATAATGTATTTCATTATCATAATTATGGCATGTAGTAGAAACATTGCAAGTGGCACCACTGAGTTAGATAACTTGAAAAAAATTTATTACCCTCGCTGGGCAATCAGCAACTAAACCGAAGAAAACAAATATTGATCCGACAGAATTACCTAGGTGCATGAATTTCCCAGAATTCCTAGAACACGAGTCATAACACCAAGAATTTATGTTACAGAGCACTCATATTTTTGAGAGCTGGTGCCCTCCCACAGCCCCATCAGGTGTACTTGCCACTTCCTGCCTTCCATCTGCCTCATGCAGGAAAAGGAAGTGTCAGGCTCGGAAAAACCACCATAAGTATGGATTTCTGCTCAAAACAGAGAATATGCATGCTAAGGTATAAGTCTACTCTCTTTTCAAAGCATAATAATTTTGAAAAGGGAAAAAAATATAACTGTCAAGAAGCTGAGTCCAGCATCACGGAGAATATTGAGATGTTCCAATATCAGTTGTATATCTGAGATATGAAACAATATTATCCTCTTGTGGCTGTGTCCCCTATATGCTAACCCTCCTATTAAAACTTAGCAGTTGCTCATTATAATTGATGCCATTTTTCACTTATCAAGTCAACCTAAGATTGCTATACTACAGGCAGAAGCACTCAGCTGACCTTCAGACCTCCCTCCAAATTGCTAACTCAACCGACCACACTGTTCATAATCGCATGCAGATGGTTATAGGCATAATATGCACATATGAAACTTAATAGGTCTGTTCCTCTGCTCCAAAGAACAGGAAATGGAAATGTAGCTAGGTCATTTGCTCTCCAGTGTAAGGAGGTGCGGGGGAGGGGTGAAGGAAGCAGCACTGGAAGGGACAAGGATGAGGAAAAGCTAGGAGGCCAGCATCAAGAAAAGACGTCCTTGTCATGGTGGCCCCAGTCCTTCTGTAGTGCTGATTCTGCATTGGTAGCTAGTGAAACTGAGACATGCTGCTGATTCCAGTACTTTGTCTCTAATTTATTTATGTTTTTAATAGCTACTCTCACTCTATGATAACTACTTTCTTAATTTTCATCATAATAATATAATAATTGAAATAGTGCTGCAGACCTAATATGGGTTAGTTTAACACCCAGAAAGCAAGTAAGTATGGACATAGATGCTCACTCACTGACCTCCTGCTGCAGTGATATGGGGAGGAGAATCAGTGGAAAGGGAAAAGCTCAATGGGTGTGGTGAGATAAGAACAGCTTAATAATTTGGAAGAAGACATTGCTAATAATACTATTTAATATTATTCATTGTGATGATGATGATAATGGTGATGACAATATTAATATAATAATAATATAATAATAGTGGTACTAATTGAATAAGAGAGAGAGATGGACTGGACGCCAAAACAATCTCCACAAACGATTGGCCCTTCCTGGACACTTCCTAGCAGTGTAATTCTATTGGTATGGAAGTCTTTGGTTAGTTTCAGGTCAAGTGTCCCGGACTGGTGCTCCCTCCCAGGCTCTTGTGCCCCTGCTCGCTGGCAGAGCGAACAGGACACTGAACATCTAGGATTTAGAGTAAACACTGCACCAGCAAACTCTAAACATCAGTGTGTATCAACATAATTCGCATCCTAATTAAAAACACAGCTATTAAGAAGATAAATTAAACTCTCTCCCCCAGCTGAAACCAGGGTAATAGTCCCATCATAAGAACTTTGTCAATTTCTACTAATTGAAAAGTCCCTTTAATTTAGCACATGTAATGCAGCAGCTTGTCTCAAACAGCTAAAACAAATTTTAAAATTCATTGCTACCTTCTCCCTCACTTTTTATTTCTCACCTAACCTCATCTAAATTTGTTTTTTATTGTTTCCTTTGGTAATTAACTTTACCAGCTCATAGAGATAGCTTATGAGATCAGCAATTATATTAATGACTACAAATCACTCTCCTACACTGGATAATGAGCCATAATACAGAATATTGCAGTACTACCTCATCATTATAACAAATGATTAAATATCCCATTTAGTCAGTGTAAATGTAGCTTGATTTCAGACTTATGTCAGAGAAGCCTAGTTGTGCTTACTAGCAGTTTGGCAAATCTGAGAAATACAGAAGACAAATTTTGAAGCAGGTGGTTGTTTTAAATATCCTTAAAACACTAGTGTAAATGAATATCTGTACTGCTGTGAAGTACAACAGATTAAGCTCAAGAAGCAGAGTCATGGGAAAGGGGTATTAGTCATGTTGATTATATTAATGGTATATGAAGATTTGGTAATCATCTTTCCGACATTAGCTAATTAGGTACTTTCAAGGCAAGTTGTGAATTGCTGTATCACAGTTTTATGGATAAAACCCCCCTTTTTAGATAAGTGTATTCCTAGTCCTTCAAGAGTCACCAAATGCTTGGAAGGATGAAAGCTGCTTTTTTTTCTCTTGCTCTTTCTCTCTCTCTCTCATGCCTTTCCTTCCTTCCTTCCTATCCTTCCTTTCCTTTCCTTCTCCCCTTCCTTCCTTCCTTCCTTCCTTCCTCACTCCTTCCTTCCTTCCTTTCCTTCCTTCCTTCCTTCCTTCCTTCCTTCCTTCCTTCCTTTTCCTTCCTTCTCCTTCCTTCTTCCTTCCTTCCTTCCTTCCTTTCCTTCCTTCCTTGCCTTCCTTCCTTCCTTCCTTCCTTCCTTCCGTCCTTCCGCTATCCCCCATCCTTCCGCCACTTCCCTCCGGCACTATCCTTCCGCCACCTTCTTCCTTCCTTCCTTCCTTCCTTCCTTCCCTTCCTTCCTGCTCTCCTTCCTTCCTCCTCAGCCTTCCTTCCCTTCCTTTCCTTCCTCCTTCCTTCCTTCCTTCCTCCTTCCTTCCTTCCTTCCTTCCTTCCTTACCTTCCTTCCTTCCTTCCTTCCTTCCTTCCTTCCTTCCTGTCCTTCCTTCCTTCCTTCCTTCCTTCCTTCCTTCCTTCCTTCCCTTCCTTCCTTCCTTCCTTCCTTCCTCTCCCTTTCTCTTTCGTTTTTTGAACACAATTTATAACACTTGAAATCTGTTTAAGGAATGAGTTAATAGAAAAACTGCCAGAATAATTGTGTTAAATTTCAATGCAAACATCTTGTTAAAACAGTTAGTACAAAGGCAGGGGGTGAAATGGGGAAAAATTCTTACACAAACATCCAGTGGGATAGAAGGAAGGCCTAATACATAGGAAGGGAAATAGGTTTTAAACTTTAGGGGGGAGAGCAAGTAAAAGCAACCAAAGAACTTTTGCCCACAGAAGAAAAATATAAGTCAAAAGAACTGCATGTAGTTCCATACAAGCCTGTTCAAAAACCTGAAGCTGAAGAATAATTTTATTTCTCTTCAGGTAAAGGGGAAAAAAAAAAAGGACGGATTCTCTCCTACATTGCTATTTGCAGTGGCAAACATAGGCAACTATAAACAAAAGAGGAAAGAAGAAAGGAATAGCTTTGGAATTCAAGTCAGATAAAACACAAGTGTGGGTAAAATAACACACTCTTTGCTCCTTTTTGGTCATTGACAGGGTCTGCCTCATAACTCCACCTTTGGTGGTGAACCAAGTTAACATATTTGATCCAAAGAATCAAAATTTTTCAAATCATAGAATCGTTAAAGGTGTAAAGACCTCCAGATCATCAAGCCAACATTTTAAGCTGGACTCAGCTACTCAATCTAATGGGATGGAATAAAACTCCTATTTTCAAAAGGCCTTTCATATTTCTAGTACCTTGGTAAAAATTTAATCTTGATGGCTTCATTAAGCATTAAATTTAAATGGCCATCATCCTAAATCAAATTGGAGCGTTTTCTGGAATACTATTTTATGACTTTTATTTTTTTTCTGAAAATGCTTTTCTCTTATTCTAGTTGTAATTTCTCGGATCAATATTTTGTTTTAGTGATGAGTTTCTGGTAGTGGGAGTGCGCTGCCAGGGAGGTTTCTGTGAGAGGGCACCAGAAACTTCCCCATACTTGACAGACTCAGGGGCAGCTACTAGCTCACAGTCTGAATACGATGTTCAAACAGCAACATATGACCTCATAAAGGGCTTTGATCACCTCCACATTAGTATTTTACCAGATTACTGAAGAACCTAGAAAAAGTTGTCTGGAAATAGTTACAGTAAAGAATGAAGGGAAGGATGGGAAAACATGTTTTAGCTGGTTGATAAATTTGAGATAGGCTATTTCATATCCTAGAGTCAAAATCTCCCTACAGGAAAGTAAGGGAATAATTAGAATTTTATGCCCACTGGACTTGAAGCAAAAAATGTGTTGAGTGAAAAAAAAACAAAACAACCCACATAGATTTTTACTTTTTGTATTCCCTGAAGTGGTGAACTCTAGATAACTTCCTACAAAGGTGGAATTCTGGGCAGTGCTTATACATTGAAACATATATCTGGGGGATGGAGGGGGTGGAAAATCAGTGCTGGATGACTTGGACTGATGGAACCTGGGTTTATGAGACCATGAAATAGCAAAAAAGATATTACTAGTGAGGTTTTAGAGTGCTTAAGGTAAGATATACTGGAAGAAATCACAGTATTGCCTCCCCAAATGTGCTTTCTTATCTCTTCCCTTGTGAAAACCTGATACTCATGTGATTGCATACAAGGAAATTTTCAGAAGATAATTCAAGATTTCAGCCTTTGGGGATTTGAACTTTTGATCACATCTTTCTGAAACAGCTCATTGCTTGGTGCTTCAAAGCAGCTGTCTATAAAGGAAAATCTAAGAAAAGTCTGAGACCAGTCAAAAGCACAGGACTATGGCAGCTCCTGCTTTGGTGAATTTGTGCTGGCGGATAACCACACCTCACAGCCTGCATTCACACAGACCAAGGCATTTGAAAAAGTCTTTGTTGCTCCTTTTTTTGTCATACAAAGTAAATTTAAATGACTTAACCAGTCTGGACCTAGGTACCATAATTTGGTGTCTGGGTGGAAATTGGTCATCATTAGTGACCACTGTGTGCTGGGTATTTTAAAATAGATCTATGATATAAGCAGGGTAAGATTTCTCCACACTGTTGTCACTAATAGCTGTGACTCAGTGATATATTTTTTAAACTCCTCAAGTGATATAGTTCCAATCCATTTAGAGACTTCATTTTTTCATGAAGTCTAGCATCTTAGCACTTCAACAGGCCATAAATATCTTTATGAAGTTTGGCAGCAAGTGTTATGCACAAACTGAAAGCTAGAGAGTTTTCACTTTGGTCAGGTTCAGTGATGTGGCAGATTTATGGATAGAAGGGAAAAAGGCACAGCTGCTAGCTTCCTCTGCATATAATACTGTTTATTAAACATTATAAAAATGTGTATAAAGTCCCCTCAATAATCAGCTTGCACCTTCCTCTGACTCAGAGGAAAAATAGCATCTCTGTATATGCACTTCTCATCCCCACAAGATTATCTTGATTCATTTTATTATCTTGCTCCTTTGTCATACATGACAAAAGCTGGTAATTTAGGTAGGATATACCTTCTTAGTTCTACCCTCCTCCCAATGTACTTGGTTTATTCCATTGTAATTTTAAAACCTTTGAATGAACATCTCTGTGGCTATAACTTACAACAGGTCAGGAGATAGAGGAAGACGTTAAATACACACAAAAAGTAACCTAAATCTGATGCACATCAGGTCCTCACCTTTCTCCTATATTGCAAGATCCAAATAAAATTGCTTTACTGATTTATACAATGTCTTGTCTGTTCCAGGAGCCAAGAATTGCTAATAGCAGATATATTCTGAAAAAAATTAATGTCCATCATTATATTGGGCTACTCATATTTCCATTTAATTGATTTATTTCAGAAAATATGCTAGTTAGACATACTTTTAGTGTGTTCAAATGTTTGCAATGTCTTTAATCTGAAATAGTTATTGATCAGACCCTTATATTATAATGAAAAAAATTCTGTTTTAAAAGAAGTTTTTATATAAATGAAAATTATGGATCTCATTTTCTGCCCCTCACTTCTAAACAAAAAGTCAGAGAATGTTTGAATGTGGAAGGGACCTTTGGAGGTCATCTTGTCCAAGACACTAATACCAGTGAAATAGGAGGATTTTTTCTTCCCTATATGAGTTTTCTTTCTCCTTTCTATCTTTTTCCCTATATATTTTCTTCCTCACCTTCTCTTCATCTTATGAAGAGAGAAAAACACAAAAGAAAAAAAATAACAACATTTCTTACCCTGTCTTAGATTAAGTGAAATGCTTTCTCTAATAAATATCATGGTGGTCACGACATTTTAATAAGACCAAGGACCTCTTTTGTTCCTCTATTTGTGCAGGTAGTATTCATATTTCTTATGACTGTTTCAGTAACGTCCATGCTGACTATGAATTACTAGTGAAAATGTGACATTAGTCCAAGAATGCCTTTCTAAAGCTTTTGATTATTTTGGCTTAATAGAATTCATCCTCCAAGTATAGTGAGTTTATTTCGGATCAATAAAATGAAGAGGGAAAATGTAAGAATGAGATTTTATATTAATTTCTATCCTCCTGCTCTAGCTGGCAAATCCTAGAAATGGGAAATAAACAATAATGCCTAAGGCCTAAGTTATACTCACTCTATGAAATTAAGTCATTTGTTAATACCATTTTATTGCATTGGTTTCTCTCTACTGCAGAGCAATGCTGAGAGTAGTCAAATTTTTGTATCCCTTTAGATGAATAAATATAGAACATTAATACTTATATGATTAAATTGTTGCAGGGATAACACTACACAATTTTATGAAAATATTTTAAGATCAGACTTTTATTCCACAATAATTTCTTGTTTAGTTTAAGAACAGAAGATAGAAGTGAAAAAAGGCCTGTGAAAAATAATTAATTCCTTACAGCTATGATCGAGACGTTATACAGAAGCCATTCAAGAGAGATTTATGCTGAAATTTTATTACTCTCTCTCATCACAGTCAGACATCGACTTTTCACTTTTTTTATTAGTTTTTTCTTTTTTTTTTTTTTCCTCAAAAAGGCTTGGACCCCATGAATTAGGAAACAATTTCCTAGAAATCCTTTCTAGCAAATAGATTTTCTAAATTATGGTTGATAAAGAGGAAGATGTTTCTTTTAAATATAAAGCATTAAATTATCAGGAAATTAGTATTTTCAATGGGATAATTTATTTCTTTATTGTAGCTGAATAGTTTGCTAATTTTCTTTTCAATTAAGGGTCTATGACAATATACAAACTTTCTTTTAAGTTATAGGAAGCTATATCTTTCCATCTTCTGATAGTACAAGTTATACCAATAAAAAAAAGAGTAGATTTTTTATTTGAAAATTTGCCACAGGCAAATGTTGCTTTACCAGTGATTTTAACTTCTCACTGCTTGCAGGTTTCAGTCTTATGTAGTTTACCACACAACCTTATTATGCTGGTCTGGTTTAATAGGACTTTAACATTTTCAAGGCTGCTTTTCCCTCATTAATGAGTTCAGCAAGGTCCAGTCAAAGACTAAGAGAGGTCAATAAGGACATTTGCATGTTTCTCAGCATTTTTCATTGAAAAAGTGGGATATTTAAAATTATTTTAAGGAAATAAAAATGCACCAATAACTACAGGTATTTAGAATTGTTTTATTACCATGCTTGGAAAGCAAATCCTTAATTCAAACATTCACCGCTGTCTATTCATTTGGAGGAAGAAATGATGGCATTGCCCTCTTAGTAAGTTATGCAATATGTTAAGACTCTTGAGCCAGCAAGCAGAACAGCAGACATAGCTGCTTGTTTTTCAGCCTATATTGTATTTCATTATAATCATCATGATTGTTGGTTTTGCAGAGCATTTTAGTTCTAAGAAAATACTTGGAGAACTGATTATAGAGGTAAAATCTTCCTAAAATGTATATTCTTAAGATACACATTCACATAGAAGATAGCTTGGTTGTAAAGGTACTACAGTCCAGAGGAAGAAAAACCCTGGATCATCAGAAAAAGCAATCATTTCTAGTCTGAACAGGATCCCATGATCTAAAAATGTGCAAACATGAGTTGTCACAAGCACAAATAGAGAAATCAATAGAAGCTACCAGTCAATACACAACAAAATATCAGTCCACGGCTTACTTTCTGACCAATTTGAAGGGTAAACATATCAAAGCATGGATGATGCCCTTCACAAGGATATCTGAACATGTACAGCATTTTCAGCTGTGTAGAAATAGGGCCATGCCCTGGGCTAACTTTCCTCCACCTGCTCTGAAGTACTGCTTTGGCATACAGACACTGATTCTGGTAGGCAGTGAGGCTGAGGATCCCCTCCCTGGGAAAAAGGCTCTGCTCTCCCTGCTGGCCTGTGCTGTCTTGCACCACAATATGACATTTGTGCTGCTGACATCCAAACAACAGTGTGAGCAATTCTTTACTGTCCACAGCCTCCTAGATGCCTCACTGCCTAAAAAATCTGTGACTAATAGATGAGTAATTAAATTCTGTTTTCCTAATGAATATGTGTTCAGGTTATGGCTTGATTGATCATGGTAGGACAAGCCTGGGAAGGTTCATCCAAAAAAATGGCCACCAGTATAGCCTCGGTAAAAAATGTCACTAACCAGCAATATCTTGTATGAATGTCTATGGATGATATTTAATTTCATTTATCCTCTGTGGCTCCCCAAAGCATGCAGGAATTATGGAGCAACACTCATGTCATACTTGATCAATTACTTCAGAACAAGCCAGAAAGGTATAGTGTGTGACATTTCTTAGAATAACTGAAAATACCACCATTATAGAAAACCCCAAATCTATTATTCAAGTGTATTTTCTCATTTAATTGGACTGTCCCACTTAAAAACTACATCCCAGCTTCTCTAGATGAGCCTAAATATTCACTTCATTGAAACCATGGGCTGTCTGGGGAAAGGAATTTTGTGTCTAGAGTAGCCTGTTTCTGGAAGTTTGTGTTGTGCTACAGGGAAAATTTGTTCATAGAGAACCAAAGGGTCTGTTTCTATATAAGGAGACCCTATAATAAAGATCAAGTATGACCTCATGGAGAAGCACTTGTTCTGCTGAAAAGCAATGCCTTCAGGCCTAGAGGGTTTTGGTGTAGCTGCAGCACTTCAGTCAGCTTTTATAGCAGACAAAGCATCTCCAATTCCCTTGTCAGAGTGCTCTCAAAAGTCATGAAGTCCAAGTGGATTCCAGGGAGCAGAAAGAGATTTCTGCTAACAAATTCAGCTCAACACATGTATGGTTGTTATAAAAGCACAACAAGAACCTAACAGAGCCAGAAAAGCCTCAGGTACAAGTGACAGTATTCCCCAGTTATCATTTTACCTCCAAAAGCTCTTGGAATGAGCTGCTCTGAGCTACACAGCTGTAAGGAATATCTGGGATCATTTATCAGCACCAAAATGATAGTTTGTGTAAATACTCACTATTGCAATTTGTGGAGAGTTCCCTAAAAAACATACTGTGTGTTGAGATGAAAAAAGATGGTCATAAAATCAGAACCAGATTGTGTATGTGGACTTTCATATTTTGGATTGAAGAAAACCGGTAATAAATTTTTAAAGCTCATATCTGCACAACTGAAATATACAAAGAAACTTAGCAACGTGGAACAAAGTGGAATATCTTCAATGCTGAAAGTTCTGAGAAAGTCACTGTACCAGTCAAAGGACTGGTACTATTCATTTTAACAGCATACAGTTTGATAGTCCAAGGTTATCTGACCTAAAATGAGAAATAGATATAGGTAGCTTTAAAAACAAGCAGGAAAATTATGACATATTGGAAGAAATAGCCTGCAGCTACAAGACCTTGGACTGTCACCTCATTAGATTTCAAAGTGTCAGAGGCAGCCAGGATCAATACCTGAGTGACAGACTAACATGGAAAATTATTTGGATGTTTCAGAAGTGTGCTGGAGCTTCAACAAGCAGTTTAGACTCATCAGATTCTATTTTAAAACAACAGATTCTTAAGCAGAGCCTATCATAATTTAAAAAATTATTCCCATATTTAGCCCTCCTCAATAAGTGACTGTACCACCTTCTTCCATTCCAAAGTTCTCTAGCATAAATAGCTGTCTTTAGATAGATTGAAGATGCTACTTTATGCTTAAACCTCAAGCACTAACAGAATTCAGGTATAATGTTTGAATAAGACTGAAATAAGTTAATAACTCTGATGTGGGAAGGTTTAGATTTCCAGTAGAAGTAACTTCTGTTTAAACTTCCCCCAAAAAAATCAGTATTTAAAAACATCACATAATAAAATATTCCTAAAGATAATAATTTAGAAAATTTGTTTAGACCTAAAGTCTTGCTATAATTTCCAGAAGCTTGAATTTACAGAGTGTTGATTGCCCTAGAAAGCCCACAGAGACAGAAAATATGCTATTTCATCCACTTTTTAAATTTTGACATCAAAATACACCATAACAAAGGAAAAACATTATTAATTAAGAACTTTTAGTATTAAACAACAGCTTATGCTAAAGCAGGTGCAGCTGCCACATAATAGGGGCCCTTTTGCTTGAATACAGCAGCTTAGGATTCACAAAGGTTTATCAAAAATAATAAGGCAGCAAATTTATTGTTTGCCTTGAACCAATTAAAATTATGGGCTTAAATCCATAAAGGTAAGGTGAAGAAGCGTATCTCACCATCAATACATATGTAGGTTACTGCACACAAAATTTAAGATGCGAGCTGGTATCCTTTTCCAGGAATGAATAACTTTTAGATTAATAAGGTTTGAGATAGAGACAGCTCTTATCTAGGGTACAGAGTTTTCAATCCTGGGTTAAAACTTCATAAAGGTTGTTAAAATTCATTCTGCAAAATGATGCAGAATGGCCATTACCTTGAAAGGACCTTGTAACGTTCTCCTACTTGTCTCCAGAAGAAATTGTGAAATGCAAGGGTCACAAGAGGCCACAAGTATTTGAATTTCTACATAAACCCAAGCAGCAGCCTTCAGTGTTGATTTTACTGTCTCTATCCAAGACTGCAGGAACAGACATGTGGTAATCAAGGCTAGCTTGCAAAGAAATATATAGGAGAAAGCTACAAGGTATAGAACTTTCTTCATCTTTCCTTGTGTATGGCACTTATTCTTAGTTAGTTTTAGCCTGATAATGAATAACATATGCTGTGCCTTTTTTTGTACTGCGTTGATCTGTTAAACCTCCATTGCATTACACATATTTGCATACTCACATCTACCATAAAAATTTTGATATATCTGCCAGCCTAAAACCATCAAAGCTGCCACTGCTTGAACACAATTCATTAATTTCATCGTTCTACCAAACAACAGTAAGGAAGTAAATCACATGCTTTGAGGTAACATAGCAATGCCACTTAACATGACAATACTGCAGTTTCTTATGAACAACATGATATAGTGTAATACAAGAAGACAGAAAACACAAATGATAAAAACCCAATTACTTGCTGATAAAAATATGTAAATATTCTCTTCATGCTGACAGTCCATAGAACTGCCTTATAGCTAACAGCAAGATGAAGCTTACGTCTCAGACATTTGTTATATGAGAAAATGTCAAATTCTTCTGATCTGAGCTCCATAATGACCCCCTCAAGGTTGCAGGCTTTATACCTGACAGATCATTGTTTTATAGTTTAATACATTTTCTTCCAACAAAGCAGTGCATAAACAAGTGCTTTAGCAATTAAACAAATGTTGCAGGGGCATGTAATGGTACCCATACCTCATTTCTATGAGCTTGGTTATCTATATAATAGAGTTAATTGCTCCCACAGTGAGGGACAGCATGGACTACTGCCAGCCCTATTTAAAGGAGCCTTCTACTGTGTGTGAGCAGCATGAAAAATAAACAAATTCACTGTGCAGCTACAGAAACTCTTGGAAGTGCTCCGTCCCCTAGAAAGGGTGAAATAACAGCAGTGGCACATCTGGCCCCTCACAACAGGTGGAGAGTGTAATTAAGTTTACGAAAGGCAGAGCCCTCTGAGTAAAATCTGTGGGGTTTGTGACAAATTCATTGGACTAAGAAGCCCTTTTAAGCTCATGCAGATATTTTTCTCTTCTTCTGTGGAGTGGAAACTAGCTGCAAACAGGAAAACTCCAAAAGACAGTATACATGGATAAGGGAATTTTAATCTGGAATCCTGAATAAATCAAAACTCCTTGAGCAACAGACATATTGATTTTAGCAGCTTTATTAAATGGCTAAGAGTGTTATAAAAACAATAAGGAAATGGACTTGGTAATTCTGGAAATTCTTCCATTTTGGTATTTCTAAGGTGTCAAATAGCAGAAATTATTTTGATAATAAACTAGGAAAATATAAAAGAAGATTCAAATAATCTAAGGTAAATTTCAAGCAAAAAAGGAGCTGAAGGCAGTATGAGATACCCCTGTTCTACAGCATCAAGCAAGGGGAACCCTCTGTAGATTCATGTGGGGATTTCTGAAGAATTTCATCAGGTTGATTAAGAAAATGAGGGGAATGTTGGTATGTAAATGAAGAGGGTTACTTGAAACAGAAACACAAAGAGAATTTTCTATTGTTCTAGTGAAGAGAAATATCATTATTTCTAAGATATGAAATCCTTTTAACCATATACTTCAGAAAATTGGGAAAATTAACATTTAAACTCAATTACAGCATACTGGAGTACAAGTTCTTAGATTTAAATGCTTCAGTAACAGAAGATAAAGAAAGCTGTAGAAAATAAAAAAAAAGAGGAGTGCCTAAATAAATGAATGGTGATATTAAACTGCTGCAGTAGAAGTCATTAGTGAACAGGCACTTATCAAAGCATCTATGTTTAGCTTATATAGTTATAGTTTATATTAGATGGCATGGAGCTGGCAATATAAAGCTTCAGTGATTTCTTGAGTTTCAGTAAGAAAACAGCAATAGTTTATGCAACAGCAAACTCCTCTTCTGCCTTACTAGTGTAACAGTGAATTTTGCTTCTCAGAAAATTTGTTCAGAAATTGCAAATTCACTAACTACCACTTAACAGTGAGAAAGCAGCTACAGGCTTCCTGTCAAATAGCCTAGAAACTAGGCTGCTGAACATAAATTAAAAGGTACAAATATTATTTAAATATCTGTTTATGTGTGAATATATGCATTTCTTTATGCAAATATAGACACAGGCATACATTTCAGAGAGCATGTTAATATGCTGTTCTCTAATCTGGGTATATAATCAAAGAAATAATTTGAGGCTGACATTTTCTGTTCTGAGCTTGTAACAGTGAATAAGCCTGTTCATTCAAATAAGTGTGGCCTGAGAGTTTCAGAGAAGGCTGGAGGGCTGCACTGGTGCAGTAGTGTGATGCTTACATAAAACATTTTTTCATTATACCAATCGACTTTTATTACTGAAGAAAATCAGTTCAGTTGCAAAAAGCATTTAGTGTGTCAGCAAAATAACTTTCTGTTCAGCCTTTAAGTTTTTAAAAGAAAGGGCAGCCAACTTGTTTCTTGCCAACAAATCAAAATGAAAAGCCATAACAATTTTGTAGCCATTTCAAAGGCAAACTGCTGTAAAAGATTTTAAGCAAAGTTCCTGAAATCTGTTTTTGTGTTGTTAAAACAGGAAAATATTATTTGAGAAGTACGAGCTTAGCAAACAGCAATATTCTCCTAGACTATAGAACACTGAGGACTCCAAAGGCATTGGTACATAAAGTCTACCAGTAACTTTTACACACATGTGGTAAATTCTAAAAGATGTTTTGTGACAACAAAATAATGTTTTTTGATCTCTATTTCTCATAACAATATACCATCAAGAATAAAAAGTAACCTCTTTTAACTAGTAGCAGTCTAAAACTTTTAGGATGGAGAGCAATAGAGAGAAGGTTTGTGAACCTCTTCATTAGTGTCATTCTCTATGGACTAGAAAAAGGTATAGCAGTGCTTTGCAAACTGCTGAAAAGCAGCATAGTCAGCACACATGCTGTCAAAGTGCAAGTCAGCACAGGATCAGTCCATAATGTACCAAGGGATGGTACAGAGCAACCCAGTGATGATAAGTGAGGTACAATCTCTGGGGACCCATCCCTCTTTGTACAGTGATACTCACAACCAGAACAGCACAGCAGCCTCAGGACCAATTAAAGAATGTTTTTTCTTGGTAGAAGTTGTCTACAGAGCTTGTGCATGGTGTTGTGCTGAGGAAAAAAAACCACTCCGTAAACTGGGAGGTCTATCAACTGATGTTGGTCAAACCTGCACTCCACTGCAGAAAGTTCACCTTCTGATAATTTTTCGAATTGGCTTTATTTGAACTTTACTCTTTTGAGTACAAATTGTCAACAGAAAGCTACTGCAACAATGGCTGATGCAATTTCTCAATATAGAAAAAAGAAATTTTCAGGCAGGATGACTCTGTGTACAAGACTGAGATAACAGTCTTTACTGCATCCAGTTTTTCCTCTTCAAAAATGGAAAAAATTAAACAGAATAGCATTGACTTGCCATGCATAAGGACTTGCTTTTGACCTGACAAAAATCTAATTAATATAAATATGGCACACAGTAGCACATAGAAAAGGGCTGTGTGAAACTAGAAAATATAATTTTTCTTATGTCTAAGAAACAGCTGTGAAAGTCAGACTCCCAGCTGAATAATTGATTAACATTTAATCAATGATGGTTAAAGGATATGGAAAACTCTCCATTGCTAGATGTATTGTTTCCCATAAATTGCTCAATGATACCTTTTTATCAGAGTTTACTCAGGTGTATAGAGGGATGATTGAGGAAGTAACTCTGTGAGCTGTTCTAAAGGGCTGTACCAGAAATATTAATATTCCTTCTGACATTCAGTTCCACGAATTTCTGGAATAGATCTTAAAATGTGAGAGTAGCATGCTCATTTTTCTTTTCCATAGAGACAGGTTGTCCTGGCCATGAAATCCACATAGTTTTGCTGCACTAGGAGCAGGGTTTATAATCCTCACAGGGGAGGTAATATTGGTAACAAGAATTGAAAGCATTGCATGGGATGAGATATGGCTGAAGAGACAATGCTCAGAAGAATGCAGGCTGACAGGAAGGAGCCAAGAGGAAAAACAGGCTGATGTGGCACAAGGGAAACATAAGCAGCCAGGAAAGGCTTGTGTACCAAATGAAATCAATGTCACCAAGCTAGCCTAGGTACATAGCTTTTAGCACGCTGTATGGGGCTCAAAAGATAAAATGAAAAGGATGGGCAAACAGGAAAAGCAGCCTTCGCATAAGTAGAATATTTTTAGAAGTAAAATCATACGCAGAAAAAAAAATAATAAGAGAAAAGTAAAGCTGCCTGGTTTTAGGCAATTCACATGGTCCACAAAACCGAGGAGCAAATTTCTGTCTCTGGACCATTGTAGTTATTCTCCAATGCAGTAAAAGATTCAGTATCACTTGTGTGTTTCTCCAAAGAGATAGTCTGTGCACAGGCAGGGATTTGAATAATTTACAGTAGAATGCCATTAATCCTACCACTCCAGAACCTTATCAAAGTACAGATTAACGAGAGGTCATATAACTTCAATGTGCTATTGCTGGCATAAGCAATCACTCTGCCACTGAACTATTATACTCCCTTACTGAGCATGAACATTTTAATGAAAATAACAACTTTGTGTAGCTGTACAAGAAAACAAGCGTTTTAGCAGAGATCACAGTGACTTAAGTTTTGGGCTAAGCTAATTTAGATTAATTAGATCTGGAATATTTATGTTCTACTATATGAAAGTTAAGAAACAGAGTTAAATAAATAGGCAAATAAATAAATAAATAAATCTGACAGCACTGTCCTCAGTTTTATCCTGCCTTTTAAGGATTCTCTGTTCTACAGACTAAAGACTCAAAATATGTCCTGCATTTCTCTAAAGTTAGTGGTTGCACCTTAATCTGAGAGAATCTTTTCCCTTCACCCCAGCTGTCTTGCATGGCACCAGGGCAGCAGAGAGGAGTTTCTAGCACAGCACCAGGATGTGTGGCTGAGCCAGGGTTGCTGTCGGTTCAGGGAGTCAGCGCCTGTTCCATAGCACTGACTTGTCACAGCAAGTGACGCATCGGCCAGCGCCTGCAGACTCTGCTGCCGGCAGGAAAACAACGTGATTTTAATGGACTTCATTAATGCTAACGACTCCACCTGTAAAATCACTGTAAATTCAACTGAGTGCACAACGGTGCTCCTGGACTGAAGTCTATATAATACTATATATAGCAATATTCAATCAGCAAAATGGTTGCTGATGGTTAAAATGTTTACTCAGCCACTGGAAGAACAGAAACTGAGATTCAATGAACTGACAATGTACAGTACCTATAGTTTCTGAACTGACCCTTGGTATGTAGACTACCTTCCCAGATGAAAGAAGATAATCAGCATTTAAAAGAGTTTGCTTTGCTGTGCTGAGCTAATATTTACTGGACTGCAGACATACAGTGAAAACAGCCTCAGGGAAACAACTACTCTTTCTTTTCAGCTCCATCCATGAGGTAACACTAATATGATACTACACAGAAGTAAGTGAAGGAGACAAGGTTCAGACATCACTTTTTTTCAGCATCCAAATAATGCTGACCTGCTAGAAGGACAAGGCAGTATTCCTCTTTACATGACCAGAATGAATAATACTAATTTTGCTGGAACTTCATCTCTACTAGATGTTTAAAACTAAAGCTCATTTTAGTGACATCACTACAAATTTGAAGCAAAACATTGAGTTGTATCTGAAGAGGTATGTAAAATTCTAGAAAATAATGATGATTAATAACAAGATGACAGGGTTAACTAAAAAGGGAAAATTTAAAGCTTGTAAAACCAAAAATGTTCTGTTAACTCAGAAGTGGATTAGAGTGTTCAAAGTGCTTCAGGACTCGACACCATGTAAAGGCTGATTTACACTCCAGGCATCATAATGCCTACCTACTTCAGAATGACAAATAGCGCCGTGCTGAGATCTCAATGGCAGCCCCAGAGCACTAACAGCAAATGTCTTCCATCTTAATAGCTGAGCCTCTGCAATTCTCCTCACTTAAAATTCTGAGCATTTAACTCTTCTCATTGCATCTAAATCCAGATACAAAAAACTTCAAATCAAACTATTTACCTCAAGTGAAATCTACTCTGAATAATTCATAAGCAGCAAGGAGTCAGAAAGCGAACAAGTTGAAGAGTGTTTTAATGAAGTCTAGAGTTTAAAATATAATGGTATAAAAGCTATTACAGATCTTTTCTAACCTTATAAGAAAGAATATTGGTCTCTGTAACAATGAAAAATCCCAATGAACAGGGAAAGATACACAGTTCAGGTGTCTTGTTGTCAGTGAATGATGCTGCTAACAGAATCACACAGATTACTGCAGAGAAAGAGCTGCTGTTTGAAGCAATTCCTGATGAAGGAGCTGAAGTGTTCAGATTGATTCTTATTCATCCTGCCCCTGTAAAGAAGTATTGATCTTTAAAATGCCTATAAGAAGCTGCAATTCAATTAAAATGAACTACGAAAGTCAAGAAAATGCACAGAAATGCAGGACATGCTATGATGACACTTACCTAACAAAAATTTTTGATTCTTAAAGACCAGGGAAAAAACCCCACTTACTATGTCATTTCACTGTGAGGACCAAGATTTTGTATTTTCCTGTTTCAGCAAATTGTCTTTATAAGATAGATGCTACTAAAATGCATGGTTGATTTGTCTGGGATATCGGTGACAAGCCAGCACTGTCATCAAATAGAATCTGCCTTCTAAGCTGGTTGCTGACTTATTTTGAATTGAGTTAATCTTAACCACTTATCCACAAATGTGAATAGGAGACAGAGAGAAAGGTTCTGAACTAAAAAAGTCAGCAATAGCCCTACCTGTCACATCTTCAGGGAAATTGGTGACTTCAACAAAGTTTTTCTGCAATGCTGGTAAATAATGAGTTTATTCTTCTGTGTTACTGATTAGCAACATAGGTCCACAGACAGTCTGATTGCTTTGAACTAATGGAAATAATTAATTTGAGGGGGCGGTTGTGTCGGATCAGATAATCTACTTCAGATGGTATTCGCAGCAATTTTTTTTAAACAATGGAAAAATAGCATTCTTTCATAAACCTGGCTGCTGAATAAAGGTACATTTCTACCTCAATAATGAGAGTATAAATTTTACTTTTGGAGAATAGTACACTTGTGATAAAAGTCTCTCAGAAACAGGCATTTTCCTAAATAACACTAGTGAAAGTGTAGATATATAGTACTGTTTACTACAAAGGCAAACTGGAGGAGAATTTTTGAGTTTTTAAGTACTTATTATCTGACTCTGTAAAGCAAAGTAGTTAACACTTTTGTATACATTTAGAGTATTAATGCATGCAAACTGTTTGCTGATTAGTGCATTTTGAAGATGAAGTACATGCAGAAGTCTGTTTCATTATGGAGAAAGAGGATGGATTTCTGAATAAGACATGTCAGTCTTGGGACACTTAAATTAGGTTTTCAGATCAAAAACTTTCAAAAGGCAAGCCATTAATTTTTTTTAAGTCTTGTTTCCCCATTGTTGTGTCTATTTCTTGGTATCCTGAAAGGATAAGGGACCTTTCCATACATCTGTTAATAGGGACTACAGATATGCATAAGCAAAATTTAAATAGCATTCATTGTAAATAATGATGTTCAGTGACAAATATTTTAAATGCAAAAAGACTATTAAATTATTCAGGATCAGATATAAAATCATAATCATTTGACAAAGCAGTCCTTTCTAGCAACAAGGTGATCTTTTGTGATAAACCTTACTAGAGCTATCTATGGATTAATATATTATTTTTAAATGAACTTTTAGCCCCTACTTTTGAGACATTTGGGTAGAATTTTCATTACATACATAATATTGAAATGTACCTCTTCTCCCTCTGCTTAGATAGTAGAAATTAGCTGGCAGTGCTAGGAGCAAGGGCAAAGAGGGACATCCTTTCTCAGGACTCCAGTATATAAAACATAGTTGAAATAGTCTTGACTAAAGAATAATTAATCAATGGGATTCACTGAAAATGCATCCATCCCCTGCCTATCAAAATCTTAAAGTCTTATGTCTTTATATGCAATGTAGACAAATCACACATTGGAAGAATAAGGTCCAAACCCCCTTCATTTGTTTACAGAAAAGGCTTTATCTATGTTGTTGCAGGTCAAGAAAAATGAACATCAGTGCTGATGGCAAGAAGCTTCATTTAAGAATCTGGTCTGTGCTTTGAAGTCTATGAAATGGAGAACTAAATGTAATTCTATGAGGTAGAAATAAGTTGGATGGCTGAGGAAGGACTGCTTCTCAAGCTTGTTTGGTCTGCTATCCTGAAAGAGTCACCAACTCCACCCACCATGATTAAGACCTGAGGTAAAGGGATTCCTAGTAACAACCAAACCCCATGCAGAAAATGGTCTGAGAAACAAGAAGAGTAGTGAGGATGAATGACATCATCCTTGGACTTTGTATGGGGGAAAGGGGAGGGAATAAACTGCCCAACTTCTGGTAATTCTGACTTCTAATTGGACATGCTTACCTCTTCTCCAACACACACCACTTTTCTCCTTTTAAATAAAAATGCAGTCCCTCAAATTATCCAGCCTGTGCTGTCAATTTCTGTCTCATATTACAGGCTGGCAAAGTGATGCACTTGTGAACCTACCTTGCATTCTTCTAGGATGCTCACTGATGAGCCCTTTTAGAGTCCAGTTCAGAGAATGGTCTCCATACTGCTACTTGGTGCTTCTTCCTGTCCCATTTGTGACATGGGAATTCTCTCATGTACTGGGCTGCGCTCTTGCAAAGAGAGACTCCTGCCATGTCTGGGCAGAGGGGCAAGCATAACTCACCATACTCACCAAGTGGAGTACATAAGTAGCTGTGCTTTAAGGGCCAAGTGCCCCAAGTTATCTAAAAAGAGGGTGCTTGAAACTCTGCTGAACTACATAAAATGTCTTCAGAGAACAACCAGAGCAAGCCTAGGTGAATAAAAGCAGAGAAATGGTGCCATTCACTCTCCATTCGTATCTCTTTTTCTTCTGAGAAACTGCAGCACTAAAAAAATATGAAAAAAAAAGGAAAACGAGATTTTTCCTATCACCATCTGTGTTTATCTTGCAGTTTTGCTTTTGAAATAACCCATGCTTTCTTTTTGAAAGAAAGTTTCAAAACTTTTTTTAGCCGTGATTTATCAAAGTAGGAGCCTTTCCCCATTAAAGGTAAATAATCTTTCTGATTGTTAGCTTTCACAGTTTACTGGTTTTTATCATACTGCTATTTCTGGAAATAACAGCATTAAAGATTACTTGGTGGTCATATCTCACCTTCACTGGTAGTGTTCGAAGTGATCATTGAAACGTATTTCCAGATTTGGCTTTGACATCTCCAATCCATGTTATTAAACAAATGAACAATATGGGTGAGAAACAACTTAAGAAAACTTCAATTAGGAAGCCATCATAAAAAAAAACCTGATAGTCTAAAATAATCTATGCAATAGGTACAAAATCCATGCTCTCACTGAATTATTGCATACCTTTCATGGCAGAAGCATGATTAACAACCACCCTTTTTTGGATATCTAGTTTACCAGCCCATTTTGCCTGGAATCAGTGTGAATAAGCCAAGAAGATAGTTTTACCAACTTTACACTCTTTGTTTATGGAAACTTGTTCTCAAACTGCTCTTCCACATGGTGACACTTTTGTAACTGCAGCCACACTTTAGGCAAACTACAGAAGGCATCTGCTGTGCTTCACAGGAATGTGCAAGGAACAGTATGGCAGGATAACACTAGTTTTATGCCAAGTCACTGGCACAGACTGGCTAGAAAAATCAAGAAAGCATGCAAAAAATCCTATTCTGGGTTCAATAAGGCAAAGCAAACATCACCACCTGAAAGGATTAGAATACCAAATGAAATTACCTTAGAAACAAAGACCACTTTCAAGCGGATAAAAGTATAATCCCTTTATGAAAGTGCTTCTACACAAATGTTCTGAAACATTCCTTCTTCTCCTCCCCTCAAAGCTTCACATGAGTGACTCATGTGCTGTAAAACCATTCAGGGCAGAAAACTTCCAACTATACATATAGGTAAGTAATTCAAAGCCAAAGATGTTAATTTATTTGCTCTGATTTCCTGCAAAATTCTGAGGATTTAAAATAGAACAAGGCCTGAACTCCCACTCTCTTGATCTCAGGGCTGCCATTGTGAAACAAATTCCAGGAGTGACTGATACATACACCTCTGCATTCAAGTTTGATATTGCTTTTACTAAAATGTATTTCCAGGGTTTCTAAAAATTGTTTCATATTTTATTGATCCACAGCAAAACATAATGTTTAAATATTACAGTTGCTGCATATTTAATGTTTTAGAAGATTTAAACCCATATATATATATATATATAACAGTTAAGTCTCATCAGCTGCAATTTCAGAAGATCCAATTCTTTTTTTCCAATCATGTATTGGGAAAACAGTGATGCACTGGGAAACCACTGATCTTGTAATGCAAACTGGTGGTTCTGTGAACTGGCAATTCTAATATAAATCTTTATGTACATTTTGCCTTCTTTGATTTTATTATTCACTAAGGACTCAAATAAATTATGTATGATTCATGCAATAATTCTTAAACTCAATGAAAATCTGAGCTTACAGGTGTTACCAATTATATCATTTTCAGGGTGATCTGCCTCATTAATGCATTCTACTTGTTCATTTGTATGCATGATGTTTGGGATGTGGCAAATAAAAAGCTTTAGATATGATAAATTGTGAAATAGAAGACCTTTATAATAGTGTAAAGAGTGTTTTCAGAAGATGTTGTGAACATTCCTACTTTTTCAAAGTTTACCTAATACATGTTTTCCATAACAGCTTTATAGGTAATTTGTGTAAAGAAAAATTAAATCATTTTTGTTTATGCATTATTCAATGCTATTGAAAATTAGAATCTAACATATCAGGCTCAAAAGAAAGAATTCAAGTACTTGGAAAGTCTACATTTCATTCCTGCTGCTTAGTTATATTTTGGATCAGGACATAAAAATCCCATTTGTTCTTCAGTCCGTTGACTATAAAATCTTTAAAGATTTCTCTTTTTTTAATACCTTGTAATGATTTTTTACCTTTTAAGTTCCAGGTGTACTCTAATTTTTTAAAAGGTACTTCTTAGTCCTTGGTAGTCTGTTCCATCAACCTCCATCACATGGAAATGTAGAAGTTTCCTACTTGGTGATTAGTTGCCATCATTTTTGGAGAAAATAGTGTTCAGTAGATGCGAAGGAGTTAGGGTGAAGTGTTGGACAGACAAGAAATACAAAATTCCCATTCATTTTTCTGCAGAATGCATTATGTTTTTCAATTAAAATATGAGTAATCACAATTTTAGTATTATGGCTGTGTAAAGAAGAGTTGTGTATCCATTTTTGTTTTTGTCATCTGGTGTTTGCTCATTCATTGATCTTCCCAGTCTTTTATATCATAATTCAAACTATGAGTTAAACAGGTTGTGTTTAGAACTGCCAATACTGTTGACTCAATAACCTCTATTGAATTCTTTAATTTACTATCAGGTACATATTTTTTAATTCTGCAGTTCAAATAATTTATTTAGTTTTAATATTAAATATTAAGTGACATTTATTGTTGTATTACATATCATACGAAGAAACTCCTTTGTTTAATATTTAAAAAAAACCAAACTGCTAGTTTAAGTAAATATCATCTTTCTCTCTTGTCTACAGAAGATGTACATATTTTGTAAGCCTGTCTTTGCATGCCAAATGGTTTCAGAGCTTGCTTTCTCTTTTCAAACATAGTGAATTTGCAACCACATGTTATCAAATTAGGCCATATCTAATGATAGTCAGAATTTTTTGCCTAGTAAATATCAGTACTTATTAAAGCCTAATACATGACATTTCATTGGGAAGAGGGAACATTTTCATGGCTATTATATGCCATCAGCTTCCCTAGCCTCAGAATTACTTGAAGAGTGCTTCAGCATTGGTTTTGGTTGTTAGTTTTTGGTTTTGGTTTTTTTATTTTATTTTACTTCCTATAGGTTTTATTTTTGATTGTTTGAAAGTAGCTGTTCTCACACTGGTTGCCTAAACATTTTGCAGATTTTCCAATGCCTCCAGCAAGACCACCAGTAAGTTAAAAGGATAACACACTCTTCCCCCTTCTGCCATAAGGAAGCTCAGAGACAATCAATGGCAAGCCATTCTTTGCAGTTAGATCC
The DNA here is from genome assembly GCA_039654755.1 of Calcarius lapponicus. Taxonomy (NCBI): domain Eukaryota; kingdom Metazoa; phylum Chordata; class Aves; order Passeriformes; family Fringillidae; genus Calcarius; species Calcarius lapponicus. The sequence goes on along the minus strand of CM077464.1, from coordinate 128,382,937 downwards.
TCTTTGCTTTTCTGGAGAGGAAAGCTTGGGATGCAAATAACATTTGCAGAGCAAGATTTCACTTTCAGGTGAAGGATGATGTAACAGTTGTTGAAAACTATAAAACCAACACTGGAGGAAAAGAGAAGCCAGTAGATGGCTAGAAATCACAGTTCTGGTTTGGGTTATTTACAGTATCCCAGGAAATAATTGAATTCTTGTTAACCCGAGCACAGAGGCTGACTGATGTGCACACTGAAGATAAAAGGTATTTGTCTTAAGACCAAAATCTCAGCTACTTTTTGTTTCACCAGTGTTGCAGTCATGAATTTTGTGTTCTTTTAGGCAGATCCCATACTCTAAAAGGGCACAGTCTGATCCTAGGAGACTTATTTTAAAAGAGAGAAGAAACTTGTCAAAGAAGGCAAGTTAATATACTGCTTGGAGTTCCAAAGATGAAAATGTCAAAGAATTTGTATGTTTTTTCAATATAGACTAGAGAAATTAAAGCCTTTTCCTTCTGAGTTGGTGGGATACTACCTATCAAATGCAATAGTATTAGATTTTTTCCAATATATCTTCCAATATTTTTTCTCCTTTAATATATAAGAATTTATCTTTTATATAACTTAAAAATCCCTTTAGCCATTTGTGAATGCCAGGTCCTAAAAACTGAGGTCCAGAAAGAAAGACAGCTTGCTCACAAAGTTCTCCATGTGGCCCATTCTGTGTTTTGTGCAGCTTGAGAAAAGCATTTAACTATGTAACTGTTAGATCCACTGAACTTCAGTTGGATCAAACTTTCCCAAAAAGTTGCGCTCACTGAAAGTGCTGCTGTATTTTTTAAAAGCCACCAATTTATAGCTAATATGAAAACTTTTCAATCTTATTCTTATAATGGGTCCTAATAGCAGCTTGCAGACAGCAATTAGTTTATCCCTAAAATCAAAATAATGAAGGAGGTTATGGCTCAGTAGCGTTCCTAGTTACTCTAGGTCCTGGTCAATTCCTTAAACCTGTCCTATCACTCCTCTCCTTCTACCCTCTGCATATCCGTGAGGCAACTGCTACAGAAACAAGTATTAAAAAAAATAAATATGTGGTATGTGCATCCATATACAGGTATGCACATCTTTTCAGCTGCTGACAGAACACTCTTCCCTATGTAGACTTTCCTAAACAAAACTTTCCTCCTTCTAGCTGGGAATTAAAGGAAGGAATGGAGTGACAGGATAAAGTGAGGGGAAGTAAACTAGCATGGAGAACTTTGCAATGTAATGAGACATATCACAGCAAGAAAGGCCAAAAGCATGAGAATAAAACCATCTACAACATTTGTGGGTTGCTACCTGTCATGATTTGAAGCTGGCACAATGCCAGTGCCCCCATGAAAATACATTCTCCCTGGTGTCTGCTGTGAGATGTGACCAGGAATAGAGCAAAACATGCTCCAACTTAGGAATACAGAAGAGAAAACTTTATATTTACCTACAACTATATGAAAAAAGAAACACACAGAAAGAATGAAAACCTTCCAAAAACACTCCTCCTCCCCCACCAAACTTCCAATACATCCATCCCTCAGATCACCAACTCTCGGTCCATCACCACCCTATAGATAATTAATTCTCAGTTCATTAAGGAGTGAGGAGTCCCTCTTGTGCCATAGGCTTCCCCTGGAAACACAGTTGGGACCTCTTGTTTTTCCTTTCACACGTGGCACTGCCTGGAGATCATTTGCCATCGTGACATCTTCCTTCCATGCCCAGTGCTCTCACCACTGCGCATGGACCAGAGCTGCTTCTAGGGTTCCCCTTTTAAGGATGCTTTGTCCAGTTCCAAAAAAAGCACAGTCTCTCACTTTCGGGACACCTGCCACCCCCAAATTCACCCCCTGGGGCCGAGGGGTCTCAACAACAGAGATCTTCTTCTTCTTCTCCAAAGATGGAGGGCACCACCACCCTCCTCACCCGTTGTCTCTGTTCACACACTCCTTCACATAACATCACTGCACTTGCTTGGCTCTGAGCCATTGCCTCCCCCTAAATGCAGTCTCCATGTCACAGGAAAAAAAAAAAATGGTTCTGTCCATGGCTATACAAGAAAAGTCCAACCAAGGGCCACTCCATCACCTCCTCCCACCTAAGATTCTTCTCCACTTCTCTCGTGACCCATTTCCTCTTATCTCATCTCTATCTCTCATCTCTATCTCCTCCAGGAGGATCAGCATTTGTAAGGTTTCCATCATCCAAGAAAAAGGTTAAAAATCTCAGGCTCTGCCTCTCCAGAACTCCCAGGGCTGCCCTGCTGGGCACCTTCTCACCGCACCCCCCCTTCTCCTTCTCAGCCGGCCTGCTATCAAATTTCAAGGTGGCACAGGCACAGGCACAGGCTGGCTCTCCCTCTCTCTCTCTCTCTCTCTCTCTCTCAATCTCCTGGGGGGCAGTTTGCTGCCCGATGTCTCTTGGTGCTCCTCCACCCTTCCATCCTGCAGGGGCCTTCACCTCCCCTCTCTGTCCAAGGCCCGGCCTACCTCACCCGGCCGCATGGCTTCCCTGCTCAGCCGGCAGCCGGGCAGGGGAGCTCTGAACCTTTCCCTGACCGGAACCAAGAGAAAGTTTTCCTGGGAGTTCTCTGCTTTTAACCCCCTGTGTTCTCAGAGGCCGAAACATGTCCTCAGTGGCCACACAAGGTGCCAATATTCAATCTGGGCGCCTATTGGTTTGACCACAGCATCCGAAAAACTCACTAACTCTCAAACCATGACACTACCCAAAGCACAAAATAAGCTACATGCTCTTTTTCACAGTTCCTTACTGTATGAGCCATACTGTTACCCAACCCACATGATGCTGGCCTCCCTCCATTCTGGTCATAGAGCTCCCAGAGTTGCTTTTCAGCCATCGTATTCTGGCTGTACATACAAAAACAAAAACAGAAACAACAACAAAAATTCCAAAAAACCAAAGCAAACAAAAAACCCCACCAAAACCCCACTAAAAACCCCAACTGTCCCCCCCACCAAAACCCCCCAAAAACCACCAAAACACCCCCACCAAAAAAAAAACAAAACCAAACAACCCAGAAGAAAACCAACCAACCAACCAAAAAAAAAAAAAAAAAAACAACCCACCAACAAAAACAACAAAAAAAAAGCCTCACATTTTTGTGCAAACCATTTTGGTTTATATGTCATCTTAAAGCAAAACCCAAAACCCCTTGAATTCTTCACACTACTGGTGTACTATTGAGGTTACTACAACAATTATATTCCACTAAACACTTCTGCCTCTTTAAAGAACTAGAGACTAGAACTAATAAACCAATAAATGGGGATAACTATAATCTCACATATTTCTATGTATTTTATATTTTCCCCTAATACAGTCATTATTATCAGAGGAGACCAACATTTAGTGCTGGATAGTTTAAGATAGATTTAAATTCAAGAAGCTATATACCTGCTGATGGAAAAAGTTGGGTACTTACAATCGAAGATCATTTATGCTGTTTGTGCAGTACAAGTGCAATTTTTAACATGAAACACCTAACTAGATCTGTAAAATATAAGTGGCAATCAACAAGGAATTTTATGAACAGGGTGCTGGAATCCAGTCACCAAGCATGAATTAAATTGGAAAAGGCTGCCTATGACATTAATACGTAGATTTTTGTTGTGTTTTGTATTGGTTAAAATGACATACACCCAAGAACTAATCTAACTAATAAGTAGAGATACAAAAAGTATTGAGTTATTGCCTAGCACACTAGGGTTTAAAAAATTCAACATAGATTTATCCTATAAACTAAACATTAATCATATACTCTGAGCCTAATTTTGTTAAGATTAGCAAAAAAAAATTAAAAAATAAAAATAAATTCAATTCATTCAATGAAAATTACATCCATTTTTTTTAGTCAGTTCCATGTCTTTTAAACATCAGAAAGCCATTGAGTGAATCAAAATTAGGAGTTTTTATAATTTTGTGAGACTGAAAGATATAGTAAAATAAAAAAAGCTCATTACTTTTACCTTTTCATGAGCTGGAGTCACTGCTGTTTAATCTTGAAGAACAAGATTCACAATACTGTGTTCTTTCACTTATACACACATATATATACATATATAAATGGGAAAATTTAGAAGCCAATAATTTGTTTCATATGGCTCAAGTGCCTTCAAATTGCTTTGGCTCTGCTGTCTTTCTCTTTGGAAAGAAAACCAATGCACTATTTTGTGTAAGCTTTTAATACCTGTACAGTGAAGTTCTTTACTAAACATTATAATTTCAGTGTGTTTATTCAACATATTTCTGATTCAATTTTGTTAAGAGCTATATCACTGGATTTATGTGCAGATACTCATTGCTACTCATGAAAGTACAGCCCAGCATCTCTTTCTTTACTATTTCATCTTTTCTGAATATCTGAGCTATTTTCATTAATCTCAATTTTCTCTCTGTGATGCACACCACAGGAAAACACATCAACCAATGAAAGGGAACTCTGGTAATCTACAGTTATCAAAACTGAAATACCTGGCCTATTTTTGAGACAGGTAAAGTGCTTGATCCTCTCTATAGCCCTATATTCAGCAAGAGGCTGAATCTGTATGTACTTAGCATAATGATTTGTGTTATTCAAGTGTTTCAAAAGGATGAAATACTTTTTTCTAAGAATGACTTTGATTCAGCGGCAGAAAAATACATGTTAATATTCAGCAAGAACATAGCTAGGTGGAATTGATTAAAATAGATTGCCAACTCTGCTTCAGATAAATCTTTTTAGAATAGATTTTACATTATAAACGTAACTATATAATATTGAAAATGTCTTCAGAAATTCCACCTAAAGTAGTATAGGTCAAGTGTTTCTGCCCCAGTTACACATACAAAAATATTATACTTTTAAGTAACTAAAATATTGGAAATGCCGACATAGTATAGTTTATATGCCTCTAGACCATTGATATTGCAGTAGCCACAGTGTTCTGGGAAAATATCAGTGTTCTCTAACAGGATTTAAGTTCTGGCCTTGATTCCCAAGCTAATTGCAACACTTAAAACTTTCCATTTCTAGTGGAGTAAGCAATGATATTTTACATCTAATAAAAAGAATGTGTGTATCCAGTGTATGTATATGCATGCTTGTGCACACAAATATACATGTGTGGCAGCACGTAAAAGCTTCAGCTTCTGTACTTTTAGTGGGAACTTAGCTGGCATTTGATGAAAAAATAGATTTTTCAGGTAAAAGTATTTTTCTTTCAACTACAACATGTTATTGTTTTGTGGTCATTTGAAAGCAGTGGTGTACTGAGTTCCAACACTGTATTGGGCTATGATGCACTGTGTTTTAAAACAGCTTTTTAAAAAAAATATTGCTGCTAGAGAAAAATAATCAAGACTATAAAAAGATAGTTAAGGCAAGGTATATTGCATTCTGATTTAAATTATTGCTTAACATTGGGAATTTAAATTCACCCTATAAAATAAAGCCCTTAAGATGAGGAAGACGCTTAACAAGTTAATCCTTGAGCACATGATGGTCCTGTGTCCCCCTTTAGCAGCTGGCTAGAAAGGAAGCAGCTGCTCTCTGGAGATAACTCCACTCAGAACACCCTACAGACACGGGAGGGTGCAGCTCTGAGCCTATGGACCCCCTTCACAGTGCCTACTGCAGAGAGCAGGGCAGAGTTTGTGCATCCAGCACCGTTCACACTGAGAAACCAGAAATACAGCAGGAAGTCAGGGAAACTCAGCATTACTGTGCTGTCCCTGAAGCTGAGTAAACCAGAGGGGAGACCCACCAGAAATTGTTACTTCACAAATGCTAGATTTCAGGCATTGGAATTTGCACATTTTAGACATTGGGATATGCTGCTCTGGGAAGGGGGGGATTCATCCCTGGGAACATTCAAAAGACATGGATGTGGGACTTGGGGATATGGTTCAGTGGAGAACATAGTGGTGTTGGGTTAACTGGTGGACTTAATGACAACAGAGGCTTTTTCCAACTTAAATGATTCAAGGATTCTATGACTGCAGAAAGGTCAAACCACTGTGGAAATGAGTGGTGCATCTTGTACAAGTTTGGCTCAAAGCTTAATGTGAAAATATTGTAAGTTCTGTTGTAATTACATAAAGCTATTTGAAGAGATCTGAAATTATAATAAGTCAAATGAGAGTTAAGTTGAAAATTGGGATATCTGTATTCTCCTTGAATTTGGAGACATAAAAATTTTAAGGTAAAATGGAACATGAAATAACACTCATGTTATCATATTTCTCAGTTTAGCATAAGACTAGCTTATTGTGCTGACTAGATTTTGTGTTTTTAAACAATTTATGAATCAGAGCAGAGGGCTAGGCACAAAACCTTCAGCAAATTATGAATAAATTGTTAGAATAGAATTTAATTTCTCTATCCTTCTGTTTGAAGTTCTGCTATTAGAATATTACTCTAATTTATTGAGTAATGGATCACTGAGGAAGGAAAAAAAAAGAATTTGTAAGAACTGGAGAGAGGACCAGGGATTTCCTTTAGACAACAACTTAACATGATAAGAGCCCTTACCTGTTATTATTCAAGAGAGAGTTTTATTAAAACAAATTTCATTTTCTCAATGACAACATGCAGAACTGAATTCTCCACAAATGAATGAAACAGGAGTTCTGTGGAAATAACTAATTGGGACACAACTGGTACTGAAAGTGATACAGAAAATGTCACTTCAAGTTTGTAAACTGTCGATCTACATCAAGTCTTTTAAAAATTGCAATTAAAAAATTAGCACTTTTTATAATTAGGATTTTTGAATCATCAATGATGATGAAACCCCCTAAAATAATCCTTTGAGGTTTATTCTGGAGAAAAAAAAAGTCTTACAAATAATTATTTTTATGAATAATTTTAAAAATATATCTCCCCAGATTTCAGAGACATTTACCATACATGTAAATTTTACTACTGAAAAATGTTTTGTCAGCTTCATGTGGACTATTCCTGTGAGTTACCTCTCTGTGCATTCAGTTAGTTGTTGCTTGGGATTTTGGGGCTTTTGTTTAAGATTGAGGTAAAGCCTTTTAATTTAGGACAAATTATAGTAAATGTTTTTTCCCAAAAGGTTTAAACGTTGCTAATCTGTGTGAAATAGCAGGTAGTGTATTTGGGGTAAACAAAGTTAATAATTGAAGGATAAATATAGTGCCCAAAAGCACAGATTCTTTCTTCAAGCTACCATGGTACAGCAAGATTAGACCCTTCAAATCAATGTGGAATTAGGAAAGTTTTTGCTGTGTGTCCAGTTAGTTTGTGTTTTCAGATACAAGTACGGATCCTTGTTTGTGATTTGGAACTTGAACTAAGGAAGGAGAAAGGAAGAGAAAGAAAAAATTCTTCCCCCTTTCAGTCACTGGTTTATTATGACATCTTTTGCAAACAGTCTTGTGGCAAATGAACCCTGTGTTCCCTCCTTGACTCCCCAAATCTGGACCAGGACTGTCCACACCTCAACATTTGAACATTAAAGCACCTTCTCCTCAGTTATAATGTTGGCAAAGCTGTTGTGTGGGAAGTCAGACCAAGTACTAAACACAGTGAACAGTCATTTTCCTTCAAGGGTATCAAGCCTTTTTTCATCTCTCCTTTAATCTATGCTTGTCTAAAAAAACAAATAAAAAATTGGTGTAGAATCAAGTTCTACTTTTAAAATATTAATGTTTTATAGAAAAGCCTTGCAAGCTATTAGCAAAATGATACTGATTTTTAGCTACAGTTTTGAAGACCTTCCTAAACCAAAACCACAGCAAGGCTAGAGGCATTTTTTCCCTAAATTAAAGCTTTTTCATGATTACTGAATTGCTTTACGATTCACACTCCTGAATACATTCTGAATACAGAGTTATTTTGAACAACAAATAGTTACCCAATTGAAATCAATACAGGCCAGGAGTAGGAAAATGTATACTGTTAGAAACTCCAAAGCTAAAAGTTTCCTACGTATGAGATCCAAGTAAAAAAATTACACCAGTTTTGGTAAGGCTACTTAATTATCTGTTAACATAATCTATGAAGGGTTCTTCATGCGCAAGAAATGAATAAGCACAAACTTTAAACAAGTTTAAGTTGTTTGCATTAGTAAACCAGCATTTAAGGTACCATCATGAGTCCAACAAAAGCAGAAAGAGACGTTAACAAAAGTATCAGAATGAAAAATGTCGACAGAGAAAAAATATTAGTCATGTGGGGGTTTGGCACATCAGGAACTCTAAGGGCAAATTGTTAGCCACGACACTATGACAAAACCTGCATCAGCTGAAGACCTGTTCAGATGTGGTGCTTCAATGGAGCTGTCAGTCCTAAGAGGCTGTGACATTTTAGAGCTGTCCTGATCTGTACATGGTCAGAACCACCTTGGACTGCAGCAGTGGGCCAGTTCTCCCAACACCTCTACTCACATGTGTCCCTTCCAAAGTTGACCATGTCCCCTTGTTTTTAGGGGAACTTTTCCACTCACAAGGAGCATGAGTGGAAATTTCTTCACTCACAGAAATGCTTTCAGGAAGCCACAGTGGCCATTTGAAAGTGGGTATTTTTTCGCTGTCATGATCACCTTGAGAAATTTCTCAAGTTCCCTTAAAATCCTGTTTTTCTAGGCAGGTGTTTCCTCAGAAAAAGCATTATAAAAGAGCATAGCTGAATATAGACATTCAGAAATGTGCAGCCTGCTCTTTCATTCAGACATTGAAGATGATGTTTCTCAGTCTTACAGTAATACCATCTATATTATGCAAATAAGTATTGTATTGAAAATAATATTAACAGTATATGCTTATGCCCTTAGCATGACTAAGTTATCAAAAAATGTAACTTCTCATATTAATTAAATATGCAAGACCATTTGAAATTTGACAGAACTCAATAAAAAACTCAAATGGGTCTTGGTGGTCCTTAAAATCAAGTAAATCTTGTAAGACATAATACTTTTTTGTAAGGAAAAAAGAAAATTTTAAATGGAAAAGTGTTTAACAGTTGAATTTTATAATGCCTTGTTATAAACCACTTCTGGAAATTGTTGGTAAGTAACAGGACAGAGGAGAAAAGTTTATAGGGGTATCTGACCTCAGATGAGTACTGATTTGTTTTCTGAAGATTATGTACAGCTCCTTTTGTTTAAAATGAAACCAAATACATTAACAGATTTTTAAAACCTTGCTCTTAGTTTCATGTTTCCACATTTACAAGTGTCCAATGCCTCAAAAATTCATTTTAAAATCACTACATAATAGCTGGATTTGTTAATGACATTATAGCTGGAGTTGTTACTGATATTTCTAGGCATTCCTGAGAAGCAGAACCTTTGCTGACTATTTTATGCAAGTTATTTGTGTACTTGCTAGGGGAAAACAATTTAAAAAGTGAGAGGGACTAAGTAGTAAAACAGTGTTAAAGGCTACTGTTATAGACTGTTGAAGTTTATGTTTGTTAATTAAAGTGCAGAAGAGATAAGATGATGTGTAAGTATTCCCAATGTGACAGTGAAATCAGCTAAACACCAGGATGTATTTTCCCTTGAAAACTAACCTTGGTTATACTTGTTCTGAGACAAGGATTGAGGGATGGGCAAGCAGGGACCATCTAAGAGTCTTTTTACAAGTCACAAAATGCTCTACTGGTATTTCTTCTTTTACCACCTCAATTTTAGAGACACTTCTCTATTTTAAACTACTGACTTTAGTGAGTCATTTCTTTAACTTCAGTAATAGTTCATATTTAATAGGAATTCCTGGAAAGTACTTATGTCTGTATTCAGGGCTATTCCGCTCTTCCTCTTGTTACTAGTGTTCTAATCTTCCTTCTAATACATTATTTTTCCCCAAAGGCCCTGCAACCAATAAGACAATCCTCTGCATCCCACTGAAAAAAAGGATTGGAAAAGTCGTTCAAAACTTGCTTTTATTTTAAGAACCTGAAGTTTTACACTACCAACTATAATCACTTTTCTAAAACTTTCTTTTGAAAAGCAGCTGTGGACATGGGTTCATCAATGTTGGCAATTTTGCCTCCAGATTCAGGCAAAGGCCCATAACCCTACACACCACTGGGCTTTATTTCCCAGGTAGAATGCTCAGCTCTGTTAGGTACATTTTCCTGGCACAGCTGAGTTGGAGGTCAGCACTGCAGAACTGCAAGAATTGTATAAGAGCCTTAACTATTATTATCTCTAATGACGCTGCCACCATATGCCACAAGCTACTAATTGATAATAACACCAGTAGCAGTAACAGTCAGATTTCAGACTAATGATTTTTAAATAGATTCCTCTTATAATTCTTGCTAAGAAGGGTTACATATTGAATTTTTGTAACACTTCAGTTGTCTAGATATTTTGTAATCTTTCCAGAGAATGTTTTTTCTATTGTCTTAGCTCTCATTTAAAACAACTTGACTGCAACTTCATTCCTACTTGACATAGTCATCACACCAGCACCATGGGACCTCAGAATTATGCAAAAGGAAAAAAGTATCCTCATCTTCACTAGAGAAGACCAAGGATATTTAACTACATTTAAGCATTAAATGCAGGTGAGGGACTGTTTTGGGGTGTTTTGGTCAGTTTTGTTTCTGAATTTTGTTTAATCTAGGAAGAAGCAGTAATTTACTTCCTCCTGAAAACCCCCCAGCTATCCGTCTACAAAACTAGAGATTATTTCTTGTCCTCTATAAATAATAAAAAAATCTATAAAAAGAATTTAGCTGATAATAGGTGAAATTACTCTGAAGGTCAAACACAAAAAAAAATATCTTCATTTTCTAGAAACTAAGTTAAATAAACATTTCACAATATTTTAAAGACCTTATGAATAATGTATAATCCAATAGAATCTCTAAAAAGCCTTGAATCCAGCCTTCTAAAACAGAAATTCTCTAAACTCTATCCAAATTTAACTGCTTAATTGATTAAGGGGAGTCATATAAATTCTGTGGCTTTAAAATATCTAGTCCCCAAATCTTTAAAATAAATCTACATTGTGTGGATATTAAATAGCTGCTTAGAGCTCCTATTCACAGGTTAAAAAGCCTGAACACCTGACTTCCAAGAACATACAGGATTACTTTGTAGTCTGAAATTATGAGGCAATAAACACAACTAGTAAATGCTCACAGAGCAGATTCAGTTATGCTGAGATCACAGACAAGACATCCTGCCCAGAACAGTACATATTAAAATATCCCAGGTGGTGTAGAACCTTGCTGTTGTATCATCTATTTTATATTTGTTCTGTTTATATTTGTGCACAACTTTTTAAAATATCAACAATTTTGTTATGTTGCTGATTTAGTGAAATAATCTTTAATAATTTACTGAGGTACTATTTTTCAGCACCAACATATTGTGTTGGTCTTTTAAATTTTTAATTGACATCAACTTGAAAACATCTGATTTCTATTTAATTTATAATGAAGTTGCATGTCCTTTTCATTTTGTGTGTTTTTATGTTATTTATCAGAAATTTAGGAGCATTTTAATGATAAAAAAAATATATTCCCTCCTGTTTTCTCCACCACTTACTAAATTTCAGGTGACTGTCTCATAAAAGTTAGATTTTTAAAGTTGCGTGAGAGTTCCCAGAAGAGGGTCAAGTTCAGGATGGGACCATGACCATGGGGGCAGGATCTCCACATACACAGGTGGGAAGGACAGCTGGTGAGGAGGGTCTGCTCCTGCAGCCAGGGCCAGAACTGTGCTGCACCCCAGGACCCGGCAAGGTCCCCCATGCTGAGCTGCCTGTGTCCCCATTAGCAAATGCCAAGCTACTTAGCTCTCCTGCCATTCCCCCACAACAGTGACAGGCACATAAGCACATCCTGAATGCAAGAGGAGGGAGAACAGATGGATGCAAACAAGGGAGAGCACGGAAACTGTGGGACCATATTGGCTGGAGTCACAACACATCACCAGCCCAACTGTTGGCACAATCCCTGCAGGCATCCGAGCAAAGGGGAGGGAGGGAAGGAGGGATTTGAAGACATTCATAAAGCAGCCCAAAAAACACCTTAAAATATCTCTTCTCAAGTATGAGGGATGGTGCACGACAAAGGAGGGCTTGCTGAAGTACATACAGGGATGCTGGCATCAGGAGTCACTTGGGAGCAAGCATGATGCATTTGACACCAAATGGGAAATAAACAGGGAGGAGTGATATTATGAAGGGCCTTGAAATTTAGCAATTTAACATCTGATGCAGTACAGGGAAAGTGATATTGTCAAAATGACTGGCTAGCAAAATGTTGTTTTAAGCTATAGTGTTTATGCATATCAACATAGAAATGACAATTGGGTAACACTGTTAAAACAGAAAATTTTGAAATTTTTTTCTGTATTCAAATTGATTTCAAACCCTCCTGGATTTTTCGTAAAACAGAAGCATTTAATTATTAACAAAAATAAGATCATCTAATAAAAGAAACAATTGGCATAATTTGACCAGTTACGTTGCATTCACAGCATAATAACACCACTAATTCTCCAACAGTACCAATGGAACAGGCTGAAATTGCCATTTCCAACAGAAAGAATATTTTGGAAGACAACCAAACTTATGATGGATGTAGGCAGGCACGAATGCATTTAAGTCAGTGGTGCAGCACTTGTGTCTGTCAGCTGTAACAGTCTCCCTTGGTATTTCATGAAGTTTATGACAAACAAATTACAATATGGGAAGAAAGCAAAACTTGCTCTGTACTATACTGAGATACAGATATGGCACAAGGGTTACTTATCAAAACACGCCTGTTCTGCTCTATACAACTTCAGTCAGAAAAGAGCTCACAGAAAAAGCTATACTGAGATAATATAGGCATAAAATACAAAGGTTTTGAAAAAATTAAATGCTAAAGAACACTTTAACAACATATTATTTCACCCTATACTTAAAGTGCCACTCATAGCACTCATTTTAACCCTCAATTATCTCAGACTAAGTATTTGCAATTCTGATACCTACAAGAAAGGTTAGATTAGTCTCTCAAAGACTATTAAGTGATAATTAGGTGGCTTTACAAATTATATTTGTCCTCATTAGTATTTAAAATGGTCTTAAGGTTTTTTTCCATCTACTTTCAGTAACTTACCTTCTATTTAATGTATCAAATTGCTAAATAAGAAAAAAATATTCTTTCTTTATATGAAAAATTTCTGTATATTGAGTGAGCTGTTCTGAAACATCACGTAATACAAAGAAGCCAAATTACTTAACCACTTTTCCTTGAATAAAGGTCCACCTGAATACAGGAGAAAAAAATCTAATTGTCATAATTTTTCTTAGTTTTCTATGGAGTATAATTACCAGTAAGATCAGCTTGGCTTCCCAACCCTTTCATAGATGACCTCAACTTCTCATTTTCAGATCTTTACCCAGAGAGATACATTCAACCTTGACAGGTAGTTTTTCTTAATTTTTCAGAATTCAAAGCAAGCAAAGTTTAATTTTAAAGGGTAAAAATATTCATAATGGAAATATACTATGTGTGTCCAATGAATTTTACCCATCACACCACAGAAGATGGCAATTTTTTATCCTTCTGGAAGATTTTCATCCTGTTTGCTGTAGCATAATACTAAAAAGGTGTATGAAAGCCTCATGAGATACACGGTGTCATCTTTTGTTGATAAGTAACCTGGCATTCAAAATGTTTTATAATCTCTTCCTTGACTAAAGAGAAGGAGTCACAGCTCTATAGAATAGCATGAGTCAGGAACTGCTTCCTGTAGAAAGTAGTCACAGGATTTCCTTTGAAAAACCAAACAGCTCCCATCTCACATTAAATGTCTTTCTATACCTATTCCAAAGAACAGGCTTTTGTTTCCACAGTGCTGACAAAAAAAAAACAAAACAACAAAACCCTCAAGCCAGTAAATTACTTTATTTCTGCTTTCACACTGAACTATTTGAAACTCAGAAACTATAACTTCATGATCAATATTGATAGAAAGAGATAGAAAAGAGGAAGACTTCAAAAATTTGTCCATTACAGTTATGTACTACTGAGTATATTCAAAAAATTACTCATAAGGTTGGAATGTTATACTTTAGGAGGTTAAAAATCTGAATCTGAATAATTTTATATAATTTTTCACTGAAGAATAACTTTTTATTGAAGGTGTTACTTTAAGGTGCTTGAACAGCATAGAGAATCTCAGTTAGCTGAGAAGTTGAATTCCAATTGCAAGGGACAGTTTACCCACCCATGCTCAGTACATATTAAGGTTTCATTCATCCTGAAACCCCAGCCCTTGCTATAAAATCTTCTATGATGCATATATTTATAAATAAATACATTAAAAGTTAATATTAGTTGAAATTAGTAACAAGAATGAGAGCTCACATAGCATCAACTAAAGTAAAATTTTTAATACACCACATTATGCCAATATCCAGATTTTAGGACTTAATGACTGTCAGGTAGTTTAGTATTCTTAGCTCTGGTACAGCATCATAGGGACTGTAAAGCACCAGTAGAGCTGAAGAGAAAGATAATATATTTACTGCTTCTAACACTCCCACAGGCATGGAGGTCGATGCAGAAATGCATTCAGTTCCACAGATCTATCAGATCAAGTGATTAGGCAAAATTCTGAAGCAAGCAGTACTGTTTGCAATTAGAAACAAACAAATGATAAAAGTTGAGACCAAGAGAAATTAGAAGCCCCTGGCAGGCATAATTGCAATAAGAATTTATAAGCTTTGGATACACCTCTCTGATATACATTGTATTTCATTATAATCACAGTAAGTGTACTTTCACTCTACCCTTATTATAGTGTTATTTCTATATTAAAGCATGCCTCTGCAAGAGAATAGCTAATATTTTAGCCCAGTATAGAGAGTGCAAGTACATAAGTTTGATACCTAGTTTTCATGTTAATACAGTAGACAGTGGCAAGAAGGTGGCATAAATTATTATTATTTCAAATAATTGTTTTCAGTGGTTTAGCACAATTCAAAAACATCTTCTCTGATATTTAACACAAATAAAAAAATTATTTTCTGAAAGTTAATTAAATAAAAATTCAGTTGTGGAAACAGCTAGAAAAAAACACCACTCTACCTTTTAAAATAAACACAAAATTATATTGTGAAATCATGCTTTGGAAAACAGGTGTAGAAAATAATATCATAAATTTGGAAATAGCAGAGCACGTATTAACCATAGAATCTCATCACCCCACTCTGCCTTGTGATTGCCTTTAGTCCCTCAAAAAGAGTATTCCCAAGGGTCTACCTTGAATGAATGTATCAGGCATTCAATATTTATGCTTCATATTATCTAATGCATTCAAGAAAATGGATCTCCTGTGTGGCGAAACAGAGCTTCTGTTTCTGCCTTAGAATGCGTGGGAAGGCTCCACAGCCGTCCGGGCTCTCAAAGAACGAAGCTAGACTCCTTGCTTTGCTGTCTTCCAAATGTTTATTAATTGTTATCAACAGAGTTTTCCCTCTGCCCGACCGGAGTCCGACCAGCAAGGCAGCCAAGGGCACTCTGACTGCCCACAGGGCGGTCAGGTCCCTTTATAGTACAAACTACGTATACAATATTTACCTATTCTTCCCAATACCAATCACCCTTATTAACAAGTGCACTAACACCACAAACCAATCCCAAAGTGCCAGCACCACCACCGAAGATGGACGACAAGAAGAAGGAGGAAGAATCACGAGACACACCCGGTTTCCTCCATCTTGTCTCCATAACCCCCCTGTACAACCCCCCTGTACCAAATTCTTAAAATCTACATCACCTCGTGAGTGCATTATTTCTACACTATTTACACCTTTGTGACTCTCAATCCTTCGTACCCAGGTGGTGCATCCTTAGACGGATCAAAATCAAGCCACCAGCTGCGTCTGGCAGCATCCCAAGACCGACGAGACCCCCAAGGGTTCTCTCGGTTATTCAGGTTGTTCAAGATCTTGGGAGTGCGAGCTCCCACACTCCTGGTTTCAAACAAACTTTTCCACAACCATATCCAGCTTTTTTTCCACATTATTTCACTCTTGAAGTTAGGACACTTCAGCACCATAAGAGTCTCCAGACCAAGTTTCTGTTTCAATATACTGACAACCATGAGGAACTGAGGAAAAAATAGACACCTAAAGGATCTAAGCTGTTCTAGCATACCTTTGCTTCCTTGTAAAAATCACATGAAAGCCTTCCAGCAGATTTTCTCTCCCTGATTATTCAGCCCCTTGCTGCCCTCTAGGAGGGCATACAATTTTTCTACAGTGGAACCCTTTATTTTTTTCAACATCATTTAAAAATCCCCTAGGACACACCTCTAGTAGCAGATACATTTCCACAGTCTGTGGTATGAATTCTACCTGTTGTCAAGCAGCTGCCAAACTGGCAGGACCCATTTAGGACAGACAACTTAGATATTCTTACACTTTGGTTCTTAGTGACTATCAAAATTGAGCTCAACCCAGGCTTTTAGTTCCCCAGTAAGTTGATGCATTCAAAATAATTGTTAAACTGACCATGCTTTCTACAAGCAAGTTCTCTAAATATGGAAAGTTGGAGATTTTATAGCAAGCAATACATGACAATTATTTGAGGGAAGTGAGCACAGCACAAGAGACCACTGTAAATACAGTAAAAAAAAATATATTTTTGATCATATAAGGCTAAATCATTAAATGTGGTGAAACTATTCTGAGATTTGATAGAACCTGTATATGAAACATATGTATGCATACAAAGATTTGTTACCTGTGTCACAATAGTGCCCTTCCTCCCCAAATCCCTTCTCTTCCCAAACTGGTTGAAGCAGATCCCTGGGGGGGAAAAAACAAAACCAAAGCAACAAACCAGAAACCAGAAAAGTGCCTATTTGTGTTTGCATATTTCTGCTGTTCTCTTTAGCTTGGAAAAAACAAAACTCTTCCTCCAGTTAAGGGAACTTCCGAGCCATATGACCAGTTCTGTGGCATCTGGGCACCTCAGCCCGTCTGTTCATGCATATGGGTGTAGCACAGAGACAGCTTTACTGCGCATTAGTCAAGCATCATGTACTACGTTTCTTGACAGAGGCAAAAGCAGTTTATGACTTGAAGCAAATAATTTTATCCCAGAGGCTTCTAAGAGCCAGGCAAAAGGCCAGGGCTTAGGTCAACAGCTTGGGAGTTTGGCAAATATTTCCTAACATTATTCCTGTGCAAGAATCTGTCACCTGATTGAGTTGAAAAATGTGACCTTTTGTTATGAGAGACAAGGCACTTAAAGACAAGAAATAAGTGGGCATGAGCATGGGTTATTCAAGGGCAGAACCTCAGAGTTTCTGAGGCTGGAAGTGACCTCTTAAGATTGTCATGTCCACACTACCCTCTGCTCATTCAGGGACAACTACAGTTGCCAGAATCACGTCCAGATGGTTTATGTGTATGTCCAAGGATGGAGACTCCACAAAGTTTCTGGGGAACCTTCCTGGGCAGTCCATCACTTGCCACTAAAGTCCCTGTGGAAACAGGGCTACCAGGAAAAGGAGACTTTACCTTAGTGTAAGTTTATGCCTACAGACCAAGACACGCAGCAGGTTAAGCAGCCTTTATGAAGTCAGCAAGCCACAAAACTCCCACCAACTAAAGCTAAGGGCAATGCCATGCAGTAACACAGACACTCTACCTGCCATCAAATTATGCATACAAAGCACGATGCAGTGACCCCCAAGCTAGCACTAAGCAAGGTATCCCTCAGGACTGCACCACCCTGCTGTTTTCCTGCAGGGAAAACATGCACACATATTCAATACAACTAGATAATGCTCTTTGAAGCTGCCCATAGAGAGAATTGCTTTAGTAACGCAGAAATGATACCTTAAAGCATCAGTATTCATGACTTTGATTTTTCTGGACATTTTAAAGGGTGGTAAATTTTAAAAAGCTAAGCACCTTAGAGATTGACTGAAACAGGCCAATCTTACTCTATTAGATTCCACAGTGTATTAGAAGACTGTACCATTAATACAAGAGAGAAAAAAAGAACCACAGAAAATCCGATTCTAGCACATAGACAAGTAACTCAGATTTTGCAGTGAGAAAGTCCATACCTATTCAACTGCCTATTCACTGAAAGGAATATTTTATATTCCCCTGCAATTTTCCACCAAATACAGGAATAATAAAAATATTTTACAAATAATTTGTTCTTCCGAGTCAAGCGTTTCTTAGAGAAACAAAAAATCCTGCCAGTTGCTCTCTAAAGGTCATGCCAGCTATAAAGCCTAATAAAAAATTTCCAGATGGCAGCAACCAATTTCCAATAAGATTTAATTTGGTTAATTGACTGTCTTATTTACTAATTTATAGCAGTATGCAGTTCATTTAAATTAACCTCATTTGCTGTCATGATTTAAGCAAGGTTAAACAACCTGGGATTATTTTTTAAAAATTGTAGGTAGAAATGAAAGAGTCTACTATATAGTAAGATACTAATATAGCCATGAGAGGTCCTGTTTTGTTTGTTTTTTGTGGGGTTTTTTTTTGTTTGTTTCGCTTTTTTATAGAGAAAGGAAATATAAGAAATATTGACTGCATCAAATTAATTGAGGAACTATTTAAACACAGAACATTCTTGTTATAATTACATTAATCTTAAAAAAAACCCAAACAACAAACCTCTGGGTGAGAAGGGAAAACAAATGAGCCAACTAATGTGAATAAGGAACTGACCTCAGCTAAGAGGGGTTGCACAGAAAGAAAAATTCTCTAATGGACATGGTCATCAGTACTTCAACTGTAGCACCAAGCCCTCCCACCCTGATTCTGCAAAAAGTTAATCCACAAAATCAGCTTTAAAAACCTAATTTTTCTACCATTTTCCACACTCACTAGAAGAATAAAAGAAATTTTTTTTTCTACTCAAACTCTGGTGACAATTACCTAGTTCTCAAAGGAAATAAAGGAAAAAGGTAGTACCAGGTTGCAATAAGATATTTGTGGACTTACTTCTGGTTGCTTATCAGATTTGTCTGGGACAGTGCTTTGCTTAATCCTGAATTACCTTATTAATGGAAAAAATTTCCCCTCGGAGAAAGAAGCTGGCCCTTGAAGGTATGCACAACTTTTGGATTCCTACAGACTCTTTTGATTTAATGTTTTCTCTGAAAACTGAAACTTCCTTCTGAGGAAAAAAATGCAGGCCTTAGTGAGATGCCTTGTCATCCTTTCTTCAAGAGCGAGAGAGGCAGCCTGAGAAGCCTGCAGAGATGGGGCTGGATCCATGTCAGGTCCTGCACCCCAAGCACTGTCCCACTCACACCACTCCTGGTTGTGGTGTTAATCAAAGGTTATGGAGCACATGGGGGAGAAGTGCCTGAGTTTCTTGAATGGCACAAAGTTAGAAGAATAAGTTTTTTTTCTGTGACAATGTCCTTGCTTGCAAGGTATTTTAATTTCAGAAAGGATTTTGAGGTTTAGTTTAGGTTAGTTTAGTTTTGCTGCTGGATTTAAGGTTTATCCTTTGCCTTTTCCAATTCCCCAAAGGAGGAAGTATATTTTTGGTTCTAGTAGTGAAACCTTCAAGTATGAAACTGTAGTAGAGATGGCCTTTGAGTAAAATATATGTATCCTATCTAAATATCTGTATATGGGCCTTGCCCCAATAAGTCTCAGTTGATTCTGAATGGCTTGCAGCTGCAATGTCCTTAATTGGGCGCAGCTGTGGCCAGCAGGGATCGCTGGGATAAAAGGGGGGCAGGGTTTCCCTATTAGGCAGAACCCTGAGGCAGCCTTGAAGAAGCAAGAACAGCCTGCTGAGGAAGGAGTCAGTGTGATGAAGAACGGGCCACAAAGAAGCCCCCAAGAAGATAGGAGACAATGAATATGACTACTATTAATATGACTACAATTGAGACTGCAGCCTACGGCTACATGAAACAACATAAGTGGAAGAATTTGAAACTTGAAGAAACAAGTTCTACAAACTGCAAACCCTTTGCTTTTAAGTCCCTGACAAAGACAACTCTCAGAAATGTTCACTTTATAAAAGAACACATTCTCCCCTCTATCACATAAAACCCCATTAAAAAAAATTAAAAATCTAATATACCTATAAACAGTGCAGCTGGCTTCATTTTTAATGAAGCTTGATATATCTCCACACTGGGGGGCTGTTTCAGACATAAGGGTTTTTGTGAAATGTTGGCAAGAAACACACATAAACAGTGAAAATGTTGCGCAAGATGACTTATTGGAAGGTCAAGGATTGCTGTGACCATGCCCTACTCATTATAGTTCTCAAGTTTTCCTGACATTCATCACAATTTCCACACTTAAAAGGCAATCTTCCCCAAAAATCAAATCTAAAATCCTCCCACTATGTATACAAAGCAGACTGTGCATCAACATAAAGCAGGAGAGACTATGTTCACGTAGCTGCTGTAAAGTCGGAGGGCTATAGGTGCAGGTATGACAAGACTGCTAAATAGCTCATTTGTACCTGACACTGCAGAGGTGCCTGGTGCTCACAAACAGCAGAGCTGACTTGGATGTTGAATGTCCTTAGCCATCACCACTTGATAAGTTTCTTAAAGGCATTGGTAATTTCAAAAAGTAATGATTTACTTATTCTGCGCAGTGGGAAATCAGGTGCCTGAGCCAAGATGTCTTACTTAGAAGTGTTTTTAATGGGCAATTAGCAAAGCAATTTCCTGCACAGAATTTGGTAGACTATTTTTCCTCCAACTTCTTCTTGCTCTCAACTAATGTCCAATTACTGAGAAATAAGAAGTTCTAATTTCCAAACTACCACTCAGAAATGCCTCTGAAGAGTGTTAATGCACAACCAGAGAGGAAAAACTGGCTCCCGCCAAAGAGGCCTCCTTCTAATTCATCCTGTCTGAAGTGAACATTCCCCAGCTTTTGAATGAAACTTGACAATATAGTGAAAACACCAAGGAAATATATTAAGAAAAAGTAGCACTTTTAGAGTAAATGTCATGCAGCTCTGCCTAAAACACATGCTCAGTGCCATCTGTTGTGTACAACCTGTGTGTCTCAGCTGCTCTCTGAGCACATTACTGTTCCTTGGGGCATCACTGGGTGTTTTCTCACACAGAAAATGTTGGATATAGAATTGGCTTGGTGGTATATTGAGATAATTCGGGGTCTAGCACATTCATCTGATGAACTTGAAAATAATATCTGCTTTGGAAACAAAAGAAAATTGATTCAGCACCCCACAATAGATATATTTTGCACATATAGGTAGCTTTAGCTAGGCTCAGATTTCAGCCTGTGAGAAACTGGCACAGTAAGACAGACATGGCAGTGATTTTCTGCTCTCATTTTGCTTCCATTATCGCCAATAACAAGAGAGTAGAAGAAGCACAGCACTTCAGCAGATGATATAACAGAAGCTGTCTTTAGGAAAATTGTGCAGTAAGGAAAAGAGTATCTCTTGACTGATAGGGCGCATTCTTAAATGACCTCACTAGTTAAACTGCTAAAATATATGCTCTGAAATACTTATTCTCAGGTAAAATGATGCAGGATTAAGAAGTGATTTTTGTAAAGATTCTCCCTCTATTTCCTCCTAGTTTATACTTATCAATTTTTTAAACTTTTAGATTGGAAACTTTCCTTTAGTCTTAAACCGAACAAATACACAGATTTCAGTATTTCAACTTCCATTTTCTTGAATTCCAGTAATAATTTTGCTGCTAAGAAATACAAGCTAAGACTGTCAGAATGTATTTGGAAAATACAGTGACTTCAATTTCAAATAAGTAATTAGAAAGATTGTTTAAAGTTTATGGTAATTACATGTGTATATATAGTGCTTACTATTATTAAGAAGTTTTGAATGGGTATCCATTTGGAGACCTGAAAATGGAACATCCACAACAGTTTTAGCAGCACTTTGTTATGTTTTCTTCACTGTTTTGCAACCTATAAATATAAATACTACAATATGGCTTTTTTGTCTCTATATGTCTGGATTTTTTCTTACTATTCACACTGGGTAATTTTCCCATTTTTTAATTTTTCTCCATCTCTGTCACTCATGGTTGTTTTTTATATTTTGGGTCAGTATGAGCTACAATTATCATATTAGTTAAAGATTTACTGTTTAATATGGAAAAAACACATCCATAAAAATTAAAACCATGACAATAAGCAATTAGTTCTCTGAAAGTTTTAACAAAAACACTCCGAACTGTTCTCATATCGTTAACAGTAATTTCTCTGTTGGCTTGCTTAGTTTTCATCTGTTGTATTTCTATGTGCACAGTCTCTTTGTACTGTCAGTATCTTCGTCACCTCATTTGTTTTCACATCCTACCTCACCTGTGCTCAGGTTAGGACCTCCTCAGGTCCTAACTTCTTGACAACTATTCCTGCTTCCATTCAGACATAACACCTTAATTTCCTTTTAAGCCAAGATATGGAATTATAGGTTCTCCCCAGGTATCCACCATTCCTCATTTTCTTCATTTTCTAGACTCATACAAATTCTGTAAGGGGAACACTTAACACAAAGTATTTATATTCAACCTCTACTGCTGTCTCAGAAAAATTTGCCAATAACAATGACTCCATGAGCTATCTTTAGGCTCCTTTTCTCAGTATCTTTTTTTTTCTTTTCTTCTTTTAATTTATTTTATTTTTGCCTGTGTCAAATCACGAAGTTGAGGGAAACTGTCCCATAGAGAAACACCTGTGAGTAAATTTTTGTCTACCATCTTTCTGTATAACTATGGAAAACAGCAAAAAATTATAACTTCACTTATATTAGAAATTAACACCTTAAACCAAGAGTCAACTTAAACATTGGTGTTTTTTGTCTTTATCTTTAACATTAGCTACTTGTGATCATTTTAACAGAAGTATATTACAGAGATAGATCCGTTAAAAATTTATTCAGTGTCCTGAAGCATTTCTTGAGAGGGGGTGATCTGATCAGGTGGGGTAAAGGACTTATTAAACCTCTTCAGTCCAAGCACTACTTAATTTTTTTAAGAACAATTAAATCTGAAATAATTTTTATTTGCTGTCTTAACTCAGACTCCTTATTTTTACAGTAAAAAACTTTGGCATTATCTTGACCATAAACTTCCCTCTCAAATCTTAAGTATACTGGTCAAAATCTTTTTGACAGACCTTCCTACTACAGGGATTTATCTCCACTCCACAAAATAGTGATTTCATATCTATTTTTGGTATGTTGTCATTTATTTGGCATTCTGAGCCACCAGTCCTACCTGTCCATTAAGTTACGTTAATATTGTCCTAACTCCCTATATGATTGTTACAACTCATGATGACAAAGGTTCATGAAAAGTCTTCTAGTTCATTTAATTCTAAGACAAGTTTTGCCTGTTTCCACATTTCTGCTACATTTGGTCTTCTGCTACTTACAGCAAAGCATATAAATTCTGATAGTAATTTTATACTGACTTTCATTATTTTAGGATTCAGTGTCAGTCTTTTTCATCATTATAAAATAATTATGCATAGAGAAGGAGGCAAAAACAATGCTGGGAATCAAATTACAATCTGGATCTTTTTTTGCATCTTCAGAATGAGAATATGATAAATGCTCTGAATATTTAACTTGACTGAAATGCATATGTAACATGTAAGTGGGAATGCGACTTTGAAATGTCAATGCACATCCAGGTTGTTTATTTCTACATAAACAGAATCAGAACATATGGCCAACCAATAACAGTATATCAGCACACACATTTTACTCTTGAGACCACACCATGCAGAGAATGTGCAATCATATGCTCCTTCTAGGTATTGATTCGTGTCCTTATTCAGCTCTCTGGGCACAAAAAGAATAGGATGCTTCTTAGAGAAACGGCGATATTGTTGATTTGAGTGTCAAACTACTAAGCCTAAGAAATACGTACTTTCTACTGCGGTTGTGCTCAAAATAGGTAAAATGTTATGTGCTAAGAAAAAAGTTTACTCTTCTCCACAGCTCTTCTAATTTGATTTCCATCCCTTAAGCTACTTAAGAATAGAGTTATTCCTTAAACTTCTTAGAAAAGAGAAAAAAAATATGAGTACTGCACATTACCACCATAACTTTTTAAGTTAGAAGCAAAAGTCCAAGAGTGATAGGAACATCATTCCCATCCTCTGAAGGACAAAATTAGTTAAAACAGTAAACTTTGTCTGAAACGTTTAAAATATTTAGTTCTGGAAGAAGTTAGAGAAAAAAACAAAAACACAACAATCCACCCCCCATAACTGATCATTCTAGAAAAATAGTTGTTCACTCACATTCAAAATTAGAGGCCAGTAGTCTTAAAAATGAGTAATTAGGGTGCATAAAAGATGGTAATGAGCACAATATGATGTAGATGCAATTAGTATGCTAAGAATGTGAAAGCAAGTAAAATATTATTTCGCAATTTTTTGATTATATTGGAAAGAAAAAAAAGTTTGCAAGCAGTCATAGAAATTACTACATTTCCAGTAGACTACCTAAAATATAAAACTCATTCTTATGGTATTTTATTTATGAGTCTCCCAAAAAAATAAAGAATCGATTCCTAGTTTTACAGCAATGCGTGAGAAAAGCAGCAATGTTAAAAAGACTGTTTAGTTTCTGTATCTGAAAATTCCTTTTCCAACCCTTATTCGTGCCTGTCAGAAATGAGCTCTCTTGGCTGGCAGTTCAATGGATTACTAGTCCGTCTGGTAGGAAACCCTGAGGAGCAGCTGCATTTTTTCAGATAAAACAGGCAGGACTGCAGTGAAGTTAATAGACACAAGGAAAATGACATTGTAAACTTCCATTTTTAAAGAATGGACTATGAAATTAAGATATAGAAAGTAGAACACAGAAGGAAAAAGAAGACTAAATTCTATTTAAATTCTATTTGAGGATGTCTAGTAGAACCCACATATAAATTAGAATACAAAGAAAACAATTGTGACAGTATTTTGAGAGTGTATCTGTGAAATAAAAATATGGCCATAAGCAGTAATCCAAAAACTACTACCTGGTTGTTTCTATGACCCTATTGAAAGGTGAGAGCTAATATATCCAGAAAGCTAACATATCCTAATATATCCAGCTAATATGTATATTTTTATTTTCATCTGTTTAGTCATACAGAATTATTAACTAGATTTTGGTGTTATATAGCATGTTGTTATCAGTTTCACTGAATAATGTATACAGAACAACTTTGTGAGAATACGATATAGGCATACCAAATCACTTTTAAATATTCTTTAATATTTATATAATTTAATATTCTGTAAATCATCTTTCATTGCTACACTTACAAAATTTGGGATTGTGTATGTGCCTTCCTGGTAGGATTCACAATTCTAGTTTCTGGGACAGAAATTTTCTTTTTCTCTGTGCATTGCTGTAACACTTCTGTCTATAACCATAAGAAATAGAGAAAGAGAGAGGACACTGGGATTTTTTAAGATTTTTCAGAGGAATATTATGTAATATATATGCTATGTATATAATTTTCCTGTAGGGATAAATGTTCAGTTTTACACTTCTTACTAATGTCAACCAAAATATCAGGATCACAGCACTATGGAGGGTTGGGATCACACAGTCATTCTGAACTGAGAGAAAAATTTTCAGCTAAATGATTTAAATTTCTAAGATTTTAGCAGCATAGCAGTAGGAAGTTTGAAATTTTCAGAGTTGAAATTTCAATACTTGGTATTGAAATTTCCTGGTTTTTATCTTTGCTTCATAAAGCACTAAATGCAAGTAGTACTAAAATCAGTATTTAGTTATTTGTGCAACCAAAACTGTGTGTTTTCCTATAGCACAGCTCCAACAAAGTACAAATGTGCCTCATCTGGAGTCTTCCAACCTCCTAAAGTGAAAAAGTTCCCAAAGAGTGGAGCACTGCCACGAGACTTAATTTTGTGATGTCTTCTGACAGAATATTTATCTTAAAATTTGTAGCATGGAGATCTGAAAATTACTGGAATATTTTGCTTTCAGTTTGAATGGATTAATGTCTGAAATTTATGGTTAAAGTTTGTGGCTGAGTCATAAGCAAAATACATGTTACAAACTTACATCAAGTGACGAATCAAAACATTCATTATACATCCATTTCAAAAAATCATTAATTTAGAAGGTTAATTTTTTACTTTATTTTAAAAAACACAGATTCCGGAATTTTATTATAATTGAAGGAATGCTACAGCACATTCTTGTGATTCATTAAAACTCATGTATTTCACCTTTCAGTCTGCAATGTGCTCTGTAATGTGCTGAGGTCCCTGAAATCAGTGCTTAGAAACAGAATAATTGTTGCTACTGCTTATTTAACTGCATTCATTTGAGGAAGAGAGTCAAATATTTATGCTCCGTGAAGCTTGTTAAAATAGAGTTATTGGTACAGAAATTAAAATTGCATTTATAATTTTTGTCTCTCCTGTAGTTATAGCAGAAACCTGTAAAATCTTAATAGCATTGCTATTTGCTTAAAAAATGAATCTGGGTTCAACAAGCTGAATGCTTGAAGAGATGTTACACTTAGAAAATAATTACGTGCACTTATCAACTCCTGTGGAGGTTTTCTAAAACCTCTGTCCATAGATTTAAGTCAGATCTTCATGGGGTGGAATTGTGCCCATGAATCAGAATGTATTTTGCAAATGCAATGAGCTTTGGAATTGTGTTTCTGTTCCTTGGAAGGAACCTCTCAACCTTAGGAATTAAATTCTGTGTTGTGGTATTAAAAACTAATTTTCAATGCTGTCATCACAAATAAGGAAAAGTCTCTAGTGCCTTTTTTTTGTCCTTAACACCCTTGTGGAGATGTAAAAGGTGGAGAGAAATTTCACTTCAAGGAAACTGAGATTAAGAGAATTAAACCAAATTGGGGTTTTTCCCCATTTTAGATGACAGTGAATATTTGTGAATGTATCAAGATTTCAGATTTGCAGCAACATTGACTGGTATCTAGCAAGTTTAAAGCAGATATGCTTTCCATTTAATGGGTCCTAATTTAGAAATAAGATCCTGAGAGCTTGCATTCACCTGGCTATCATGTTATTATGTTGTTGCGGTTTGATTCACAAACCTGGTGGCTGCTGAAGTGCTATTCTGCTTTCAGCACTATTCAATTCTCTCCCAATGATCTTTCAAGCTTCAGATTTTTTTCCACCACTTATCTTAGTAATTCCCATTATGGTATTACTTTAAATAAGAAAATTGCCTAAAATAACAAGGAAGACTTCCCAGTCCTATTTAAATATATAACATTGGATTTCTCCAGAAAGAAAAAAAGGATAAAGTTGTATGAGTGGGAAATTATTTTATTTTTCTCACACAGAGATATATTTGGGTTTTTTCCAGGATATTTTTTTCTTTTCCAAAAGTTATTGATAAAAAATAAATAGATACTACAGAATTACCAGGACTGGGCTTCACAAGCTGAATACCCAAAATTTAGAAAACACAGTTGGAACATCTATACCTAGAACTTAAATCAGTCAATAAAATTAAGTCCATCAATGCCAAATTATTTTCTCCATATTCTGTAACACATGGCTCCCTTTTTTTTTTTCTGCACAAACATCCTTTAACAAAGAATATCTAAACCAAAGGGATTTTCTGGGTGATAGGATACTGTATGCTCTGCTGTCACCAGCAGCCAGTGATCCTTTCTGTAACATGTTCAGACTCCTCATACCTTGTTTGAGGAAATTAGTCCAAAACCCAATGGCAATAATTTCCAGGAAACTCCTTCCAATGTCTCTCTGAAATTAATATATTTTTATATATGCCAGCACTGCTGTTAGTGATCTTTTCAATTCCTTAATGTATATGCAGAGAACAGGATCAGATTGCTCTTAGGTTAAAATGCCTAAGACAATTCTGCTGTATATTTGCACTGTTTTCAATACCTACACTATAAACTTGAGTTTCTGGAACTGTCAACATTATAGTACTAACAATTCTTTATCTACATCAGAAATAATGTCTTTAACATAATGTTTTCTCTTTTTCATATTTGGATAGTTGTAGTAAAATCAGATGCTGATAAAGTTAACTCCTGTGGAATCCTTGGGGACAGGATACTGTCATGTATGGTTACATTCTGAACACAAAAGAAAGCAGAAGATACTTGGATTGAGGTTATGTCCTGTGATCAAATAATGAACACAGACCTTTTAGAACAGGTGTTTTAAAAGAACATAGGGAAAAAAAAAAAAAAAACAGAAAAAGGGAAAAAAGAAATTAAAGACAACAGAATTAAGAGGTTTCACTACAGAGATTTATACAAATTCTTTCAAGCCAGTGCTAAAGGACATCCAGTTTTTCCTGAGTTCCCCACATTTTTTATAGTACATCCTAATTTTTGTTTCAGCAAATGAATCCCTCTAACAAAATTATTTTTTCTCATTTACAGTTCTAATAATTACATTGTAAAGAAGTTCAGAGAACTACAGCAATTCCTTTTTCTAAGAAACCAAAATAGATTCTTCAAAATACCTCAATTTCATTCCATTGGAGTTTGGCACTACAGAGTTTCAAACCCAGCAGTTAGTTATTTTACCAGTTTCCTATAGTGTGACCATGACCACCATACAGAACTCCCAATTTTACTTGATAGAATGAGCATACCTACAAATGATTATGCTTTTAGCTTTGGAAATTAGGAGCAATTCCGCCAAATGTCTACCTTTTCAGTCTCCACCAGCAGTGTTGACCTATAAATCCCTACTTTATTGTCCCATTTCTTCTATTGGGATTTTCCTTACTGTTTTTCAGGTTCACCACCAGAAGAAGAAATTCAAAGTCTTAGCCCCCTGATACAGGTAAGGATGGCAAGATTAATTTTGCATGCTAGAATGTGCAAATTCCTCCAGCACTCACAATTAAAAAAACATTAAAAACCTCCAAAAACTATAATGTTGAGACATGAAAGCTCACCCACTGACCTTATGCAGATCTATTCAATATGTTATATGTATCTGACTGGGGCAATTGGGGATGTCTTTGTAATCATCTCTCTAGACTCCAAGGCAATAATATTCCTTATGTGGGTGAATAACACTGAACATTTGAATAATCCCTCTGACTTCACTCTGAAACTTCTAATGAAGCATCAGCTACTTTCATGTATCATTACAGCTTGGTTTTGCAATAACAATACAGACACAATTAAAAAAAATATAGACTTTTTTAAAAAAAGTCTTACAGAAGAGAAAATCCTAGTCATTCAAGAAAGTGTTCCTGAATTTTTTAATAGATACTAGGTCTACTTTTTAAAATGTAAAATTTATTTCCTGTTCCTTTAAATGAAAATACTCACTTTTTCATTATTATTTTGAATATTTTTCCTACTTCTTTTTACCCAAAGTATTTCTATCTGTTCTATTGATATGTACCTTAAATTTGTTTGCACAGCTCTGTAATGAATGGCTAAAGTAGGTAACTAGCAGGTAATGAAACTAAGAATTTCCTCTTTTCTTCACAGGTAAATGTATCCATTATGCACTGTTCTGAGTAATGTATCACGTGCTCATCAAAAAAACCTGAGAACTGTCAATTTGATGAAGTGCAACTCACATCTCATTAATGTTGAGCACAAAAGCAATATTCCGCATCAAAAATGACTGCTAAAATATTTGCAATTACCAGCTGTTCAGAATCCATTTTATATAGATAAAAAACATGTCAAATTTAATTTATTACATGTGTTCTTCTGTCACATTTTTTTTTCTTGCAATGTACTGAAAAGTTATCAAAACCCTCTCACTCTTTTCCCAGACTGGTACCATATAGACAAAAGGGAATGGCATAAATGATATGTATCCAGATGTAACAGCTATATAGACAGATAATATTCAGAACGGTTCTTCACTTCAAAAGTTTTGTGGATTATTTTATCTTAAAGCATTTATCTTTCCTGAAAGGATGGTCAAAATTGTGTTTGTTCTGTTTGGGTACTGCTGCTAGGATTAAAATGAATAAATGGTATCTCAAGATATATTAATTGCTAGCTTTTCTGAAAAAAAAGATTCAAGATTACAGATTTCAAGTCTGGAGAAGACATAAAACACACACTTATTTGAGAATATGGGGCAGTATAGGGCCTGCTTAGATCTTCAGTGAAGTTGTGGAGAGAACTTGTTTGCTTAGTCTTGAACAGGTCACAGAAGAAGAGAGAGCCTGAAGCATTCTTAAGGCAAAAACTATTAGTTTAAAAAAACCCAATTATTTAATATTTTTATAGTGAGTACTTTTATTACATGTGAAAGACTTCTAGGGATCTGGTAATGACTTGAGTTGCACATCAGAGGCCAAGTGTCAGAAGACAGCAATAAATTTATATCAGCACAAATAAGGTCCTCCTTTAGACTAATGTTTGGGGAAGGTAAATGAAGATGATTATTCTGGTTTATCCTGTGTTTATGAAGCTGCATCTGGAGTACTGTGCCCAAGCTGCAGTTCTCCAGTACATACTAAAGCAATCAAACTGGGATAAGCCAGGCAGAGAACTACAAGGGTGGTTTGAGTATATATAAGAGGCTGAAGAACCTGTTTTTTTCAGCCTGAAGAGATCTTTGTAATCTTGTGTCTTTGAAACAGATTCTGCTAAGGATACTCAGATCCCCTGCACTTATGCATCTAAAGGCATCTATGCCACAGTGGTTGTCTAGCTGAGATGACACTGCATCTGTAAAGAATAAAGAAAACTCATCTGATTTTGGGAATGTGTGTTTCAATAATTTTAAGCAACCTGCCTTAGAAAGCAAAATTTAACACTTTTTTTTTTTTGGGGGGGGAGTGGTGTGGGTCAATTTCATTTGAACTGAGACTGAATTAACAAAAATTGTAAATCAAAACCCATTTTTTTCCAGTCAATTCACATGAAAGGTCTTTTATTATTTTGCCCTTTCTGACAAATGGGAATACAAAGAAAAAACCTACTGCCCAAGAAACTGCAAGGCTGTTAATAAATCTCTTTTATTTGTTAGTATACTTGGCTATTATTTCCAAAATCCATTTTCTTTTTCTTTTCCATCAATAAGGGTTTTTGTTCCAGACTGAGAGCTCACAAGAGGAGAAAACATCAGCTTTCATGACTACCCAGTAGAGATATTTAGTTTTTCCAGGTTTCCAAGTAAAGGTTGAAACACTTTATTGATCAAATTTATAGAGGATCCTCCAGCTATTCTAAACATAGCCTTCTTTGTTACTGATTCCTTGCAGAGAGGTTATAGCTTATTTTTTTATTTCATAAAACAAGACATGCATAAAAACAGGATTCCCCACCATCCTGCCATTTTAAAGCAATTCTGGTGGCACTGGGAAGTTTAGTCCATTGCTAGTTATTTTTTTAAATACTAGGAAGAAGACTGCAGAAACTAAACCAAATATCAGCTCAGTAGGTCTCCAGATTTTTGCAAGCTAATTTGATAGAGGCCTGCTTGAAATAAAAAAAAAATGAAAAAGAAAAAGAAAAAGAAAAAGAAAAGAAAAAGAAAAAGAAAAAGAAAAGAAAAAGGAAAAAGAAAAAGAAAAAGAAAAAGAAAAAGAAAAAGAAAAAGAAAAAGAAAAAGAAAAAGAAAAAGCTCACTTATTTTTAAAATGTCTCCGCTTGGCTACAAGCTAGACTTCAAAAAAATGTTTAGTGTTTTCTCTTTGTTTTAGGCCTGATTGCAGTGTAAAGCTGGTGTATGTCTACAAATATCCCAGTACTATCACTTGTGACTTCAGACCCTCTCCTGTGGTTCAGCATTCATATTTCACCATGAGGATTTCTCTTTCTGTAGCTATTCACAATGTTGCAATAAGATGTTTCTCTGCAACTCTACAACTGACTTTGTCCTTCTTTGGGCTTTGATTGTCATTATTATCTCATTATTATTAACAGTGGCTGTACGCTTTTAATGCGGGGAAAACTTTTTGATCTAGAAAATGTAAATTTAAATATGTAAACATTAAATTTAAATATTAAAAAACAAACCCCAAATCCCTACACCCCAAAAGAAAACAAACCCCCAAAATTGCAATAATATCCTTCTCTTTTGTCAATAAACCATTAAAATATGTTGTGTGGTCATAGCAAATATACCAAAAGAAAGTATATCATTCTGTGAGGTGTTTGAATGTCTCTCAATTCAGCTTTTTGTTGGTCATTACATTGTGTTATTGGTCTCCTTAGGCACATAGCAATGTTGGTGCCTTCACTGGATAATTTAAAAATTTTTGAAATGAAGGAATGACAAATGATGAACAATAGACAGCAAACATTCTTGTTCCCTCCAATGCAGGTGTTTGCATGTGCATGAAGTTACTAATTCAAACAGACCTTTCCAAGAATCATCTGCAAGGCAAGTCACACTCAGAAGGATTCTCATAACTACTGTGCACACTGGTGGGTATTGAGTCAGCTGGCCTTTTCAATTGTAGCAATTGCTTACAAACACTGTGATAGCAATATCTGATACAATATCAGATTGAAAGATGTTTTCTTTGGCTCAAATGTATATATAAAATTACCTTCCTGCTATTTTCATTCTTGTAAGAAACCATACCTGGGCACAGTCTACCTTGAATGAAGAAAGAAACACTTAATTTTTTTTTCTCTGCTCCTGGTAATGGAATGACTTGCCTTTTTTTTTTTTTTTTTTTTTTTAGTAGTTGAAGAAAATCTGCAACATTCTATATATCATAATTTTATTTCCTAACCATAATGAATTATTGCTCCATTACCACTTAATCAACAGCTACACCTAGCAGTCAGGGCAGATGTGGTTCATAAGCATTATTCATTTCTGATTGCTTACTTTTTCTGGATGGGATGTGAGCATACTGTAAGCTCCTTTTATTGGGTCTCCTTCCCTGAATTGTATGTGGGTTTTCTTCCTCTGAAATTTAAGGATATGAGCTCAGTACAAACATGGGTCCAACAGCCTATGCAAACTAGATGCCCACATAATAGCATTTATGTGTTCAAATATCACCACATAGGCAGATGTGTAACTAAAGAATGAAGATTTTTTAAGAAAATGTCCACAGTCTTGACATTCTTTTATTTTAGATGCCAATCAGTTGCTTTATATGTCAGGATGTGCCTTTCTCTCTCTTTTTCTCCATGTGCTTCTAAACATAACCCTTCTGCATCACACTTGAATTAGATCATCCCAGAAGTATGGAGTGTATTCTTATCCTCTGGATCTCCCATTTCCAGAGAGATAACTGTTGGTGGGTCACAACTATAATATTTAACTAGAAGGATAGGCAGTTTTTTAATGAAAGTAGAACCTGTCTGAAATTTGACAGGTTTTAGTGTTCTCTGCACAGGTATTCCTCACATCAAAGATTTTATAGCTCTTAATTCCTCTGGTCTGATGGCATAAATATACTAGGAAAAAATGCATTCTTTCAATTCAAGATGTCTGGTTTAATTGGTTTTGTTGCAGCTAGATTTCTGCTTATGTAAAATATACTTTACAGCCCCCACTACCCTGCCCCCTCTTTATGACTAATAAACACGATATGCTAAAATTTTTCTATTCCTCAATATACTCTGCATATTGAAAATAACATTCAGTAAAATAGAGCCTCCAGGAGAAGATTATTCAAGGTCTCCAAATCAGAAAATCACACTGCATTTTCAGTAGCTGTTGGTCTTTAAAGTGAAAATAAGCAAGAAAAACCAAGCTTCAAGAAATATCCCGGGTCATGGAGACTCTTAGTAAATATTTTATAAAAGTTGTTACTGTCTAGACAGAAATCTGATGTAAGGGTTGCATACCATTAGCCAAAATAATAATCAATATGACAATTTTGGCACGGAAGCTTAAAGTTGACTGCAACAATATCAACAGCATGAATCATCATGTCCTACTATGCTAATTATTCTTCTAACTTTAACCATTAGTACTTGTATAAAATATAAATTAAGAATATATCCTTTACAGCTGTCATTAGCAGCTAAATGCCAACAACTAATTATCAACCTTTCCTGAAAGTACTAGATATTTTATTAGTGCACTGCATTGGAAGATTACATGAGTAGATAAAAGTTCATTCTCTTTTTAAAAACTCATTTCATAATTTTAAATTGGATAAGGTCTTAATAATGAGCTGCCATATATTTATATGCTTTAAGCAGCTTACACGAGGAGGTTGCTACACATTTGAGCTCAGCGTTTGCTATCTATTTCAGCTTCCTGTGTTCTTCAGTTCATTGCTAGCTTCAGATATTTCAATACAAGTAGAAAATTTTCCAACAGCCTTCTCCAGATGCCCCAAAAACACCACTGGTGGAGATACATGCAGACAGAAAAGTAATCTATAGCAATATGTGTTCCTCACTCTATAGTTAATATAAAATGTTCTATGAAAAAAAATGGCATTGGAAATTCTATGTAATATAAAACTTGTACTGGTGATGTATGGTGTATTCACCTAGCTGCTGAAAGAGGTCTAATAATCTTACCATGTTTTTACTTTGAATATGTTACCATTCAAAAGTTGAAAAAGTTTTGCCTATGTTTTTTCCTGGAATTTAGCCCGAATTCAGTGTATGCAAGAAAAAATATTTTATACACTATTATAAATATTATCACAAATGTCCAAAAATAATCATTTACTTTGGTAAAAAAATATATGTATGGTTTGAGGCAGTTCTCTTACTCTGAAGTAAACTTTTCCTCGCTGACTTTATTTTTTTTCAATTAATTTAAGTTTACCATTAAAAGTTACCTGTTTTCCTTTACCTAAAGAACACTATGTTTGCCCTATAACTATTCATGCTCTCCTTTCCAGAGACCAACCATGTTGTAAAGTGGCTGAGCTGAAAAAGAACAGAAAGTCTGCTGTAAGGAGCTGATGACTAAATATTTGGAGAAATGTAAGTATGCAGCACTGCAGCAAAAAAATTAACTAGCAGTTATGCTGACCCACAAACTGCATATTGGCCCAAAAATAGCGACATGCTATTGTTTCAAGATGAATCAATGGCACTCTGGCATGTTTAAAGAAATGTTTTATAAGGAACAGGGAACATTCTCCTAGACATTGGGGAACCTTCAACCAGGAGATGGGTCTTGCACAAATTTAAAAGACCAAAGAGGAACTGGAAGGATCTAAGAGGTTGAAACTAACCACAGGTGTGTGAAACTATCAGAAGATTATAAAACATGATCTGCAAAGAAAAATTGAAGAAACTGGAAAAGTCCGCTGTGAAGGAGATTAAGTGGTGACAGGAAAGCAGTCTTCCAGCCTGTAAAAACTTTACTATCACTGCAAAATACTGATCAATTCTCCATTACATCCCTTAGGAATAGATCAAGAAGATTTCCAATTTGCAGAAGTATAAGATATCTGAAGAGGCTTTCTGTCCCTAAAGATAATGAAATGCTGCATCAAAACGACACTTCTCACTTTTTAATATTTATAAAAATCTGCCCTGGATGACAAAGACACACTTGATTTGACTTTTTAAGTAAGGGAAATTAAAACAAGAAGTATTTAAAAAATAATCCATGCAAAATTTGTGGATGAGGACATGCTTCCAGACCCTGGAAAATACAGAGGATCCACAGCTGACAGAATGCTGAGCATTTACGTGATAAAATACAAGAGCAATAGTATTGGCACTAGAAATTTTTGTAAGAATTATTGTAGTTGAGACAGCCTGACAAAAAGTGCTACATGCATCTGCAAAAAGGCATACTACTGAGTAGTTAATTCAATATATTGGAGTGGAATAAATGTCTACATCTTTATCTCTATAAATATCTAAATATCTGCATCTATAGCTTTGTTCCAAATCACCAAAATATGCCTGTATGTCTCATTTGCTATGAAAAGATCTCCAAACAAACCTGTTAGTTATTGTGATAAGCATATACACAAAAAATTATAATGGACAGTCCTTTTTGTTTATATAGTTAAACACAGGGGTGTCCAACAAATTCTTGAAGCTCTTGAAGTAAATAAAATCCTAATACTATAAAGACATTATCTTTCAAGTACTTATTTGCAAAGAGTAACCTTTTTCCATACCTGCAATTATCTTGCTCTAAATTGATTGTTGTTGACATATGTAATTAATGCTTGAAAAAGGAGAAACCAGGCACTAAGGTGGGTAGCCATTATTTGAAGTGTAATTTCTGCCAGATTAATGTTGCTGTAATGAATGTTCATTGTGTATTTAAACTGCACGACAACTAAATAAGAGCTCTTGAAGAGCTGGTTCAGTGGAAAAAAATTATTTATTTCTAATAAAAATCAGACTGAAGAGGCTAAAACCCACTAGTTTTACTTCACATCTAAGGATTAATTGGACCCCGTATATCTACATGTCTTTCTACAACACATTCTTCCTTATTTGTTTGCATTGAGCTGTACCAGGTCATGACCTATGTCTACTAAAGTTGATATTAAGCCCCTCAAGATTTGAACCCCTCAATATTTTAAACTTTGCAATTTGTTTTTTCGCTGTTCATTAGTAGCTCTAGCTGGACAGTTATGATTAAGCAATTGCATCATTAATGTTGCATGCTTGGATAATCTTTTGCTTCAAGGAAAAGTGAAGACAATCCCAAGATGAATGGGCTGTCTGGAAAAGAGCCATCAGGAGTGAGGTCAGCAGAACTGAGCAAAAACTGGGGGAAAGGTAATTCCAGCAGTAGAAGGTTGGCCCTCATTGACCACCTACTCAAAACAGACCCCAGACTCAAATAAAGGGAAGAACTGCAAATCTGTGCTAATTAGAATGTGGAGCAGGAGATACAACCAGCAAATGAGGGTTGAATATTAATTGACTAACAAGTTACGTAAGCTGTAAGTAATGAAATATGAAGCTTTTTTTGTTACAATGTATAAATGGTGTAAGTTATTGATGATCAGGGAGTCAGTCTTTTGTGAGTTACCACTGAGCTCCCTATTTCACACAAAGTAGAATAAAAAATAGAAGTACCTTTCCTCAGTGTGTGAATCGGCTCTGTGCACTGTTTATGACAACAAAATCAGTGAAAGGTCTTTTTTACTGAGCAGGATTTAGACTCACACTCCTAATACACTCTTGCTGGCTGCATAGAAAATTATGGTGTGCTGCATTATCTGATTTTTGCTTATTTTCATATACTACCTCTTATTTCCAAGGTGCCTTTATTATTTTTTTTTTGCATGGGATTCTGAGAAGTTCAAAGAAGATTCTTTAAACATACAAAAACAGTTCATACAAAAACATACATAAATAGTTCATTCATATTTCCTTCCTTTTGTGATTCAAAATAGAATAATAATAGTAATAATAGTAATAATAGTAATAGTAATAATAATAATAATAATAATAATAGAAAGAACTAACAAAGAAATAATTTTAAAGAGAAATGGATTACTCTTTAAAACTCTGTACCTGCAATAGAACTGCCAGGTACCAAGAGAAAAAGTAAAAATCACTTCATACTTTTAAGGAAGAAAGAAAACTAATGAAAAGGATAAACACTTTGTATTAATGTTTGATAAATACTATAGGCCTCAAACAGAATTACAAAAATAAATGGTTTAATGAAAATTGTTTCAGATCCTTGGTACAATACAGTAAATAAAAGTGGCATCTACTGCTAGCATCTACCCCCTCTGCCCATGGGCACAGGGGTTTTGTTCAAGCTCATGCCTGCAAATGATGAGCTGCCTTGAGTTAAGTTGTAGATGCCCCTGAGCTCAGACCTGCCTCCTGATGTCCTGGTTTGTGGGTTTCATGGATAGACCTTGCAGCTACATTGTAAGT
This sequence comes from Calcarius lapponicus, assembly GCA_039654755.1. NCBI lineage: Eukaryota > Metazoa > Chordata > Aves > Passeriformes > Fringillidae > Calcarius > Calcarius lapponicus. The sequence goes on along the minus strand of CM077464.1, from coordinate 128,345,184 downwards.
TGTCTTTTTTCCCTTCCGGAGGGTTTCCTTGGGCTCACCTTGGACTTGGCTCATCACTCCATCCTGTCTAGGACAGTCTATGGATCCTGTCTCTCACCACTCTGCCCAGGTGCATCATGAGGTAGAGCACTGCCCTGCCCATGCCACACCTACCCTTAATTCCCAGCTCATTCTGCCTCATGGATCACCTGGCCTTTTGGGGCTCCCTGGCACATACACTGTAAGCACCTTTCAGAACAGTAAAGATCAGATTAATATTGCTTGTCATCACCTTGCACTCATGTTTGTATTTCAGCACAAATACTGCTGTGTAACTCAGCTGCTTGTAAAATCCACAGAATGATGTGGCTTCACAAGAGAGCAAATTTTCAGGTGTGAGTAGAATGGAAGCAAGATGGAATAGCTGCTGCATGATGATCGTGGTGCAGCAATTCCAAGCGAGTACTCACTGAAATATTTCAGTACCTAGAAGCTGCACAGCTCATAGCTGCTTTAACACAACATGGAGTTAGAGCTCCAACCACAGAATTTTTGTGGTTGGAAGGGACCTCTTGATATCATCTAGTACACCCCTCCTGCTCACACAGGGTCAGCTAGATAATTTGCCCAGATCCATTCCAGATGGCTTATGAATATCTCCAAGGAAACTCCATAAATCTTCTGGACAAACTGACAGTGTTTAAGCACCTTCCCAGTAAAAAAGTTTTTTTCCTTGTGTTCAGATGGAATCCCTCATTTCTCAGCTTGTGCCCATTCTCTTGTCTTGTCTCTCAGAAGAGTCTGACATGAGTGGAGCATGCCCTCTGTCATACAGCTGGTATGAATGGGAGGATTTCTTTGAAAGAATCCCAGACAGAAGTGCCTCCAGAATGACAGGTGCGCATTTTTATAAACAGAGACATTCATAAGCAGAAAGGAACATTCTTTAACTTTACACTGAATGTTCCTATGTTCCTGATTGCAGAAAACAACACCCCTCCCCAAAAAACCCCAACCATCCAACCCAAACCAAACCAAACCAAATCAGACCAAACCAAAAAAACCCTAAACCAAATCCCAAACTCCCCAAACTCTAACATACTCTCAAAAAGCTCGATGTTAGTTGGCCTCCACAGAAACCAACAAGCTTTTCAAAAGTCAGTGAGTACAACACATAGAAAAATAGCTGTCTGACAAGTGAAAAAGATCAGATGTGGCATATTTATACTTTTGAACACCATTATCAGTGCTGGAAGTTTATTTATCAAACAGCTGTCTATGAGTCAACACCAAAACATAATACCCAGTAGAAGTATTTTTTTAAGCTACTTACCTACTGTGAAACTAAAATTCTCCAAATGATACCTATTAAAGTGGAAACATTAATTATATCAGCCTCCCTTTTTCACACTGTTTTTCCCTCACATTTAAGACTGTGGTAATTTGTCATGTAGCACTGATCTGATACAGTATCTTTGATGCGACTGCAAGCTCCATGCTGTTTCTTCTTAATAGACCTCAGAAGCATCTCCATGGGTATTCGGCTGAGCTTTCTCAGCATAAAGGAGGAGAGGGCTTTAACAGCCAAAAATCAGTTTTTCTCTGCAGCATCATATTTTTAGCACAGCTCAATGCATGGTAACTGGGCTAAAGTTAATGCTGTTTAAGCAGCATCAGTGGTGTGCTGTGGAATCCTCTGAGTAGCAGCTGCTGAGCAGCCCTCAAGTTGAACTGGAGCAGCTTCAGGACCACCTGTACACAGACACTAATTCTGCTGACCCTGCATTCCTTGTTAAGGAGACTGAAGAAGAGAATGAGATTTTTCTTTTCATGTTGACACTTCAGCGTCTTGCCTCTCACCTGGCAAGTATGGAATTGCATTAAATGCTTATCACTAAAACCTTTTAGAAGCAATGAACAGTTTTCATTTTTCTCATTCCACATGTACAGAAATCAACATTTATGTTCATGACATCGTGATAGATTTCTTTCAGGAAAATAGCTGTTGAGCCATAGTGATAAAATGATGAAATGATCATCTACATCCCAGTTACTACTTTGAATTTTTTGAAACTCTCCTTGTCTCTAGGTTTACTGTATTCAGAGCTGGAACCTGAGTTTACTACAAGTAGACTTATTAAATTCATCCTTTAGATCCAATGGCTTTTGGACAGCCTCGTGACAATATGTGGTCTCTTACTGTGTTGTGAAATCTCTAGATGTTGACAGTAAATGATGCTTCATATGCAGTGTGACTTGGGAGAACAAATGATTACAAGTAATTTTTACTTTTGGTCTATAGTTAGGGTTTGCAAAATGTTTATAATGACTTTGCTCTGACTATTATATTATATGCCCTCAAATTACTGCAAGACCTGGCCATGCAAGTTATATAAATACTAACAAACAAATCCTGCACTCTTCCAATGTTCTGATTCTATTAGCACCTAAGTTTCCTCATTATTTCTTTTTCTTTGCCATACTTCAATGCCATCACATTTCTGTGTTCTGTGTTTTATCAATGAAATTTTTGAGCAGATTACTGTGTTGAAAAATCCACACATATTTTTCTTTACTTCAGCAGATGCTTCATTTTCAGTTTCTTCAAAGACATGATTTTAAGAATATCTTCCTCTTCTTCTAGTTATGGGATAATGATTCTCTTGAAATTTTAAGAAACCAGGTTAAAAATAGTGTAATGGTAGAATTTACTCAATTGCTTTTTCTCCATGTTCCATATTCTCTTATGTTTATTTGAATTAAAGTTAAATATTTACAAAATTATTGTGCTTGTCCATTTTAAAGATGGAGTAGATGAAGAAATCGAGGCACTAGAGGCTGTCACTGGAAGCACCTTGACTTCATTTTTGTTGCTGTAGGTAAATAAAAATGGCCAAACATTTTTATTCTAAGAGCTGCTGAATTCAATATAATAAATTTCTCATATGAAATTTGATTTTAAATAATAAAATAACCCCTAGATTTGTTAAAGTATAAAATTACCATATATAGGAGTTATCTATCCGGTTACATATTTTAATAGGAATACTATACAAAAAGTTCAATTGTTTTCATGCAAACACAAAGTCTGAATTAACTTACTTACTGATTTCAGCAGCAAAAATAGTCCAGGAAAAGTCAGACTCATCAAAAAAATGTCATTACTCAAAATCACAAGTCTCATCATCATCAACTCAAAATAATGAATTTTATTGATATATTCTGATTTCAGATTAGGCAAAATACTAGTGAGTGGTAATCAGAAGGCAGAGCCTCTTTCAAGCACTAGATTTAGGCATGCTTTCTTCAAAGTTTGTAATTTTTTTGAATAGTGATTAACATAGGAATCAATATTTTAGTAGCAATCCACTATTACTAAATAACATATAAATGATCTTGCATGCTACATTAGGAAAAAAAGAAATCATATATCTGTGTCTATTAACATAGGCTGGTATATTTGTTGAGAATAAATGTGATATATAGATTTTATGGCAACAGTTAAAATTTTCCTTACTTCAAAGCCTCATTTGCACCACATTATTTTTCGTAAAGATTTTCAGAATTTCTTTTTCTTCTATATTCCCCCACTTTTCCTCTCCACTGGCTTCTATTAAAAGTTCGGTCTTGGTTTAACGTCCTTTGAGTTTAAGTGTGAGATTGAATGCCAAGCGAATCTTATCGTCTCTCTTGCCTACAAGATACAATAGGAGCCTTGAGCACTGTTGCTCTGTTCTCATATTAAACAGCTGTGGGTATCATAGCAGAGCAGTTTCTCAGATAATAAAGACATACTCCTGAGTACTGGACTCTTCAGTCTATACTGGAAAAAGGCTAATAAAATGTGTTAGCTCGGACAGATCCCTGCTAATGTCCTGTGTTTTTCTGATCATCTTTCAAAAAGAATTGTTGGAAGTACATTGAACACCTGGTAAAGCTGTCAGATGCCACAGGAAGACAGGAATTCAAGACCAGATTGGATGGGGCTCTGAGCAACCTGGTCCGGTGGGAGCTGTCCCTGTCTGTGGCAGGGAAATTGGGACTGGATGATCTTCAAGGTCCTCTTCCAACCCAAATCATTCTATGATTCTTTGATTCTATGATGAGTTCTGCGTTAAAAGTTATGTAGCTGCAGAAGTTCTTTCTTGTATTATCATCAAATACCTCATTAAAACCTGAGAAAAATTGTTTTTAACACCAAGTACTTTGCTTTCTAAAGCAGATTTAATAAGCCCAAACAACAAGAATCTGCATCAAGTATGCTGAACAATTAACTAAAGAACAGTCTCTCAGAAAACCTACACATTTAATGTCAAGTTTTTAAGTAAAAAAATTTTTTTTAGTTTGACTATTTTCTGAAATTTTATTCAAGATAGATGCTCAATATGACTTAAGAAAAGCAAATTACAGACAAATACTTCTGGGTTTGTCAAAACAAAACACTGTGTGAGCTTAGGCTCCGTGTGTAATTTTTTGAGACAGATACCACCCTCCACAGTCAATTATAGGCACAGTTTCAACTGTGATGTACAATGTTTGCTACTAAGAATGTTAACATTTGCTTGATTTTATTTCTGTGACAGAGAAATCCCTTGAGGTTGTTGTTGTGAGCAAAAAGCTTCTTATCCTGACTCTTAAAGGCTACATTTGGTAAACAACTGTGTGGAAGAAAAAGGAAAAACGATCTTCACATTATCATTTGGGAAGCTGATAAAACCTTCTTTCCCATAAGTTTTTGGAGGATGAGACAGCATACCAGCTTCCCCCAAATTACTTTCATATTATTGTACCAACTTTGGACCCTATATCATGATTTAAACTAGCTCAGTTCAGTGTGGTTAATTTATTTCTCCAAGTTAAACAGATGCTCCACCATTTTGTGCTCAAAGTGAGACACAGCAAGAGATGCTTAAACACTTGAATTTGTCCCTGATTAGCTATCTTGGAAACTAATTAAGTAATCAATAAACAGAACAAGTACAAGTCAGTGGCATCTCTGATAAGCATGCATGATCTTAAACGTAAAGCAACATAGTTGTCAGCAATTACAAGGAAAGCTATACCATCCTAAGGTTCATTAAGATACACTTGTACAGCTATTATGTGTCCATCTATTAATAGATCTTGTACAATATGTGAGATGAGGGGGGGTTGTCTTTAGCTTCACTGGTATATGGAGTAATTTCTGCTTAATCATCAGTAAGAAATACCAGATGTACTTGCATGTTTGCGCGCACACACACACACACACACACATGTATATGAAGGAATCTTTTTCCATACAGATAGTTGACAATTCATGTTAAACTGTAAATTCATGTTAATGTCAGTAGCTCTCAAGGCATGGACTTGATGTATTTAATGTGTTGCTATGGAAGCATTATATCTCTTTCCATTGCAAAAATGATATGCCTGAACATGAAACAGAGTCTGACTGATTTCAATCTTTGAATAAATCCTGACAAATGAGCTTGATGATGAGATTTTAAATTATCTGGTTATCTAAAAACACATACAGTTCCTATTTCCAGCTAAGCAAAAATGCAGAATTTATCACAGCACTTAATCTTATCAAGGCTGTTATATGTAATTACAGGGCAAAACAAGGAAAAAGCAATCCTGTCCTAATTGCAACCCTATTACTGAAAAGGCAATGATCTTGCTGTACTTTGCCATTTCTCCTGCAGGAACCCACAGTGCTCTCATGAGCCACTGTAGCTGCTGCTTCTTGAGCTCTGGGATTGCTGATTACAGTATCATCTTGCACATACACATTATCTTTTCCACTGACATTCACCTTATTACTTGATAAGACTTAGGTTCTGTTTCAACATGACTGTCTTTAAAAAGAGTTAAGGATGCTCTAATCACTTGCCTTTGCAATTAAGGTATTTGTGAAGGGATTCAACATAATTTTAAATCTTCTCCAGCTTCAGTGTTGGCAGAAGACCAATCAAGTAATTTAAGCTTCCTTCTCCTTTATAAATAAAAAATGCAATTTGTATATCTGTAGCTCAGAGCTGATTAGGTTTTGCACATGATTAAAACTATGCAAGTACCCAACTGTTCAACAGAAGAGTGTCCTATGATTTAGTTTAAATGTGTTTTACAGCATAAAAGAAATGTGCATTGAGACAGAGGACTAATTAATACAAGAAACCTAGAGTGTCATATTCCTGAACGATAAGCTTTTGAAATTCTGCTCTGGATCTTATTTGTAATACTTTCTTGTATTTTGTACAAAAGTCAAATTGCCATCACATTGATTAAAACCAGCACACTTCCTTAACAGAGTTAATAAATGATCAGGGTGACAATTCAGCAAGGTAGATAAGCATGTGATGGATTTAGCAACATGTTCCAGGTTAGCCACAAGCCTAATAACTAGGACAGCAGGTAAAAAACAGGCCTTGATGTTTGAAATAGAAGAGGCAATTGTTAGCAAGCAGACTGTAATTTTCTGCGCTGGAATTTGGCCAGCCCAATGGGTGTTTGACAGTGCAACTCTTCCAAAATCCGTCTTCTGCTCTTTAATGACTACAAGGAGTTGGAAACTTGTATTTATTTGTTATCAAAAATCTGGCAATAAGTTCGTATGAATGTTCATAAATTTTCCTGAAAACTTCAAATTTCCCATATGTCCTTGTAAGGAATAATTTTTAATTTATAAAAATTACATAAATTATTATTATTATTATTAATAATAATAATAATAATAATAGATGTCATATTGTCAAATATTCAGCCTTAAAAATTGTACTTTTGCTGAAGGAAGGTCATGATTGATTTTCTCTCATTTATGTACAACTATGACTTAAAAAAAATTCCTCATTTTCTTATTGCTAGAGTATTATCATCCAACATTGTCAAGGCATATTGAAATGCAAGATTACAATTTCATAATTTGACTTACTTTCAGGACATCAGCTGAAACTGTGAACACTGTAATTTGAATAGTGATATTGAACTTTTAAAAAATATTTCATTTAACCCTTTTTTTATTTTAATCCTGTGAAATCTAAAAATCCATTGAAAATACATAATCCATTAAAAAATCCATAAAACAAACAAACAAAGAAACAAAAAAAAAGCAGAGGAATTCAATCCACCACAATGTGAAAAGTAGTTTCTGTTGACATTATCTTTCTACATCTGTTTTTTCCTGGTTTTATGTTCTTTTCTTTCCTATCCATCTTTTATGCTTCTGGATTTTCTTAATATTTTTCTTCTTCACTCCTGCTTCTCTTCTTCTTCCCTGTATCTCTTGTCCCAGATTTTCTTTTTTGTCTTTCCTTTCCCCTTCCTCAATTAATTTCTATGACCTTTTCAAGTTGCTCATTTACAATTACTAAGAATATTTTGCTAATTCAAAAAGCAAAGTGAAATTAGCTCCACCAGTGATGTGAAGGAATAACCCTGGTGTAAATTTAGAATACAGCTCAAAGTTTCATGATTGCTGTATCACATGCCAAGACCTTACAATCTGACGTGAGCTTTCAGAAAAGCTTTCAAATAAAAGCAACTACTCATGTGGGCAGACAAATTAGCTTAATTTTCTCTGATGACATTTGTAAAGCTGTTAACCTGTGTAAGTGTTTGACTGATGAGGATTTAACACATGGCAAGATAACATGGTATATTGATAGGTACTGAAAAAAATAGAAAAAGACACAGCGTAAAGTATGAAAATTATTGCAAAACCAGGACTATTTCGACATTGAACTCACATCTGTTCCCCCCTTGGTGAACTGATTATTTTGCTTTTGACATTTAAACCCAGTACTCATTGATAGCTTTTACATGCCATAAAAACACCAAAGAGAAAAACAAAAACAAAATTAAATCAAAAACAACACAAAACCCCACCAAAAATTTAGAAAATTTTATTCCCCAAATTCTTTTGAATTTGATAACAATCAGATTTTCTATATGGCTGTAGCATTAGAATTCTTAATTTGTCCATGAATATGGAAGAGGCTCCTTAAAAAAATGTTTTGCTACCATCCTGGTAAACCCTATACACAGAATACATTCCAGAATCTGCAATGACATAAGTTAGGTACCAAAGACTTTAACTACAATAGAAAGTGAAGAGAGGCAGGACATGGGGTCAAGCAAAGTCCTATATTTGCCTGTGTTGTATGATCATTCCCTGCCATTTCTGATATGGCAAATTAACACTTTCCTGACAATGCCAAACACAGTATGGGGTACAACATATTAAAGGAACTATTCAGTATGGATAAAACCCATTTGAACACAAAGCTTAGACCTGTCCTAGGAGAAAAAGAAGCCCTAAAGAAGCAAAGCAATCTGTGCTGATCACCTCTCGGGCTAGAGAGAACTTTCCAGAAGTACAGTGGGAGAGTTTGGTTCCCAGCAGGAAGGCGAGCGAATGCCAGGATACTGACATGACCCAGCAGGATAGGAAGTGAAAACAAGCAAATTTCATTTTAAGGTGCAAAATGTTGATGGTTTTGGATCTTCTTTCAGGGCTGTAACTCTCTTTCAGTTAAAGAACTGCTCTTCCCCTAAAGACTGAACCTTACAGAGCAGCATCACTTAAAGCCATCTAGGAAGGAAAGGCCAGGATTACATTTTCTTTGCAACAGGGTAGAGACTCCAAGTCACATCTCTATTTTCATCGGAGTGCCTTAGTAATAATCTATAGGTTGTTTCAGAAATTTAGAAGTGATGGAAAATATTTCTTTGCTATTATGGATTCACTCTCCATGCTATAATTCAAGATTTCTTGTGCCAGGATCAACAACAAAGGAGAATAAAATGCAAAATTCTGGTTAGGACTTTCACCTACGGTGGGAAAAACAACAGCTGTAAATTATAATCCAAATCCAAGCTCTGTCTAAAACAGTCCTTAAACCAATAATTAATGTTTCCCCTCCTGTACGTGCCAAGAGCACTGAGCTAGAACGTGTCATGGTCACATGGAAAGATATTCCTTCTATATTTGGTTGTCTGGTTTTTGTACTGTAAGCACATTTTAGCATGTGTATTCACCATACAATCTGATATTAATTTTAATTATTTTCAGCATTAAAGGCCCATGACACTATTAGCTGACCATTAAAAGTCATCTATAGCTCATTATCAGTGATTAATCACCTGCTGTCTTATAATTAATGTTTATTAGGGGAACAGCAGTTTAATAGCTGTTCCATATTTTCTGTGCTAATCAAGGAAACTTAAAAGGAAGTTATAATGGACTCTTAAAAATTTCTAATGGCATTTTTTGACATTGACTTTCATGTCTGAGGAAGTAAACTGTCACTGAGAAGTAAATTTACCAGCTAAAAGTGTGTAGACTGAACAACTTTAGAGGTTTATTTTTCTGTAGTGGGCACTGAAGCCTTAATGGGCTATTTTCTTTTGTAGAGACTGCCTTAAATTTACAGACATTTCCAGACATTAGTCTGGTCGTGCCAGGATTGTCTTGCCATATTTGACTAATAGCCTGTGACCATCTTTCACTTTTGCTACAGTGCAGTATCTCCAACTTGCAAAACCTATGAAAATATCTCATGTTTCATACCAGGAGGGAAGCAAATAAGAAGTCTTAACCTGATTGATCTCCACAGAAATTTCTTCTCAATCCATATTAAAACATATAAGAAACTAACCCACGTGATATGTATTGTAATTATTTTTGTCACCTGTTGATCAAGTACCCACCTACTTGTTCTCACATTGAGATGAAAATGTCTGTCCCCCCAGAGTACACCCAGCTTCCTGCTGGTCACAAGAGAAAACAAGTGCATCTCTTGCAGGTGGCAGCTGTAGCACTGTGGGAGCAGTTAGGTTTGTTTTTTCCTTCCATCGCTTCTGTGAGTATTTCCTGAAACCCAGTGCTTTAGTGATCCAGTATCCAAATTCCCATCGGATATTATTCTGTGTCATTTTAAATGTACTTGTTGTACTGTTCAGACAGCACATATGGTTTTGTTTCCTTTTCTTTTCTTTTTTTTTTTTTTAATGTCCTTAGAGTTCACATATAGCCTTCTAACTATACAGAGCACTTCTTTCCCTTCACAGCCTCTGGTTTGCTTGGCTGAATGAAACAATGCCTTTCAACTCCCTGGGTATCATGAGTTCTGTGTCCCTATAACCAGTTTTGCAGCCCTTATTCCCATTTGAAATCACATTTCCTAAGCAAAGCTATTGTCTTTAACAGGAGGTTTTGCCAGTCTGTGTAGTTATACCCTTGCTCTGTTGAAAACATATCTGATAAATTCTGGTTATATACTTGTCTTTTCCACAGCTGCAAAATATTCATGTCTGACATTATTTCTGGGATTGCCCCAAGGTCCCTCTCTTGCTCAGTAATCTATTACCTACTTTTTGATTAGAGATTACATCAAGTAGCCATACATTCCTGGCCTTAGCTTTTTACACTATGATACTTTGGGCCGTTTCTATTACTCCAGTCTTTTATGTCATTCATTTCATTCATGATGTATTCCTTTGAGTTAAAATGATAAAGAATAGCATTATGCTATTAGCAATCTCTATCAGATCTCAGCTTTTGTACAAGGGTTGTGGACTGGAACATTAATTAAAGCTGATTCTGGAGAACTCCCTGTGGGCCATTCCCTGGCACAGCAGTTTCCTTTCCTGCTCTCTCTTACCACTGGGCTGTTCATTTTACCTTGGAAGTCCTAGTCTCCTTCTTCTCTCACTAATCTCTCACTTTTCATGTGTTATTGCTAACTTTGAGCAAGCAACTTTAAGGAAGCACCTAAATTACTTAAAATATAATCAACTTAATACAGGCGCAGTATGCACACTTTGAAAGGAATTCTCCCATTTGGAGCAGAGCCCGAATTGCTACATAATGACAGAACTTCCATTGTTTCAGCAGTTTTGTGGATAAGTCTGTGGGGATTTGTGTTGCAGATTCTCCTAACTATCATGCACACCATCTTAGCTGCCAGAAGTATACTTAACTACAGCCTGCTCTAATGGGTTTTTCTCAGTTAAAAGCTCCTTAAGTTAAAGCATTCATTGAGAGAATTCCTTTAGGTCAAAGACAGGAGAAACAGTACTTAACAAATATTAGCTGCTGATTAGTTATTACCTGCATTTCAACAGATACACAATTTAAGTAGCAATAGTATCACCTTGCAGACCAAAAAACCCTAACTTGTGTCCGACAAATATGTGCAGAAATAAAATTGAACATTTTTGGTCTGGATAGACAGTTTTGAAAACAGTGAGTAAGAGTGAAATTCTAACGAATTCCTAAAGAATCTATATAACTGCTCTTCTACTTTAAATATGAAGTCCTAAACTAATCTGATGAAGCGAATAATCTGAGACTTGTGATTTCTGCTGACTCTTATGTATATAGAGAAATTTATGAAAGTTTGCCTGGAATATAGTCCATAGGTTAAATTAGTGATGCTTCTTAATGCAGTAATATACAGTATAACATCTAATAACAGTCTTCATATTAGTGTGAAGGTCTGTCTCTTTCTACACTCCTTGCTAGTAAGATTATTGTCTCTGGTCACCACCTTTATGGTCTCCCTTCCTTTCAGTAGTTATCTGCAAGATGTGAAGATAACTGAAGGTCTTTTCTGAATCAGAGGAGGGATTTCATCCAGCGTAGCACAAGAGAAGGGCATGCCAAGCCCTTTTGGGGCTTCCCCGGCTGCTATCAAATGCAGGTTTTATCTCTCACAGGGAGGAGGCAAACTTAAAGCCCTGTCCTTCCACAAAGCAAAGAAACCTAAAACTAAAAGGTGAAAAAGTCTTGCAGATTTATTGTGATGCTTTTCACGTTTTTTTCCCCCCGTTTTATCTTTGCTTTTGACGTTTTTTTCACGTTTTATCTTTGCTTGCACAGAAAATGGTCAGCTGAATTCAGAGATCTTTCTAGGTGTCTTAAATCATGAGTTAGGAATAAAATTGAAAGTTTTATTCCTAATTCAAGATTTCCAAGTTTTGCCCACTGACTTTTTTCTTTGAAGTAACCTCAAGGCAGGCTGAGAAAAGTCAGGTGGTTGATGAAGGGTTTTTTGCTGTGAAATGCTAAACATTGGTTTCTTTCTTCAAAAACTTTTGCTTCTAAAGAGATGTTTAATAACAGAAGCAATTAAAAACTGAGCAGACCTATCCATTTGTATGAGGCTATAAACATGCAAGTAAGCCAGCATTGTATTGTTTTGCCTGTGGTATTTATCATGTTTGAGTTGCATTTACCTCTAGATAAAAAGGAATTATTAGCCCCAGTAGAAAGGAGATTCTGCTTAATCTCGAGCATAAAGGGAGGTCTAGGGGTTTAATAGAGAAAATGCTCTTACTTGGGAGTGAACACTGCTCCCAAGACAGTGTTAAGAAAAATTTTACTTTATGAGTTAACCCCACGAAAGCTCTGTGCTGACAAACAACCAGAAAGCTTAAGGGAAACTATGGCCCTCTTCACTTTAATTAGAAAAAGAGTTAGAATTTAGCTACCCAGGTATATTTATAATGCCAGTAAGATACACTATTATGGTTTCTAAAGTTATAACAGCATGGATTAAGGCTGTAATACGTTTATTGTACAAACTGCATTTGATGGCAGCTTAATGGCAGGGAGGATGAGAGAACAATGTATTAGACAGTGCAATACTAAGAAAAAAAGTTTTTATTTACATAATCCTTTAGCTCTATATAGTCATCTGTGATTACTAGTCAAGTCATAACTGTAACAATTTTGAGGAGGAAAAAATAAAAGTCATGACTTTCACTGCAAAAAATAGAGAAATGGAGGCAGAGGGACATTATGGCCTCTGACTTTTATCAACCCAAGTCTCATGGCACCTGAGTGTCCCAGTTAGGACCCCTGTGCATATCTTAGAATAATTTTCTTTACTCAAAATAATGGTTAATGTATTTTGCCTGGCTCTCATACTAAAAGCAATGTCAAGATGAGGAACAGAATAAATTCTTCTGCTGCTGTGCTCCGCTGTTCCTGAGGGCCGGTGGGCTGCCTACAATTCACACAGTTCTGTACTATTCTGAGGAGATTCTAGGAGTAAAAAGCCAGAGCTGGCTAAAATTTTCCTTGGGGATTTCTTGTCCTCTAGTGCAACCTTCTTGTCCTCTTTGACCAGTTCTCGAAAATAGTTATTAATAAAGTTAGTGTCTACACCTTTCTAAGGTGATAGTTTCAGAACTATTTTCATTTCACAACAGAATTGCAAGCAATTCCCAGCGCTTTAAGTAACTTGGTGGTAATTCTCCATGGTAAAGCATGGCTCTCTTTGTTCGTAGAAAAGAATTCCTATTTCAGGAATGAATTTTCAAAAAATACCAATCAGGATCATTAAAAAAATTTAAAAAATTAAAAATCCATCACTTGTTCAAAAAGGCAGATTTTCTTTATCCATGCAATTGCATTAAGGACGAACTCTGTGTTGAATAAAAAGCCAACAATGAAATTTCTACCCCTCTCATTAATCTTTATATCATTCCGTCCTTTATTTTGAATTGGGTTGAACATATTCTCTATCACAAATTCACATATTTCACAGAATAGAAAGAATTCATACATGCAGAAATAATTTTTCATCCTCAACATGTAACATGCCAGTCATATTTTGTCACACAGGTTTCTGCTATTTCATTTCCAGACCACACAAAAATTCAACACTAAAATATAACAAACATAAACTATCACAAGTTCAGTAGCCGTATTTATTCTGCCATATAAATTAGTCTGTTTTAAAGGATTTGGAAGATTTTTTATATTTCTTGTATATTTGTGACCTATGAAAATCAATGTTAAAAACTAGGCAGGAAACTGGTGCCATGCAAACAGCTGCAACATACTGGAAAGAAAAGTTACTGCATAAATCTATAAATGTTGGGCAACATGGTGTCACTATTCCAGTCTGGGAATTTATAAGAAAGTAATTGCTTATCTTTTTTACAAATATTCTTTGAACTTTTCATTTTATGTTTCCAAATTTGAACTTTTAAAAATGTTTTTAGTGTTTAAATTCCTTTGCTCCTGTGGAGTTTTTTAATAAAAATTAAGAACAAGAGAGGGAAAGAATGGGATTGGTTGTTAATGGCAGTAATAAAAATAGCCTGTTAAATTCAATAATAAAATTTATTTCAAAGCAAAATACCTAACCAGAATGAATTAACAAGTGGAAAACCTTGGACATTTTTATACAGCACCAAGAGGCACTGTAGTATTCAAAGCAAAAGCAGTTATATGACAGTTGGCATCCCTGATACAACCATAGGTGAAAATGCCTCACGCTGCTTTTCCATGTCCATGTTGTCCTGAAAATGTATGAATTTTTTTAACTGACATGAGAAAATATGACTGCTGTATATTGCATAACTGGGCACCAAAATTCCATACACTATCTTGTTCTTATTTTTTGAATGAAGTAATATTTTGGAAATTTATGACTCAATATGTAAAATGATCAATCCAAATGGTAACATTAAAAAGGAATCTGTAAAAGAAACTTGCTCAAGTTTCTATGAGTTGCCCTTGAGATTCATCCTCCTGTACTTAATAAATCTGCCACAGGGTGTGCATAAGTCCTGTACCCTGCCTGAAGCCACGTTACCTAAGATTCACTGGGCCTGCACAGCATGAGAAATGATAATTGCTACTAAAGATAAGGCTAATGAGCAATGATTCAGTCAGAGGAACAAAGCAGCTCTGCTGCTGCAAATGTTGCCCTTTGGGCATGATTTAGAGGTTTGCCAGAGCAGTGGAAACAGGAAGAGTCCAGAAATTTTTTACCACTTTGTCACTTTGAACATCAGCTCCCATTTCAGTGGAACCCTGCTTTCAGTTCTAGTTTCCCAGCACCAAAGCCTGGTACCTGGGAAATAGGATGAGCTGAGGAAGTCCTTCGGAAGAGGCACTCTTCTGTTGCTCAGTGGAAAACCCAAACCTGTCTGGTTTTACCCCAGCATTTTATGGTAGCCACAGACATAAATATTGATTGGTGATACTCAAAGCTGCTACTCCATTTGCCTTGTGGCTAATGTCAGCCCCTCTCTCTTTCATCCAGTGAAAATTAAAGTAGCTTCTTGAAGTATAACTGCTTCCATAGGGAGAAAGGAAAAGTATATCCACAATGAAGATATTTTATTAATGCAAAATTATGTTACTATGGCAAATTGCTCTTATTGAGTGCATTTTTTGCCTTTCATTAAAAAAAAAAAAAAGTGAAAGTTTTTGGTGCAATTCAGGTGCTTTTTTTTTCTTGTACAGATGTATTCGTCATGCTGGATCATGCTTTATTCTTTATACTGATTAGAGCAAAAATATGTGGCATAGTTGAGACTTAAGTAAGACTCAGTCATTTCAACCTTTAACCTGAGGGTTGAAGCATTGCTCTGGGTGAGATGGCCCAGAACTGCGACTGCTTTCAAGGTATCTGGAATGGAAAATGAGAGTCTGAAATGAGCAGCTCTGAAATGCTCATGTAATTCTTCTGCATTTCATGTGAAATTAAACTTCCCAATCAATTGTTTGGGGTCTCTTGTAAATTTCCTAAACAACAGAAATTTCCTAACAACATTTTTATAAGCATCACCACATTCTCCCAATTTTTTTTGTAACTCACAAGAAGCTTTTGTTTAAATGGGTCATTCATAAAAATCTATCACTGTAAATAAAAAATGTTGCACACATATTTTCCTCACATAAAAATCAGAGGTCAGTTAACATTAGATTTGAGTTCACACTTATATTTGAAATACCATGTTGAACTTGAAGAATTATTTGCTGTTTGCTTTTTTTAATCCTAATGAAGTCCACAAACGCTATCTGTTTTGCATTCAAGTCAAATAATAAAATCAAGTCACTAGATCTCTATTAAATTGGTGAATATATCTTTTAGATGTGAAGATTTCTTAGTTCAGGACAATCTTAAGTCCTCTTTTATCTGTGTCATTGAAATCTTGAATTTCAAATTCTGACAAAGCAGTACTTTATATAAATCTCCATAGGTAAAGGGTAGGATTCAGCTCAAGAATGAAGACACTTAAATTAGGTGCCTACATATAGGTTCTTGTTTATGTCCTATGTGTCTAAGTTAAATTAATTAAACTCATTAAACACAGACAGCAAAGCCTACACTTACACTCACATCAATGTACAGGAGACATACATTTTGTCAACAACTGACCACCACTAGGTATAATGATGGTTTAGACAAATGTTTTATATGTGGGCAATTCTAGAAGATTAATTTAGGTACACATAGGTATATAGTACCATCAGAGATATCCTGGAGTATCCCTCTGGTGCACCAGTCCTGTTCCAGAAAGGTGCGGCTCCCTCATAGCTCCAAACCTGCTGGCAGCATGATGCCTATGCTCAGGGAAATACATTAAATCCTACATGCAGACATTATGACTTGAGTATTTTAATCTATGCAGTGAAACTCACCTTTATTAAGGCTAAATTTCTACTCCTCGAATTGTTCTCCATATGCTGCTTTCCTGTAGGTTTCTTTCCTGAAAGATTTCTCTACTTTAAAAGGCTGGTTAAGCGCTGAAGGCTGACATAAAACATATGAAATATATAGCTGCTAATAATTTTCTCAGATAGACCAGTGGTGAAATAAGATTCTTGCCCTCAGCCTGAAAATGTGATTATATAAAAGCACTAACTTTCTGATGTTCATCAGATTTACACATTTGTTTCCCTTTGGTGTTTTCACCTCTGCAATTATTCCTGGGAACAGAGGGAGATACTATACCCTTCTGAATTCTTACGCTGTCTTGGTTTTTTTCTTTTTGTCCTAAGTCCTCTGGGTCATTTGAGATAAACCCATGACATTAGCACAACTGACCACATGGGACTACATCCAGGGCTTTTGAAGAGTTACAAGTAGTAGGAAAACACAGTGTACTTCTTTGGAAGATGAGTGAGTTTCAGTTTTGGGCATATTTTGCTGGGAAGTGCTGTATGTAAGATACTGTGGTTTGTTTTTTTTTTTTTGTTTGTTTGGTTTTTTTTGTTTTGTTTTTAATTTATTATTTCTATTCTTATTGTTGTCTTACATATTGATATGGCTCATAATGGTTTGTGTCTTTAACAGGAGAGTTTGTAGTTTTAACATTTTTGCTGTAATATCACCAAAATTTATTTCTACTGCCTGAAACAAGGTAGAGAGTTCTATGGGTCTGAATTTCCCAATGGCTGTGTATAGTGTTATAATTCAAAACTTCATTTAGAGGACAGAAAAACACAGGATATTAGAGTCCTTTTTACTAGTTCTTAAGTATCTCTTAAGCATTTGTTTCCTAATTTGAGGAGTATATTCACTTCTTTTTTATCCGTTATTTTAAATGGGGGGCTGTTTCACAAAATGCCAATGTCAGTATTAGAGCACTAATAAGAAATGAGTTTTACTGCTTCTAACAACATTTTCTTCCTCCAGTACTGCAGAGAATATGACATTATACAGAAAATAAAAAAAAATCTCATTCAAACAGGCATTTTCTGCCTTAATGCTTGACTTTGTGTGAATAAGTAACCTTTTACATTGTGAAAAATTTTGTGGTAAATTATCTCTCTAAATAGAGTTTATACATACTACATGACATGCTACAAAAGCAAAAGCGAATAAGAAGCAGAGAGAGATTGCAACCTTTCTTGTAAAGGTTTATCAGTAGGGGAAAAAATTATATATTTGTTATAGCTGTTCATTATCACTGCTGTATTACCAGTGGAGAATGTTGCTATGCAATAAAGTCTGAAGATTTTATTTCTATTAATTTAAGATACTGTTGAATTTCTTTCTAAATGTTAATCTTGCCTTCTGTATCTGGAACATATTATCATATTACTTGAAAGATCAGCAGGGATTTTTCTTTTTTTTTCTGCATATGCATTGTAGTATCTGCCAGTCTAAGTCTCCTATGCTTAGGGAGAGGATTTTTCAGCACACATACTTTTGAGTTACAGAATCCAGGCTAACATATAATGCACTTGTGGGACACTACTACAAAATAATATAAACAACAAATGCCTAGCATGATTATAAAGAAAACTAGAATTTCACAATTCAAAAGGAAACTGAACCTTCAGCTGTAGTAGGGTTTTGAGAGCAGATCTCCTTACAGGCAGTCTGGGTCTTCAAAGTCTCTTGACCCCCACATCAGAACAATTTCTTAAGCTGAGGTAAAATACTTAAAAAAAACAAGGCAGATGTACAGTCACACTACAGTTATCCAAGCACTCACAGATGAAATCAGATACATACTAGGACACAAGGGGCAACTGAAATGGGTTGAACACAAGTGGGAATTACAAATATAATCAGATAGTTTTAAGCATTTACCTAGCAGTTTCACTTTTGTCTAACTACTTATTACTTTTACTACATTAAGTCCTTGAAAACCTGTAATCTAAATATGAGTGCGACTGAATATAGGAATCTGTACTTAAAGCAGTCTTCAAACCTTGAGTGCTGCTTCTCAGTTACACAAGAACTGTAATTCTGGTTTCAACATGAAAACCCCCATAAAGGCCTACAGCTTTCACATAACCCACATACATGTAGCCAAAACACACAGCTCCCCTGGCTCCCAAAAAACTCCATCAAAAGCAAATTGTGTGTTTTAAAAGACAAAGGAATTAAATTCCTCAAAAACAAACAAACAAAATAACCCATAGCAATATGGGCATAATAATTATTTTTCCCAAGCACATATGGCCAGTCCTTAAATAGGATGAGGTAAGTATGAACCCCCTGCCAGTGCAGGGCCAATATTTAGGCCACCTTTCCTGTGGAAGTTTGGATCGGGTCTTTTGATGTCCTTCCAACTTGAGCTATGCTATGCTATGATATGTTATTTTATTTAATTCTATTTTATTCTATTCTGTAATTATAGGTTATTACTTTTTGTTGGAAGTTATTTAAAAAAATGCAATAGCTGTACTTTTTCTCAGCTGCAGTTCCTGAATTCAGAGAGTGCCTACCAAAAATTCTGAATGAGGCCTAGGAGAGAAATGAATTGTAAGACATATTCTTCTACCTTGGCATCTGTCCCAGTGGGAAGCCCCATGAAACAGGGAGCATTTCTCATGTCATGGATGATTTCTCTCATGCCTTTCTATGAGACACCTAACCATGAGAAGCTGTAAAACCTGCAGCTCTCCATCATTAACATCCAGTGTCCTGTATTGGCTGGAGTCTGCTGCTCTTAATGACCTCTTTGGCTATATTCAGCCTTGTTTAACTCTTCCCAAATACTGCCTAGGGAACATTTACTCAGCACATCACAGTTTTGTGCAACAGACCTCACCTCAATCACTCAGCCCACGTCTGCTTGGTGAGCTGTGCACCTTCAGCACTTGGCTGAATTGCAAACGTCCTGCTCCTAGAGCTGCCAGGCTGTGCAATGGCTCAGTGCACGTAGCCCAGTGTGCACTTTCCTTCTGACACACGGGTGCACCAGAGGGTGCCTGTACAGAGCCAAGCCCCACTGAGCTGTTCTCACATATCATACTTAGACCCAGTCTTAGGGATTTAGAAAACAATGACCATCAGGATCCATTTCATGTCCTTTCGTATGTTTTACTACCATTCATTTCCTCCAAGAATAAGCCAGAGCTATGACTTATTCTTGGATAACCATGCCTTGTATCTTATGCTAACTCTTTTAGCAAAATATTTCTGAAAGTTATGGCAGCAGAGCCTGGAGCCTGAGGAATTGATACCATAAATAACCAATAATAACCAATAATGACATGACTGCTGTTTCTAAAATATAAGAACAGAGCCTTAAGTATCCTAAACCTTAGAAAGTTATTTCAGGTATTATTCCTTTTATATTTTACAGCATCAGTTAAACAGCAAGAAACCATTTCCAGAAAAGGTGGGGTTTTTTCCCCTGCAGAGTGCATTTCAATATCCAAGAAATCTCAAATAGCTTCAAGTTTTGAATTCTATTAATTAAATCCAATATTTTTCAACCATAGCACTAATGAGAGCTCAGATTATAATGGTGGCTATAGTATGCTGTGATGCTGGGAACTTAATTATAAAAGGACAAGTACACTCCCTCTCTGGGTCAGAATTTTAATAAATGATTTCAACAAAAACATATTCATTTCCATGATAGATGTTTGCCTTCCTCTACCTTAAACTCCAGAAATTAAATATTAAATAATCGGGTTACTGAAATACTGAAGTATCATACATAAAACTGAAAAATATTAATTGCTACCAAACTAAGTATTTTATAAAGTCTTGTTTCCTTATAAACAAATTTCCAATAAATTTAACAGACTACTTAATTCTCAACACAAGATCACAGTAGAGAAGGAAAAGAGTGACAAAATAAAGTTGCCTTTTACTGTGGTTTTAGCTAGCTGTAAAATTATATTACCTCTCTACAGAGGGCAGTAAGCAGCTTCCACTAGTGTTCTAAGTGAGGGTAAACATTTTATACTACAGCCATTGCCAACACAATGTAGAAGAATAGAGTAACATGATAGAAGTAACAGGGATTTCTTCTTAACTGACATTTTAATCTCATGAATAGAAATATTAAGTCATAAAGATTGAAAACCTGCACTAATATAAAAGTATAGGCTGTGTTTGTGTAATTTTTCAGCTGAATTCTGAACATATTTATTCACGTGTCTAACTTCTAAAAAGCTACTAGAGTCCTCTTGAAAATTAAGCACAATCCTATTGGTCTGTAAAATGTGTTTGAAATCCATACCTGAATACAGTTTGCAGCATAAAACTCTAGCAAAATATAAAAATTTTGCAGTATGTTTGGAATCAATCTTTCTTACAGATTCATAGCTCTGTGAATACAGTATAATTTAATGTAACTCTATGCAAATTCACTGGAACTATTCATTGTCTTTCAGGTAAACATTCTTTCTCCAATCCTTTATTAAATACTTATTATTACTAATTAGATTCTCTTGAAGCAAATGGTCTTCATTGCTGTGTTATTTTGAAATTGTATTGTTATGTATTATCACTACTTCTATGAAAATTATCAAGAAACAAATACTTGTTAATTGGCAACCACTCATATTTTTAAAATAATATTGTAAAGATGTCATAATGGTGAGGTTATATTGCTAAACTTTTTTACAAAAAAATAATAATTAGAGAGTTGATACATGTTCAGTAGATATAAGAAGTCACTTTGATGGTATTCAACCACTGCAAATAAGTCTGTGCTATTAATTAAAACTTAATGACCTGAATCTATCTGTTATTGACAAAATGTGGTTTATAATTGCATAGGAATTTAAGTAGCATGGCTAAAATAACTCTAAAAGGGCAAAACCTAAGAACTTTCTTACTTGCAGAATTAATTAAGATTTCATAACTGGGCTTGTCCTTTTGATTAATAACAAACCTGGTAAGTTTTCTCTTTGCTTCCTTAAATTGGTCACTTTAGATATTTTGGTAAGTCAATCCATTACAAATATTCTATGGAATTTTGGTCTAGACATTGAAGCTACAATGGAAAGTGCTTTATAAGTCATTGATTAAATGGTCACCAGGTCATAAATTTCATCTTGATTAGCTTTTCTATCTAGCATATTAAGTCTTTCAGGTCTAGTCTTAATGTTTGGAACATAATTCTTTTACATACTAATTATATTGTTTCTATCAGAGAAAATCAGGAGACAGTGCCTTGAAAACAGCTATTTTTCACTACTATAGGTGATAGTATAAAGCTTAAGTCAACCTTCTCTTCTGAGACAAAATTGTGTCCACCGCCTCCTGCATTCTGACTGTGCAGGACTTTTAGGATTTGTCCCTAGGATGTGTGAGGAGCCAAACTGAGATGGCACTCAGGGCTCCTCCTGTGGCCTTCAACACACCTCAGTTCTGTAAAAAGGTATTGCCATACCCCTCTTCCTGCTGCTCCCCTCTCACAGCAGAGACAGGGGAGCTGCTGGTAAGGTTTTCTCACAGCAGGGCAGAGCAGGGCTGGGCAGGGCTGCGGCTTCCCAAGGAGGCCCTGCCTGCTCCATCCCCTGAGCTGCAACCTGGAACAGCTCTGAGCAGCCTAAGCCAAGCTCTGAAAATCAGTTTGGATTAAATAATTAACTCTTTTCTTGGTCTTTAGAAATAGAGGCCAAATGGGTGCAAATTGGTTCCATTTTCTCCCACCATGGTTTGTTTGGAGGTTTTAGCTTTTTTATTTGTTTGTTTATTCGTTGCAATTGTTATTTGTCTTAAAAAGTATCCATCATGATACTCCCCAAACCTTCCTGTATTTTTTCTCTCTATTTGTCGTTTAGTTTCAAATGAATAAGTGTAAATGAGAAACATTTCATCTTATTTACTACAAAAATTAAAACCAGTGAAAAAATAGAAAAATTTCACAAATAAATACATTATAAGTATGATAAAAAAGTTTTGAGTTCTGAGGGTTTTTTCTGCTGTAAGCTATGAAAAGAGAGATACTGAACATCTTGATTTTATTCTGGTTTTGTATGCAATTAAATTAATAATAGCTGATTTTAATGAAAGAACCTCAAAACTAAATAAAAGGGTGTTTAGCCACAAATGTAACTATCAAGATCAAATTTTGTTATAAACAGATTAATTTAAAATTGTATATTGAAATGGATATATATATATATACATACATATATATACATACATATATATACATACATATATATATATACACATACATATATATACATATATATATATATCTGCATCATGTATATATATAGATATATATACACATGATGCTGGTTATAAGAAAATGGCAAATACAATGATCTTTTAAAACCTAAATTTCAGGAAAGTAGATTTATTAGAGCTAGGAGCAACATCTTGATAAACTTTTAACAAAACTGTCAGTACTAAAGGAATAAATACTGATTAATTACAAACATTTTACCATTTTAAACCAGATTTTCCTGTGCAAATTGCAGTCCTGGTGTTAGTACTTGGCCTGCAGTGATTTCTGCCACAGTTACAGCTGGGCATTGGACCTTTTCTTCTGTTGCAGACCTTCTGTTCAGAGTTAACCCAAACTGTTTGTTTGTGTCAAGGTTTGACATTGGCACTAGCCAATGCCCCCATGAAAAAAACTCTCCCCGGTGTCCGCTGTGAGACTTTTGACCAGGAATAAGAAAGAGGCAGGCTCCCACTTAACAAAAGAAAAAAAAAACATTTATTAACTAAACTATACAGACAATAACTAAACTATACACAAAGAAACAAAGAACACACAAGGAAAAATGAAAGCCCCACAAAACATCTCCCTCCTCCTCCCCTCAATTCCCCAACACAATACACTTCCCAAATCAACAACCATTAGTCCATCACCACTCTGTACACAATCAATTCTCCATTCATCAAGAGGAGCAGAGTCCTTCTTGCTTGCCATGGTGGCCTTTTCCAATTTCCAGGCTCTCTCACCGCCTGGATGAAATCAGGGCTGTTTCCAGGGTCTGTTTTTTAAGGATGCTCTGTCCCATTCCAAAAAGAAACACAATCACACCTTTTGGGACATCTGTCCCCCCCATATTTATATACCCCTTGAGGCGGAGGGGTAAACTCCATCCTTACATCTTCTTCTTGGCTCCGAGGCAGTGCGCCCCCCTGGATGCAGTCTCTGTCTCACAAGGAAACACGGCTCTGTCCATGGCTACACAAAAAGAGTCCAGCAAAAGCCACTCCATCATCTCTCTTCCCACAAAGACTCTTCTCTATCCCAAATCATCTCTCACTTGCTCAGATCTTAATCTCACTTGCATATCTCTTTCTTCTTCCTCCACTCTATCTCCTTTCTGGGAAAGGGTTAATGTCTTATAAGGCTTTCATCGTCCAAAGAAGGGTTAAAAAGGTGCAGTCTCTCTCCCTCTCACTCCCACAGCTGCCCTGCCGCTGCTCCGCGGCCCTTCGCCCACAGCCCCCCCCTTCTCCCTCTCAGCCGGCCGCTAAAAAAAAATTCCGACACTCTCTCTCTCTCTCTCTCTCTGCCAGGGGGCTGGGTACCCGATATCTCTCAGGGCCTTTGTGGGGTTCTTCACCTCTCCACCCTTCCACCTTCGGGGTACCCTCTCTCCCGATCTCCGGCTGGGCCCGGCCTACCGCGTGGCCGCCCTCCCCCGCCCAGCAAAAGCGCCGGACGAGGGAGGCATCTTCACTCTCTGCCCGCCGATGTCCCAAGAGAACGTGCCTGCGCAAACACCTTGCTTTTAAAGTGGCCTCAGAGGTGACCTGTATCCCATAAATCCTATTTCCGGCATTTCCGGGTCAAACCATGACAGTTTGGAGATACCTGAGATTCAGGTACGCATCTATGACTGGTGAAATTATTGCTTGTGGTGCATGCCTTTTAAAATATTTCTAGTAAAAGTAATGTGGCAATATCAAATAGTATTTTAGGGCTAGATTTCTGTGGCAGTTCCACTCGTGAGGGAGAACTGGCTGACAGGGGTAAGTGATTCCAACTGGCTCTTGACTTATTTCCTCACCTTCTATACTTCTAGGTTTCACAAATTTTGAGTAGATTGGCTTGATTCATTACTGATTTTGATTAAGAATAAAATCCATACAACTCCTCAGGTCCTACACAACAAAAAAACCCAAGAAAGTTTGTAAAAAATTCCAGCAAGGCCAAAACTGATCTTGTGAATTTCAGCACAATACAAAGTGAAAAGAAAAAAATTACTAACAGTAACTAGAACAGTGATCAAAACACACCCATTAGAAGATATACTTTTTATGCAGTCAGCAGAAAAAGTTGTAAAATTGTTCAATATGTTCAAGAAATTCCATTTTATAGGTACTTTATTGTGGGGTTTTTGCTTTTGCTTTTTTTTTTTTTTTTTTTTTTTGCTGTTCTTCTAGAACAGCAAATAACTTGAAACTTTGTGCCACCAAACTACTCATAAAATAAGTTTTTTTTCCATTTGCTTCAAGAATGAAATTAAGAAGATGATGAAAAACACACATTAAAACTGTTCCTTCACCTTTATTAGAAACATAAAATTCTGTCATTCATTGCTCTAAGAAGTCAAGAGAAAATTCTATTAAGTATTGCTGCTTTATGACAAGATAATAAATTATTATATAATAATTTTAAGACAAGACAATGCATATGTAAGGGTATATGGGAAAAAGATTATTAATAAGTTAATAACTGAGCCCCCTCACTAAAATTGTACACAGTGGGAGTAAAAATAAAGCTACTGTAAATATAAAGTGATTTTATTTCTAATGTCAGCATTTTCCAGTTATCCAGTTAGAAGGTATTCCCTCAAGATAGTCAACAAATGCAAAAGAATCTGTACAATAACACCTCCTTATGCCTGCCAGTTTTATTCCTATAATGTTTCTGTTATAATCCGTACAGTGTAAGTAATTCCTTGTTAAGTAAATATAAAATGAAAAAGAACATTTTCCATTGTATAATCTCGTCAGTCATATTTAACCTTGAAAACTTACTCAACTTCCCTTTAAGCCTTCTTAAAGATATTGATTCCTAGTTTTGAGCTCCTTTCCTCAAAACATATTAGAAATTTGAGAACGGAGGGATGGTAGAGCATTCCTAATACTTCGGGAGTATCAAATATTTCCAAGTCATTAAATGAAAGTGATGAATCAATACATGTTCTGGCACTGCTCATTAACACATCACTGAAGCTGAGATTTATCCTATGTTGTATGACCTAGAAGAGAAATATCCTTCATAAATAATTAATTGAAAGACCTATGATATTGGATTGCTAATCTGCAAGTAACAGTTATTCTCAGCAAAATATTTTTTAATTAGGTCAGAAATGAAAACTGAACCTGCTGGCCAAAGTGACCTATTTTTCCCTGTAACCACTGTGGAGTTACTTTCTTTTTTTGGCATGTAGTCTCAATTAATTGTTTTAATGACACAGTTAATTTTGCTTCTATCTGCATGCATATTCATGTGCTGAAAAAATGAGAAGCTGGAACAGAAGAGAGGCTACTTAATCTCTCTGTAGGTCTGGATATTTGAAATCACTCCTATGGCAGGTAGCTCCAGGAACTTTTAGCACAGAACAAGGGTCATCCTTGGGTCTTAAAAAAAATAATTCAGCATTTATTAAGTCTTTTAAATTAAAAATCCTGACTGCTGACAGGAAGCTCAAAATGTGCAAAAATCTAGGTAAGGTGTTCTGCTTAGTTATGCTAATTTTGTCATTCCCAGAAGCTCAGAGGAAGAAATTGCTGCTAATTGGCATCATCTGCTAGCTCTGGAAGGTGGGTTCCAAACACCTTTACACTGTTTTAAAGATTTTTTTTTATTTTTATACCAAGCATTTAACTGACTTCAACTACTTATAAAAATCCTTTTGGGAGAAATCTCTGCCACAAAGAGAAATATTTCAAGTATTTATGACATTTCCCAGCTCAAATGTGAGATGAAATTTGGCATTAATACCAGGAAGAAGTCTAGTCAGAGCACACTGCAAACAAGAAATATCCGAAGGTCTTCCATAAAGATGTGGGGTCCTTTTAAAATAGTTTAATCTGTGGCCATGGAACAGGTCAAAAACTTTTGCCACTCATTATTAAAAAAAAAAAAATCTTGGAGCACTCATTATAATTCAGTCACAGTTCACTTTGCCAGAACTCTGGTCTATGTCTCAAAGTTGGCAAGGCTCAGAGAGACCACTGCTCCATTACAGAAAACCACGGCAGGCTTCAGAAAATTTGGTTTGGGTATACATGCACTGAGTGTCGGGATGATTATATATGTTTATTTCCACTTCACCAAGGGGAGGAAAACTGTGTTCTGCAGTTACCAATTCAAGATTGGATAGAATGCATGAGAGGGGGAAGAATTCATTGAATTTCAGAGTCAGAGGTGCCCTGCGTAATGAAATCAAAATGTTCTGTAATGTCAGACTTATTGTACTGAAATAATTCTGCTTTGTCGCCCCCTTTAACACTTTCCCTCTCAAATAAAACCAATAAACCAGTAAAATATCATTAAACTTTTTAATCCAATTCTTAAGCAGAAATGTCAACTATAGAAGGTAAAAATGTATTGAAATTTGTTGAAAACAAAATTAGTTACCCATTTACAACTGTCTTATACACAGAACATCTCTATTAGTGGTCATATATGAATTAGAAGAGGTTAATGCCCAAAATATCAAATGTCTCTTCCCGGCTTGCAAAAAAGGACATTCACGCTCAGCTCTGTAAAAGAGAGGATGTTAGAATTATGGCCTTGAGTATCTTCTTTTCCTTTCACATCTATCTCCACTTCGTGATTTCCATACTGTCTCCCTTGGAACACGGATGGGGACTTCCAAGAAAAACAAAACGTTCTTTACATGCAGCAATTTTCATGTAATTTTTTGAGAGACATTTAGGGAAATCAGAGATATAGCATATTTTTTATCACCAACTTTGTTGCTAAGTCTTTAGAAAAATCCCACTCCAGCTGATTTTTCCTAGAGTGGTAACTGTATTTCTTGAACATTTATTTCAAAACAATCTGGTTTCACTCATCCAAAATAATTTTCTCATTTTATGCACAGTTCTTACAAATTGATTATAAATTATTGGATAAAAAATATCCAATTACTTTGAGAAATATAGTTTTGAGACATATAATTGTCCAAGTGATGACAAACAATTATGTTAGTTAATTATCATTCTGTTCCTTCTGATTATTCCTGCCCATTTCCAGGCTCATTCTTACTCCCCTCCTACATGATCCACTGTGATTTTCTTTCTTGGCCCTCATAGATAGCAGAAAAGGAGTCCTAAGGCCGCACAAACCACTTGTTGAGCTTGAGTGGATGAGTTGTTTTCAGATACTCTATCTATGTGTCTGTCTAAGAATCACAGGAAAACAGCATCTGACATCATCACAAAATTCCTTCATTAATTACAGATCACTTCATGAAAAATGGCACAATACTTCCATTCAAAAATATGCCCTAGAATATTTATTAAGTTCTATAATTCATTAAGCTTTTGGAACCAATAGTTCTCTTCTTCCAGAGAAATAACAAGGGTGGAATTTATTCAACATTGACAAATTTTTCCAGTTCATATTGTCATGTCTTTATCATTTCAATGAGTCACTCTTCACCTCACCAGTAGCTTTGCAATTCTATATCTAATATTTTGTTAAATGGATCTCACTTGGCAAGACTGATTTTTCTTTCTCTTTCTACGTGAGATGGCTTCTTCTGTGTGAACATGAAGAATACATCTGTTAAGGCTCATAACCAATAGGAAAGTTTTGGGGGCCAAAGGCCTGTGAACTCTTTCAGTGTAAATACCATTTAGATCCGTCATTGTGCATTAAGAACCGCAGGATAAGCTCCGGGGTTTTCCCTAGTTCTACACCTTCAGTATTAATGTCTTGTGATTTGCCTTTATAATGGGCCAAACGAGATTAAATGCATCAGTATGCCCAGGAGCCTGCTGTCTTTGAGCAGGTGTGACCTGAGCTTGATCCTCACATGGAGAAATCTGTCTTACAGCCCAGTGGGCGCAAGAAGAATCCAAATGCAGCCTCTATTTGGATAAGGTCACTACAGATTTCACTGTGGAAAGATCTGTGTTACCCTTTTTTAGGAGAGTCAACACCTGGCACTTGTCCTGTGTGATCACCTCTAAGGGAGAAAGACATCTGCAACTCACCTGCACTTGCAATCATATTGATATCAAAGATTTTAAAAAATAAAATATAAATAATAAATTTATATTACTTCTGAGCTATTCAAGAATTCAATGAACTCTCTTGTCTCTCTCCAGGTATTTCTGCAGGCATTCCATATCCTTATTCTTTATATAATACACATCTCACATGATAAAAAAGCAAATTCAAATGAATTAAACATAGCCACAGAAAGAATTTGGAATCTACTACTATTCAAAAATTCTGCCTTTCCGTAAAAGGTTAAAAATCTCAGTTACTTATATGACAAATGGGAATTAGTTCTGATCCGGCTCCTGTTTGAAGGTGTTTAACATGATTTCATGTTATTTTAGCATATGCTCAGGCATATAAGATGTGTTAAATTCACACATATTTTTTCCTTTATTTTAATTTACCTCTTCAAAAAATCATATCATTGTTGCTTTCATTTTCAGAGTTTTAGATAGTTGAGCTTGTGAGGTAGGAAAAATATGCTATTTTTGCATGCATTTTAAAACTAAGAATGACACAAGTTGATAAGAAGAAGACAGAACGTAACTATTTAAAGATGCTTGTAGGAAGAAGTGTTGTCACTTTTGTATTCTTTCACTGTCACAGCCACAACAATTTTACTATATAGCAAGCTTTCAGAAAGGTTGCTTTACTATAAACTCATATAACCCTAATTTTGTTAATGGGGATGACTGTAATATATATGCTGATTTTGCTAAAAATCTTTGGCAAGGACATTGATTTCTACAAAGGGTTTCATTGTACTATGAAGGTTTTATCATCATATAGAAAATGATTTTCAATTAAATACTTGCCACAGGTGGGAACAGGCAGCATTACAATCCCTGCTAAAACTGCAATGGTTTAACTTACTAGGAGAAGACATTTCTGCAAAATAACCTTTCCAACAAAGTGCAATGGAGCACTCAGGGACATGTTCTTGTGCCTGTGTGTTGATGCCTTCTAGAAAAGGGTGTGAGACTGATTCAGCAACAAGTAACTTGAAACGTAAGACCTTGGCATGATCTTCACAAAGATTTTTCTGTGCAGAAATGTAACTGTCTGGGAGAGCATTTCCATAGCATCACACACACATTATGCTTTCCACTACATGGTTCTTCCTTCCCTTCTTACCAACAGAAATGGACCAGCAGGTGCAGTTAAATTATCAACAATCATCTTCCATGGTTATAAATGATCCAGGTTTCTAACAACAGAGCTCAAAACATGTTTGTATAATGTGCTTTAAGTGCTTAGATAATTTTAATATCTTTGATGAAGTCAGTGAAATGCTCATAATCTGGGTAGTGCTCCATTTACACTAAATATTCATCTGAATATAACCATTCTTTGTAGTATCTTAGTAGCACAGTAATAGAGATACAGAAATCTGTATCACTAAATTTATATGCAACTGCCTTACAAAGTAAAATACATAAAAATAAACCCGAGGCAGAAAACAAAGCATAGTGCTGCACTTGATCAATGACATTTATCAAAACTCATTAAGCAACAAGGTAGGCATATAATTGTATTTTCACACACAGATCTTCAGATGCAAGCAAGAAAAAGGCCCACTGTGAAAACCAGTTACTGAAAACCAGTTGGAAGTCTTTAATCCCCAACACCACAAAGTAGACCTGAGTTTCCAGTCCCAACAAAGCATGTGACAAGGGCAGGGCAGACCTTTTGCCCTGTAAATATCCAGGGGTGAATGGAAATGAGGGATAGAAAATAGCATGTGGTGGTGGGTGGTTGTGGTAGAGTGAAAGACTGGATCAACATAAATACATGCCTAGAGAGATAATTCAGGTTGCCTGAGTAACCTTAATTTTCACGTGTTACATAATTTCTGGGTCCTTTAGTTGTAGCCTTAGGGCTCTTTTGGCACAGTTCAGAGGCAATTGTTTTTACAAAAAACAATTAACATACAACCCTGCTGAAAAAAGATGATCCATTTTTGTACTCAGCAAGGATATTCATGCTAAACCAGTGACAACACTGGTAACACTGTTAGTCTCCAGCTGGTCCTGTCCTTCAGGGAATGAAGGCATACTTAAATTTCTCTGCCATTTCATAAATAAGGGGAAGTAGATACACTTGAATGATGTAATAATTTTGATATCTTAAAGAAAAAAATATATTTTATGTTTTTTAAACATTCTGTACCAAGTTCTCTGTCAGTCTTTCCTTCAGCCTGGCCTTCTATGTAGTTCCTCTCCCACTGTAGCTCCTAAACTCCTGTTCCCTCTGCTGACTCCTGTCTGCCTTTTCCTGCCCATACCTTTACTTCTTTCTCTTATCCCACGTAACCTTATACTCATCCCCCTAACATAACTGCCTCTATTCCTCCCCTGATGGTTTTCAATCTCTTGTAATTTCATTGAGAATATTTATTTCATTTCTATCTATTTTCTTCCCCTCTTTTTTTTTTCTTTATCACAGTTTCCTTGTTCCTGTTCTGTCCAGCCATTTCTTTTCTCCCTTTTCTCCCCTTCATCCCTCCTAAATGGCAGGAGGATGCAAAGCAGGGGGCAGAGTGGGGAGGTAGGGACTGGGGGAATGGTGGGGAGAATTGAATTTGTACCCTTAAGCTTTCTTGAGTAAGATTTTATTTTATTCAAAATTTTAACAAAATATCTGAGGGATATATTCAGCATAGAGTATTAGAGTCACAATGGTTTATATTTGGCAATGCTATCAGCAACTGAAAACAGAGACTCATGATTGAAAGCTTCTGGCAACCTGACTCATTGGCATCAGAACTCCCCCACCTAATACAACATGCTATTTAACATTTTCTGTTAAATTAAATTACTTGCTTTTCATCAAGGCAGTTATATTTATATATATTTTAAATAGCTCTCCAAATGTTTCTTTTAATTCTTTCACATAAATTCTAGTATAAGGAGGCAATGCTACTTCATTTGCATGAGTTTAATAAACCTCTTACAGGTTGGCCCAGGCTGAATCTATCATGGAAGAGAAAAAGGCAAGGAGGAATTGATATAACCAGATATCAAGCCACATTTAATATGTGATGTTTTAGGAAGTACTTAGCAACTCCACAGTGTATGGAGAATGACAATGACAAGGAGGAGGATAGTGCCTTTATTTGTACAAATAGTAAAATATAGGTTTTAACTTAGTCTGATTGTGCTGTTATTTATAATATTTAAATCTTTTTATACTCTTCATGTAGAAGAAATAGTGACCTCAATTAATTAAATGGAGACAAACAAAAGTAAAACTAAAATCAGACCCCCAAAAATGTAAATGCACAGCATAGAAAAAGAAAGATGATCACTGGGACAGTGCCCTGGTTGTTATATAGGAAATATCCTACCATGAAAATTTAACAAGGTTTAAGGATTTTAAAATTAGAAGGGTAAAATACTTAACGTAATAATTGAGATTTCAGTGGTAGCTGAAAAACGCACGTTTATGTACAGCAATACTTTCACATTGCATAATTGAAAAAAAAAGGTAAGATTTGGCTGGAACAGCATTACAGTTCACTTGCATTGAGAACATCATCTACATTTTATCAAAGTTTTTTCTGATTTCAAATGCAATCCAACTACTTTTCCCACTGTTGCCACAAAGTTAATGATTCACAAAAACATTAGGAGTATGAAGGAAGAATGAAAGAAAAAAAAAGTTTATTATATAACCTTGCAATAAACTTCCAAATATTTGTAGGGGTTTTTTCTTAGGTGCATAACATGGGACAGTATAAATACTTTTTCTTTACACTCTCACCAATGTTGTTTTTGTAACTGTGAAGGTTTCACAGAGTGAATCCTACTGAAAATAAGTTTAATAGCTCACTGCAAAGCTAATCACTGCATAGCTTCTTTTTCCTAGAATGATTTTTACCTCAAATTTATGGGTTTTTCAATATGTAACGATTCTCATATTTATTGTTCTTTAAATAAAGATTACAACCCAAATTAAATGCTGGAAATTGAAAAGGAGGATAAACGAGAGCAATCATTTTCCAAAACATGTTTTTAGTAAATTTTCTTCCACTGACCAAAAAGTCATGATACTTGGAATTTAGTTACCCAGTAACTTGAGGGTGAAAACCACAAGGCTGCAGGTCACTGTGTGTTTAAAAATTGTTTCCTAACAGCGCAATATATCTTCTACTTTTCTTCCTCCTTCCCACCAAGATGACCAACACAAGCCTTATGGAAGACCACATCAGTCATTTACTTCCATCTACATCAAGCAGAAAGCTTTAGATTAAGAGCAACATCAGCCCAGCACCACCCACCAGTCCCAAACTAAGCAAAGCCCCTGTGTCCTGCCATGGGCTCTGCTCACTTTTCCAGGAGAAATTACAGTGTTTTCTTTGTAAGTCTGCATATAGGCCAAAGAAGAGGAATTACTGCAGTTGATACGCAGGGGAGACTGATTTAGAGTCTGCTCCATTACATGATAAACCCTTGATTCCTGCACTATAGGACAGACGACATTTATTTGAAGTGCAAAATGGCTCTACGTGAGCTTTTCAAGAAGACTCAGCAGAGAATGTCTATCCAGATGAGACTAATAATTAGAAGTAATATGTCTAATACGTTAGAGAAAAAGTTCTTTAAGTACATTACAAAGAATAAAGTTATTCTCCATTTTTAAGTAAGGCATTACCAGGAAAATGAAAGCAACTTGCCACAGTCATTTTATGCTCATTTTAAATCTTTCTTGCAATTATCCTGCTTGATACTTCCATTGCTTATAAGTGATTTTCTAAAAAAGAATCCAGCCTTTTCTCTTTCAAAAGGAATTATTTATCATGCTAGAGATGCATTGAATATAGATCTACGCTGATAACGAACACAGCAGTGCTGCTGCAAGCTTTCTGTCAAGCATACCTAACATCAGCAATTATTTCTACAGATGGGCTAATTCAGTGATGCTGAGGTGCTATTTTCTTATATTTCATCCCCATCCTATTCCTGCATTGTTCCAAAAGCAGTTCTCTGCCAAAGACATTAAGCTAATTAAAATAATAAAACCCCATTCAGCTGAACCAAAGACAGTACTGAAAATTCTCAAGAGCAAAGGCAAATGAGCTCACTGAAAGATGTTCTGCCTCACCTATCATTTTCCTTGTGCATTTTTACTTGGAATGTCATAGTCTCCCATGGAGTCCACTGAAACTTGTGATTTACAGTGTCTTTCACAATGTCCACTCACATTGCCAAATACAGTCTTCTTTAACATTCAGATTTTTTTCTCTACCATGCTAAACAAAATATTAAGAAAAAAAATAAAAGAAGTAAAAAAATGAAGGTATTTCCTCACAATATATGATCAATCACTTGATTAAAATCAAGCATCCTTTAACTGAGATCCTTATAGCTGAATGAAACCTTAAATGGAACTTAATTTGACAGCACCATTAGACACTAAGTGACATGCATCTGTATCACAGGCACCCTACACAGCTTACTCTTCTGAGACACTCATCCAAGAGTCAAGAGCTGACTGCAGATGAGGCCAAATCTATCCTCTGTGTGCTGTTTCCCAAACTGCAGATGTGCTGGGAGACACTTGTAACCCACAGACATTTTGTAAACAAATTGTAAACTTAAGTATTTTTAGCATATGTCAGAGTTTAAATAACACATTTGTTGAAAATGCTTAAAGGAAAGTAGAATAAACTTGTAGCCAAATTTAATTTGAAGGAATTTTTTCTGGTTGAAGAAAATGCCACAAAGCTCTATTCAAATATATATACTTATTACAAAAAGATGGCTTCAGACATGAAACGATTTCCATTTTTGTAAATTCTCATCATAAATCCTTTTTCCATGCAGCTGCCCAGAGGAAAAGGACCTGAGAGTGCTGGTCAACAGCAGCTGAACCTAAGTCAGTATGTGGCCAGGTGGCCAAGAAGGCCAATGACATCCTGGCCTTTATCAGCAATGGTGCGGTGAGCAAGACCAGGGCAGGGATTGTCCCCTGTACTGAGCACTGGGGAGGCCACACCTTGTGTATTTTGTCCAGTTCCAGACCCCTCCAGACTACAAAAAGACATTGAGTTGCTGGAGGGTGTCCAGAGAAGGGTAATGAAGCTGACAAGTTTCCTTTTAGCAGCTTAGCTGAAATAATCGACACCTAAACTTCCTTTGTTTCCTTCTGTCATGATTTAAGCCCAACGGGCAATGAAGCACCATGTAGTTGCTCACTCACTTCCCCCATCACTGGTGGGATGGGGAGAAGAATCACCAAAAATGAAGTAAAACTCATAAGAATAGCTTAATAATTGGAACAAAGCATAATAATAATGATAATAATAATAATAGTAATTAAAAGGAGAGGGATAAGATAAAACCCAAGAAAAGCAAGTGTTGCGCAATACAATTACTCACCACCTGCTGACTGATGTCCAGCCTCAAAGCAGAGAATAATCTCTTTCCACCCAACCCATGGTTTATATACTGAGCCTGATGTTTTAGGGCATGAAATATGCCTTTGTCCATCTTAGGTCAGCTGTCCTGGTTGTGCCCCCTTCCACCTTTGGGTACTCC
Source organism: Calcarius lapponicus (assembly GCA_039654755.1). Classification (NCBI taxonomy): domain Eukaryota; kingdom Metazoa; phylum Chordata; class Aves; order Passeriformes; family Fringillidae; genus Calcarius; species Calcarius lapponicus. The sequence goes on along the minus strand of CM077464.1, from coordinate 128,310,016 downwards.
TCCTCACTAACTGAGCATGAGGCACTGGAAAGTCCTTGACTTAGTGTAAGCAACAACCAAAACATCAGTGTATTATCAACATTATTCTCAACCTAAATCCAAAATACAGCACTATACCAGCTATTGAGAAGAAAATTAACATTATCCCAGCGTATAGCAGGATACCTTCCATGGAGCTGCTGGCATGAGTTTGGTTTGTTTGTTTTTTTCCTGTAGCAACTTCCAAAAATATAGCAGATAAACCCAACAGCAAGCAAAAATGCAATCACCAGTATTATTTTAATATTTGACATGCAGATTTTTATATCAGTGTCTTATTAACTTTCTGCAAGTAGATTTAGAGTGTGTTTCCACAGGAGACATAGGTGATAGTAAATATTCTGGCAGCAATTTTCCATGCCTGAAAAGGAGTGGACTAGTGTTTGGTTAATAATGCCAGCTCCCAGGGAAGCTGTGGATATGGACTGCATATGAAATACTAATTTTTTTCAGAGCCAATGAGAAAGCTGGCTTTTAACCGGACTAAATTAGCTCTTTCATGGGAGAGCAACAAACCAGAGCAAATTGCTCAACAGTACCCCTCTTAAAATGTCAAAATTATTTTGTCAAGCATAATCATTATTTATATCATGCAGACTTCCTGCATCTTCTTTTACTCTTATCATGGCTCAAACCAGAAGTATTCACAGAGAGCATCACCTACAAAGAAATAAAGATAAATGGTGCAGTTCACCAAACAGAATATCATGCCATCAGGAACATATTTTGCAGAGCTCTTGGTTTCATTTGTTTTAGATTTCTTGCTATATGTTAAAAATTCAAGTCTAGAGAGATACCAAATCTTTTCTGTGGAGGTAGAAATTTTCTTCTGTATTATCTAAGACCATGCAATAGTCAGGAAAAATCATTATTACAAATCCATGGAGTCATCTATTTTTTCAGATTTTTCCCTATTTATACATCTGCTTTCATTTTGCATGAGGACCCTTTCACATTTCAAAGAAGATTAGATGTTGGAGGAGAGAGGAGAAATGCTTTTCTTTTCCTGTTTTTCTATTTAAGTCTGATTTTTTGCTTGTGTAAATCAACATAATTATACTGATTTCAACAGAACTTCAATAGTCACCCTGTTTGAAAACATAAAGCTTTTTGAAAACAAAAAAAATCCACAGTTAGAGCCTTTCTCTAGGAAACTTGAATGCTTTGATTTTATGTTTACTGTACAATTTGTCCATGTGGATATAACACCTTGATTTTTGATTACTTTGTCTGTCCATCTTGCTCTCATATCTCTTGATCTTCCACATTGCTGAGAAATGTAGAGTATGTTGCAGTAAATGTCTGATAAAAATGCTCCAAAATCCTTGATCACAATCAGCTCCTCAGTTGTCTAATTAGCATTCTATTTCCACTGAGGCTGGGCAGTGCAGTGGAGGTGGCAGGAGGAGGCCTTCGTGGAGAGCTCATTAGTCCCCATTTCCTCATTCGTCCCCAGATGTAATGCTGGCAATCAGTCCTGTGTACAACTGTGCTGGACTCAGGCCTTCCTTATGGTGCTCCTGTCAGGCATAATTAATCAGTTCTTTTATTGATTGCATTTTGTATATTGGCTTTTAGACCAGGAAAAATGCAGTCAATAAACATCTCTCCTGAATTTTGCCCTGCACCAAGACTTCATCACCTGATCCAACACAAAGACCATTCCCAGTGCATTACAAAGGTAAGAAATTGTAGATGTTGAGCATATCATGTTTCCAGAGCTGTCAGGCTGTTCTCCCACCCCTCCTTGTGACTGCAGGGCTGTACATGCCCCACTCAGAGAGAGCTCTTTGTCTTGTGTCAAACTCTACAAATAGAAATAGTAACAGGACTGATATCCAAACTTACCACTAATTGCCTTCTGAAGAAAGAGGACAGCTTACAAGAACTTACTTTGTCCTGATTCAAGATTTATTTCAAAAACAACTCTTGGATAGTAAAATATAAAAAAATTACATCTGAGTTTTCTTCTGGTTTTAAAGCTAGCTACTTTTATACTCTGAAAATCATGTTTACATATCTTGTCCTACAACTTGGTGTGCTTCGAAAAGTACTCCATAATCCTGATGTTCTCTGCCTGTAACCATCTTAATCTGATATCTAGTTTTTACAAGTTGTCTTAATATTGACAAATTTACCTGTGTTTTTCATAGGCATAAATTTCAAGCTGTAACTCTGACTACAGCATTTCTTAGCTGTGCCTGTCTTCTGCACCTACTCCACAGCATTCCCTTTTACTGAGAACTGGGGGGCAGGGAGGGGAGTGTTGTGATTGTTTGTTGTTGGGTTTGCTTTGAGGTGTTGTTGGGCACTGCAGTGGAAGTGCAAAATTTAAAAGGGAAGCGACCTATCACACTGGATCTGTTGTCTGTGGTGCAAGACAAGGCAAAAGGAATGAGAGGACAAGGAGCAGACTTTTTACTTACAGCTAGCTTCTTAAAGCATAATGGTTTAATTGGATGAAGATGAGAGAAGATGAAGATGAGAAGAAGATGAAGGGGATATAGCGACAAAAGAATGCCATGAAAAAGCAGAAAAAGAAGAATCACAGATCTGAGCCTGGTAGTAGAGACCATGCTTAAATACTTAAGACATTCTTTTCTTTTTCTTTTTGTTCTGTCATAGATTGCTTGTTCAAACAGATTGTTGGAATATGATTTAAGAAAGAGAAAAAGAATTTAAAAATCACATAACACCTCTGCCTTTAACTAATTGCAGGCATGCCTTAACTGCAATCTTAACTGACAATATAATCTCATAAATACTTGCTCATGAATGTGATGCTACACTGACGGGTTGAAAATTGCGCATGTTTTAAAGCATCAGCAAAACTGAATTTTTTTAAAACACAGTGGGTGGAGCTGGTAACTCTGATTGTAGTGCCTCATGCCACATGCCCTTGTGGCACAGGTATCCTCACTTCATACCAAAATCTATTTCCTTTGGCTGCCTGGTACCCACCTTAGGGATGAAGGGTAAGGCATTGTACCTTGGGGTGCACCCAAACTCCACTTTCCTCATTTTTCAGGTTTCTGTTTTCATAAACTGCATATTCAGAAACATAGAATGTAACACTATTGTCTTCTGTAAGAGGACACAAATTATCTTTTCCAGTCCTGTGGTGAGGTTGAAAAATTCTTTTGGCCTCTCAACCCAGATTCCCAATGCTGCTGCTCATGGTCATGGAATACAGCAGGAGAAGCCATAGCTGTTCCCAGTGCTTCCATGAGCCAATGCCACCAGTGTGATGTGAAAGGCCAAGCACCATATGGTGAGTGATACTCCTGGGTCCTTCCCAGCGCTCCCTCGCTTAACCCTGGGAGAATGGTCACATGAGTGACAATTTCTGCTAGCTCTATTAAAGAACTAGTCCAAGACAGATGTAAAAAAACCAAGGCAGGCAAACAGGCTCTCAGGCAAAATGGAACATGTTCCCTACCCCCACTGCATGTGAAGAGCCTACCTAAAAGGATAGCACATACAGAAAGTAATGATGTTCCCAGTTATCATAATTTGCCACTGAACACTTTTTTAAGAAAAAGCTTATTTTCCTTTGAGGTTCCTAAATTAAAAATTAAGCTTACTTTTACCATGTTTAAAGATTTAAATAAAATGCTTTTATATAGAATTCTATATTATAGAATGTTATTTAAGGACTTACAGGTAGCAATCAAATTTTTCATTTGATTGGTCACTCAATATTATAACAGGAGAATGATAACAAGTTCCTATCCATCACAGGTAAGGATATGAACCTTTAAGGCTACAGCTTTTGCTTTTAAAAGACTGTCCTTTTGTTCAGATGTAAAAATTTCTACACACAAAAATAAGACAAGAAATTATTATTTCTTATTGGCTAGAATCCCTAATAAACAGGTTCAGTAAAGTCTAACTATATGCTATAATTAAACTGTCAAAGTTTTTCTATTAAATAATTAAAGAATGTAACAAACCCAGCATTAATAAATTGGGTGTATCGTGTCTCTTCCTGGACAATTTGACTGTGGAGATTTTGAATCATGTTTCCAATTTCTCATACTCAATGGACTGCATTTGCTTCTCATCCAGACATCAGATGAATTAATAGTCAGCGCAGATGATAAACTACTTACACATATATGTTATTATGAGTCCACAGCTATTGTGAGTCATTACGATAATCTGACAACACTTCTGACCTGCTCCACGTATTAGCATTAAGGGTTCAATACAAATTAGATTTATCAGTAGATCCAGTGTTTTTCCCACTTCAACATATCACCATATTATGTTAACTGAAAATATATGAGCAGTCTGAGTCAAAAAATTATAACTGCTATTGCAAAGAGTAAAACGAAATTATGGAAATTTGATCACAAAGTCAATGCTTTGAGAGCAGATTTCAATTTCTAAAGTAGTTATTACCATTTTTCTATAATACATCTCACAGAGCCTCATTGCTTTTCATGAACTGAAAGGTCTAAGAGGAAGCAAAGACACTGGAAAAAAAAACAATTAAAAAAAACCCCAAGCAAAACAAAAATAAAAAAAACCCAAAATAAGTCCCATTTTTAAATCCACAGATTACAAACTGTGTTTTGTCTATTGAAAAAATTAAGATGGTCATTTCATCTATTGTGGTAATGGTCCCCTGAATGGCGAATAATTAGCATTGACTCCATGATTGTAGAAGGTTGACCAATTGCTTTATTAAGCTATACTATATTATACCATATTTTAAGAAACTTGTAACTCTTACAGACTGTCTGATATAGCTTTAACCTAATTGGTCAATCATCTACACACCATCCAGAGTCCAATTAAGACACCACCCTTTGGTAAAAAATCTCTGTAACACATGCCACATGTGCACAACAACAGGTGCAGCAAATGGAGATAAGAATTGTTTCTCATTCTCTTCTCTGAACTTTGTCACAGCTTTCCAGGAAAATCCTGGGAGAGAATTTCCAGGAAAATCCTGGGAATTATGTCTCTCTCTGTTCAGGGGATATGTGATTACCACATTATCATCTACAGCATTAAACAGATCCTGATGGATATGTTTCCACTCTACATGCTGTTTTTCTGGAGTTAATAACCCCAACCACCACAGGAAGGCAACTAGTGACAGGACATGAGGATATAGTCTTAAGCTGCACTGGGGGAGGCTTAGGTTGAACATTAGGAAGAATTTTTTCACAGAAAAGGGGATTAGACATGGGAATGGGCTGCCCAGGGAGGTGGTGGAGTCATGGTCCTTGGAGGTGTTTAAGGAAAGACTGGATGTGGCACTGAGTGCCATGGTCTAGTTGATATTGTGGCGATCAGTCATAGGCTGGACCCAATGATCTCAGAGGTCTCGTACAACCTGATTGATTGTGCGAAGGAGTGGAACCACAGATCTGCTTTTGGGAACAACCTCATGCCCTGGATCTCCTGCTAAATGACCCTGGGTGGTGACTGCTGTAGTATCAGCTCCTGAGCCAACTTGAGTGGCAGCTCTTGCTGGCTGGCTTGCATTTAAACAGCCTGTCTTGGCAGCACCTTGCCTCTGCTGCTGGCTGCTTAGGCACACACGTGCCTTCCCAGGGCTGCTTTCACTAGAACAGGATTTTGCTGCCATAGTGCAATGCTGTTCACAACATAACCACATCAGTGACGCACAGAGCGCAAGGGAGAGCCTGGGTCGCTGGTGTGAGTCTGTTTTTATGCCAGCCCTGAGTGATAATTGAAGCTTCCAGGTCATACAGTATTATGTGAGCTTCTATGGGACACTGAGCAGTTGCAATTTCTATTGTTATCCACTAGAAATTCTCAAAGCAGCACATTTAATAAAATTTCAGCCAACACAGAACTCTGCTTCTGTCCTTGAACAACTTGATCGATATACTGAACTTACAATGCCAAAAGTAAACATATATTGGAATCATACCACAAATTACTAATTATTTAATCACAGATATGTCTATCTATTAAGATGAAAACCAGTTCATCATCTCTGATTTGTATAACCAAAAAACTAAAATTAGTATACAAGACTTTTCCATTTAAAACTCTGCATTTCTTTGCTGAAATCAATGAAATATTAGGATTTGTATCAACTCCACAAAGAGGTTTGCAGTATCTTACAGTGCTCAGGGGTTTAATAAAGCTATTTCTGCAGATTATCTGGAGGATTCTAATTAATTAATTAACTTAAATAATAAGGCTAGATGACTTTAAGAGAGAGCAAACACTCCCGTTAATTTCTTAGCATAAAGAAATCCTACTGAAAGCAGTTCTTAGGAAAAGATCAGCACTGATAATGATACCTCATTGTACCAGCTTGAACTGATCTGAAATTTGAGATCTGCCCATCTCCTGATTTTAGCCTCTGTGAGCCATCTTACCTCCCCACTTGTTTCTGCTACCTCCATTAAAATTTAGGTATGCCTGAAATCTTAACACTTAACAGGATCAAAGAAAGTAAATTTTCCAGCATTGTCCTGGAAGTCAAACATGTTGTGTTGACAGTAACGCTATCAGCACAAACAAATTAGTTTTGGACCAAATCAACAGCTAAGCTGAGCTTCGTGTCATGCTAGAGAAAACACCCCACTTAACCAGTCTTCTAATACAATCAGTCCTGTTGCAGAAAAGGTGCCCATGCCAAGAATTTTCAGCTTCCTGAGATCAAAGCATTATTAAATAATTTAGGCAGTATTTCATGTTTTCCCTAATGTACTTCTGATATCAAAATGTTCACATATACAAATATTCATTATTATAACTTATTAGCTACAATAGTACAAATTGGTGAGAAAGTTAGATCTCAAGCAGAGTTCTGAAGATCTATAATATATATTTTAATATATCTAGATGTAAGATGTAATTTCATAATTTTTAAGACAGCTACCTATGTAGAAGTTAAGAAAACATTATCTTTTTATTTTCTGATGAATTCTGAAATATATATAAAATGGTTTGAAAATATGAAAATGTATTATGCTAATCACTAATATTATTATACTCATATAATACTAATTAATGCATTTGGGAAATACACACATATATATATCTTTTCATTGCCCAGAATTTCTAGTATTATTGCTTGCATTTTAATATAAATGTTATAATAGATTGCATTATACTTACCCAACAAGATTAATTTATGAAACCATATTGTGGTTGATGATGGCAGCTGAACCCCTCAATGGAATTAATTAAAGGATAATCTCCATTGCTTTGCAGAATACAAACCAATAAATGGCTGCCGAGATTAATAGCTGAAGCGGAGCTAAAGTGTTTAAGGAATTTCAAACCCCATTTATTACACACACCCTACAAAGCAGGAGAGATTATTACTGTACAGCAAACCAGGACATCAAAAAACCCAAGAAAAAAAAAAAAACAAAAAAGAAGCCCACACAAGGAAAAAAATTCCTTCCCTTGTGAGTATTTGAAAATGATGCTTCTTTGTTCAACAGTTTTGTGTCATAGAGATGAACTTGGCTAGAATGAAAAAGAATTAAGCTAAAATACGTGCCAGGTCTTTTGGTTGTTTGTCTAAAACAAGGAGTACACAGGGAAAGCATTTCAAGCAAATTAGGTCAGGACATTGCTTACGAAAATATAATTAGATTTTTTTGACGAGAACTTAATTGAGAAAGTTAAAATTTTTCTATTCAAGTCAATATTTCTCAAACAGAAACTGGAAAATTATGGGGCTTGCAAGACTTTTGGCAAATGTTTTCATTAGAGCAGAAACTGTCATATCCTTTGGATGAAATTGCTTCTGTATCTTCACATAGTACCTTTAGCTGACAGAAATGAGATTCATGTGATGTTCAGGTCTCCTTCTGGCTTTGCTAGGAACAAATGGGGAACAGGTGTGTGTTGCAGCAGAAAGGATGATGTGCTTTGAAACACTGTCAAAGTGACAATTTTTCAATGCCATTTTCAAAGAGTTGTATAAACCCTCATAGGCAACAACCATTTTATTCTGATTTTTATTAAGTGAATTGAAAAGTCTTTAAGTACCAAAGCCTGCTACTTTGTCTCATTCCTTTTGCATCAAATAATATCCTTAGCTTTGATTTCTTCCTGAATATAAGTAACTCTAACAAACATTCCCTACAAGGGGATTTAACTCTTTTTTCCCTGTCTGTAGAAAATTAATTAAGATTGAAATTAAAATGTACAAAGTGTGGGTTTAACTCACCCTACCCACTGCGCACCTTGAAATATGATGAGGGTTTAGCTCACTAGATAGAAGATATTGTCACCTGAAGTCAAAGAAGCCTGTTTCATGATAAAAAATGTATTTAAAAGAAAGCAATAATAAAAGAAAAAGTATATGCATCACTGTCTGGTCTGCTATCACCTGCTCTGGTCTCATATCTGCCTGAGAAACCTGCCTCAAGAGCAGCTCTCTCTCAGTGATCTCTGTGAGACAGAAAGGGAAAGAAATAGAAATCTTCCAGGATGTGTGGTCACCTCATCATTCCTTCTGAGCTTGATCCTTTGGAAAGGAATAGGAAAAAAAAAAGAAGTCTGGAATGGAAGAAGCAAAGCACAAAGAACCTCACTTCTGTTAGCAAGGTTTCGAAGGTAGTATACCCACCCTAATCTGCTGAGTCAGAATTATAACCAATAATGTGAAGTTCTTAGATATATTTGTAATAATGAACTGAAAAGGTAATTTGTTGCATTCTCTTGAATATTACTTTCTCATCATAAACTTAAGAAGTAAATTTACTTCAGTCTCTTTTTTTTATTCCTTATTACACATTGAAACTTTTACTGCATTAGTGCAAACTATTCCTAGAGCTTCAGAGAAATGTTCTTGTTCATTTTCCTTTAGATTTCCTTAAATCCACATTGCCCTAATCTGATTTTATAAGCCCTTTTTTGTATGAAAGACTACCATAATGCAAATAATTTGACAAACAGGAACACAGGACTAAACAAGGAAACAAAAAGATTACAATTATCAAGCTCTTCAAAATGCCCTGTAAAGAATGAGATTTGGGCAGATTTAGGGGTTTTTTCCAGAAATTAATTTTTAAAATGTATAATGTCCTATATAAAATGAATATTTTTACAATAGTACCTTGACAGTCAGAAGGATTAAGTTATTTTGACACCAAGAGTTTAATCTGGTGGGACACTGTGAGTTTCCACGTCTTTGAGCATAGCAGAGGCATCTTTTCCATCTTACTGAAAGAAGTGTTTCTCCTTCTAGACATCATAATTCTCACATAAATGTCAGTGTATCTACTAAAATACTAAAATTGACACTGTCTCATATGAAATGTTTGAGTTTCACCCCATGATAAAATAAGAGCTTGCAAAGCATTTTTAGGCAGCTCAGCTGAAGTATATCAGTCTATGTGAATATGTTTGCTTGCAGCATGACTTTTCCCAGTCTCAATATTCAGACTGGATTGTGCACTGTTTCTGAGCTGGGTAGGATTCATGCTAGTTTTAGCATTTGTTGGACAAGGAATTTATCTTAGCTTAACATAAATAAAAGCTTGAGAAAGCCTTGTCTTCTCTGAAGAGCTAGTGAACATGCCTGAGAAAGGCTTTGAAATGAAGGTAGAGACCCAAGTATTTAAAATAAGGCTTGATGAACTAGAACTTTCTGATTCAAATTTGGCTTTGTCTTCTGGTGAGCACAGCTGGAAAATGGCCCTGTAAATAGGCTGCACAGAGATAATCTGCAAGCAAGATAGTGGAAGAGATTTATTTCTCCCATCTCACAGCAGGGACTTGTGCAACCAGAAGCAGGAGGAGCCCCCAGGGTAGCACACACTGCTCTGGACTGCCCCAGGCAGTATATTACATCTGCCAAGGACCTGCCATCTACCTGGCTGCCACTGAAGAGCACAGACTGATTTCTTCACACTTATATGTTGCTTAAAAACAAAGTTTCCATCCATTTCTGTGCATTTTTATGTACAGAAAACAAGATCAAAACAAAATCACAGTGATCGTTCTGGAAATGAAGATGCAGAACTTCCTCTTTCTTGATCATTTGGGCTTATAGCTTCTCTTTGACCTATTATTCTTCTCTGTCTCAAGCAATTTTATAGTTTGGCACCTCTAATTCTGTTAATTGTCTTTAGCAAACAAGATTCCTGGTCCCACCTCTGAGGGCTGAACTAGAATCAGGTGACTCCCTAAAGCTAAAGCATTTTCCTATAGTTACCTTTTACTGAGAAGCACCTTTCCTGGGAGAATGAGACATTTCTCAGAAGAGTTTCAATAGTGCTGTCCATCGAATAAAATCAAATAATAAGAAAATTGTGGGGGAAAAGTTTAAATACTTTCATGTATTATTTATGTTTGGCGCTTTTATTTCATAATAGTTACATAAATATGTAGGGCAAATTTCTTGATTCTGATAAACTCTGCAAACCCCTGTAGTTCAAAATGCTTATATATTCCATGCAGAATTCTCTTTAGTGGCCAATAAGAAAATATTAAAAACATGGTTTACAGTTTTACAGGACCTTTCATCCAAGAGTCTCCAAAGGGCTGCAGAGATATGTGCACAGTAACATTTTCATCTTAAAGCTAAGGCAATGAAAGGCTAGGAAGATTAAAGCCTAAACCTTTAAAGATGCCTTTGGAATTAACTGGAGCCTTTGAAAACTTTTCAAGGTCTACATCTATGTGGCTTACCCAAGGATGCCCCCTGCACATAGATGGAAAATAAAATACAGGTGTATTTAATTCCTTTTTTATTATTTCAAGGCCACCAAAGACGAATTACACATATGGAACAAGAATAGCTAAATCCCTTCATGCATTTCAGCAGAAAGATCTTACACCATTAAATATATACAGTGCAAAGTACATTGTTTTTCATTGCACTTGCCTTCTAAATGTGCAGGAATTGCCATTACAGATACTGATCATGTGTCTGTGCAGATGAGTGTGTACTGCACATGCATTCAGCCCCAGGGACTTATCTGCATAGTGGAAGGGTGTCCAATGATGATTTTGACCATCAAGACCTAGGAAACTAATTTTCCTATCTAGAGAGCAGAAAAAAGGCTTCTTATTTAGAAGGCAGAGTCCTGAAAGGAGTTGTCTGAAGGTGGATGATATGAATATATCCCTCAAAAGATCCACATCCTGAACCAAGTCCAGCTGCTTAGATGCTTCATTTAAGTTCCATGATGACACAGGGAATGGTCTCAGGAAAAAAGGAAGGGAAGAGGAACGGGATTTGAGTTTCAGAAGTTTACAGATATTTAAAAGTCTACACTTCGTAACATGCTGATGTGGTTTATGCCAGTGATATTGACTAAGGGGGATCCCACTTCTGTTGAAAACCATCACTATTTTTAACAGTCTAAGATCAAATTTTAAAGGTATTTTTGTATTTTATTTAACATTCTGGTATTAAATATTCTGCTAATCAAGTCAAATGCTTACCAGAAGAATGAAATTTATATTCAACTTCTATACTTCTTTTTGTATGGATTTTAGATATATATAAGCATGCACTGCAAAAGAGAATTTTACCTATAGGATTAAGCAAAAATACTTTTATTATTACATGTCTGCATTTGTTTTAGCTTTTTTTCTTTTAATTTCTAAAATGGTAACATTTCTCATCTTCATGCTTTGAAGAAAATATTGACCTAAAAGAGTACAGCATACTTTAAAAATCACAGGTATGAAGAAAATTGGAATGCAAAAGAAACCTCCTGGGTGAAATTATTCACCAGAAAACACAGAAAAACTAAATAGATCATAATTTTTGAAAGAGGAAGAGCCCTGGAGCAGGTGAGATTTGCATACTAATTAGAGACAAGGTTTATTCAGGCTCACAGGCCAATCTATCTTTCATCACTAGGCAGCATCTGTTTTAGATGATTCAACTCCTTTTAGGTTGGCTGCTGGTGTTATAAAAGCTGAAATATTTTTCAGCTTTCATTATAAATTTTTGCATTTGGGTGTTTACAATTCAGTGAGTAATACTTTTCTCATGTTTAAGGTAATTCTGTTTTGAAGTTATTTTTAATGAAAAAAATAATTTCACCATTTTTTTGGTTGTGTTAAAAAACAGTTTGTCTAATGTACAGTTAAAAATTAACCACTGACAAAACAAAATATAGACTATCCAATATTAATAAAAGCAAAAATATAGCGGAATTGAAGAGATCTTATAGCAGAAAACATGTTAATAAGTGACCCTCACCTAATATTTAACTGCCTTTCAATTACCACACTCTATTCACCATCTCCTGAATGATGCCCCACTCCTCATTTGTATTATTAATCGTTCTGCCTACATGAGAAAATTTCACAAGCACACTCACAATATTTACCAATATCAATAGTGGTATTATTATACAAAAAAAATCTCAGGACCATTTCCACAAAAGCTTCAAAACTCCCTGCATCACAATACTTCCCAATTTGACACACCCGTCATGTGCATTTTCAAATTCCTTGTCCTCTTTATTATTCTTTTTACTACGCCCCATGTTTTTTCCAGCCTTGTACTTGTACATATTAGCTTCCACAGCAATTTTAATATTTAAAAATATGCATTATTTTTGGGCAATCTGCATGTCTGGATACTATCCTGATTTGATTGTAATGAAAATATTAAGAGGAAAATATGGGTTCAAATGTTTCAAAAAAAGTATGTACAAAACCTGATGTACCTAATTACTTGTGAACTCAATTCAAACCTTGTGTGCAGTCTCACAGGAAGAAAATATGTCCAAAAAAACCAAAATAATGAAAGAAATTACAGTGTCAGATACTTTAATTCATCATTTTAATTTCATTAAAATGAAATACAATGTACAGGAATATTCTACTGCTGTCATGGATTCTTTTCCCCAGCCACAGCTTAGTCATGAAAAAATACTAGTGATTTTTTCTTAGTCATAAAATACTTGTACTGTGAATATCGCCTTTCATCAGTAACATACATGTACGAGATCTACCTGGAACAGTTGTCTGATCAGTCCTCCAATTTTAAACAAATATGAGGCCTAGGGCTATCATGGTGGTTCCTTTCCTAGATGGGCTTTATGTTTCTAGCTGATATTTTTTTCCCAATGACATTTGAAGGCTATGGTCTTCATTCTCTATTTCCATCTGTTCAGTCAAAGACAAATGGCAGCTCTAATTTGAGCATATTTGGCAAATTTACTTGACTCCTGCCTACTTTCTCAGAGATGACATTCACTGTTTTGCACCCAGCCTTAGCAGACATGGCCTTCTTACCTCCTAGAGAGAAGGAAAATCACTTTCCCTTACCTCTTAAAAAAGGGATTATGGCAGAACTACTCGAATCTGCTATTCAGTTAAAGCATTTGTTGTCTTTACTGGACTTGTATTCTGAACCAGAAAAGCAATAGTAATAATAGATTTGGTTGTGCCATTCAATCTGTCACCTTACCTTGCCTTCATCAAGCTGACTTTATGGCCAAAAAATCCACTGTGCAGTCTGTTCCACTCCCTCTTGAAGAGCAGTTTCATCAAATACAGGTTATTCCATACATCAGTCAAATCTCTATGTAAAAGTAAAGGGAATTTCACCCTAGTAAGGCTTGGGACTCACCTTTCTCACCTATGGAAATGCAATGCTGTACTACTGCACCAGCTCTTAGAAGACCATAAGAATGCTGTGCTTCAGAAAACACAGATGTGAGCAAGACAATGCAAATCTTTATAGCTGTAAAGAGAATGGAGATTAGCTCAGTACAGCTAATATGAAAAATGTTCCTTCTTTACAAAGCCACGTATTTGAGACAGCTGTAGCAATTAATCTTGAGACATGATGCCATTCCCAAAATTCTACTTCGTAAGAGTTAGGGCCATTCTTGTTTACTTTAGTTTGGCATAAGAAAAATTAATTTGGCCAGTGGATCTCTTGCTACACATACTGATCCTGGTATAAGTCTGTCTAGAAAAGAAGCAGCTTCAGGCAGGAGGATCATTGCCACGCAGCCAAAACCATGGGCTCTCAGATGTTAACAGAAAGCTTTCCTTTAACTAACCCAGAATGAGGATTTACTCTTTCTCTTTCTGTCATGTCTAACACTTGTCTCTACTAGGCTTATTTTACAGCTGTGAATAAATGTTCACCTACACCCACCAGCCAGGCTCTCGAGCAGTGTGGCTGCCTCACAGCGTGCCAGCAGCAGAGAGAAGGATGATGCAGGGGTGACGAGCACAGCGTGCAGAGATCCCGCAGTGATGCTGAGCTGGTGCACTGGGGGACACAATTTCCCTCTCTCACAAGTAGTACAAAAAATGGCCAGGGGAAATAGGACGGGACCCAGCTTTCCTGGCAGATTCCAAATGTGGTAATAACTCCTTGGCTACTGGCAGCAAAAGGAATTTTTGAACAGCCCTCTGGCACAGAGAAACTCTTCAAGGAGGGTGAAGCTAACTATACACCCTTTTACACAAATGTCACACACAACTGTTGTGAATGAACGCCAGGTATGAAGCAAATGTTTTCTTATGACTGGTATTACATTTCTTCCTCAGTTTTCAAAGTGGTCTCTGTATATTTTCCATTTTTAAGGGTAATTTCCAGTCACTGTATAATCTTCATTAGATAACCATAAAGAAACTATTACCCCTACAATGAATCTAAGTATAATATTAATGAATGAATTTCCATTACTCAAAAAAACCCTATTACTATACTCTAAGTTTTAAATATAAATAGCAACAAAAAGCCTGCCCATTATATATATTTATTTATTTATTTCATAACATGGTAATGCTGTTCAAAGGCATAACAGAATTAGATATTACTATGAATGCTAAACTTCTAAATAACAGACTTTCAGTACTTATTAATCACAAGCTAATTTTTCCTTGCTGAGAAATACTTTGATGGCAGAATTTAATTAACGTTGTCTTAAATTCCTGAATGAGATATTGCTTGGTATTGCTGCTATTATGAAGTGAAACAACTAACATTGATAACATTCTGTATTTCCAATCTTTTACAAAAGCGTGTGATCCCAAAAGGACAGAAAGGAATAATAAACAGCATAGACAAATATATAACAGATAAAATATAATCTATTCATATAATGTTGAATTTTAAAGAGGCAGCCTATAACATTTTATAAACCTGAAAATGTATTGTATTATTCATTACCACAATTTAATTACAGAATTATGAAAGTGAATCAGAAGAGACCTGAAAAAGGCTATGCCTTAACCTGTGATGTCTGATCCTGAGATTAGTATCATTATGTAATCAATGAGCTTTGCAAATGGAAGAATAGACAAAATTTTCCTTATATTACTAATATTTTTCCTCAAAAATATGACAAAAATCACCATAAGACAACTTTGTATTTTAAATATGGAAATCCACATTAACTACTTGTGCACAAACAGCAGCCAGCCATGATTCATGACTCCTTTTTATGCAGAATAAATTATGTTGCTTCAGCTTTCTCGCCCAATAGTATTAACTGTGGTATGATCTAATTAATTTATTCTGTACAATAATAGATCTAGTTATTAAATACAGGCTATAGAAATGTATAAAAAATGAGGTGTCACTGATAGAAAACAAATTAAAGGAAGTATTAGTTATTAACCAGAGGAAACAGTATAAGAATTAAAGAGATGGCAAAAGTCAGGTTACTTACTTTAAAAATGTATAGCCTTCCAAAAAGGAAAAAAGGCACACACAATGCAGTCCACATTTTTTTTCGTTGGCTGAAAATTACTACTTAGCTAAATGGATGTTTTTTCATGAGGATTGGGTTGACTGATATTAAATGAAAGGAATTACCTTGATAAAGAACTAAGTAAAGATTTTCAAATGCATGATGTCAGGAACTAAGAAAGTACAACAATACTAACAAAATAATACAAACGCAATTAGTTTTATAAGGTAGCATATTTTAACTTTGAGTTACTTCCTGATTTAGAGTTGATGAACACAGTCAGCATCAAGTCAAGTCAATAGCATCACAGTTTTTTTATTATTATCATTTCTGAAAGTCCTACTCTACACCTATAGCAGAAAATCTACTCTGCAGTTCATTCCACACCCAGCACTGCAATGCACAGCATTTGTGCCACCTAATAAACCCAGCGCTGCAATAGTATGGATGGGTAACCACAGGACACATCAAATTAAGTTTAAGAAACTGTTTCTAAACAGTCTACTCTATTTATTGTTTGCATTTCAATGGCAAAGAGATGTAGTGATGTCTACTAGTAGTTCTGTAGTTTCCTAAAATAGCCCAACAAAATATTTAAGCCAAGATACTAAGTAGTTAATGCTACTTGGATAAATCTAAACAATCTATATCAAATCAACATAGAAAGAAAATTTCTGAAAGTTCATACTTGCTGTAAATTTCATTGAGAATCTCTAATTCACAACAGATATCCTAATCATTCATGCAAATTACTAGTTATAATCATCAGTGCAATTTAAGCAATGAACTTCTTTTATAAATGACACAAAATGAAATGAAAACTCAATCCTGAGCTTATAAATGTCAAGTGCAATTTTCTTCCACGTCAGACACCATTACAGACTCTGTGTATGTAAAGAACTTGCCACAAACATAATCCACTTTTGTGGTGGTGTAAAGTGCAATGATGTTCAGCACTAATAAATAAATACATTAAAAGATACAGTTATATTAAATTTAGTTTCCACAGTGGGCCAGATCTAGCATGGGAGTAAATCAATAGAACTCTATAGGAGCTAAGCTATTTCTGAAAATTTGCTCTGGATCTGGCTCTTGAAATAATTTTTTTTAATGATTAAGTAAAGTATTGCACATATAAGACATTGATTTTTGTCATTGATTTTGTGCTGGCATTTGAGCCAAGCCTCAAAAAGCTTGAACATTTTATGTATTTACAGCTGTCTGCTGGCAAGGAATAATTCATTCATTCCAAATGAAACATGTTCCTGAAGCTTATAAAACCAGCATTTTTCTAGACTGGATTTACAAACAGATTTTTCAAATAAAAAGTTAGAAAATGTGCTTTAAATCATTGAAACAAAAGTTGAAGTCTGTTTCTTGATTTTTTTTTCTGTCTTGTCAAACAGATAAGATAGATATTGATTATATTTGCCTCCCAAGAGAGCTGTTCCATCAGCAGAGAGTGAAGATCAATGATGAACCATCATCTCATAACAAAATATTTCCAGTGACAAAAAGAAGCTTATTGTTTAGTATTTTTGGTTAAATATGGACTCAGGAAAATTTTGATTGCTTGTCATTGTGTTCTTTCCTAATTAGACCAATCCAACCATCCTGACACAGGGAGAGCAGTCTCCCTTTTGGCTGATCTGAGGTAACTTCAACCATGGGGCCAGCATGAGCAGAACCTACCTTTGATTCATTTCCAAGCCTCTCCTTTGTCACACTCTACCAACTAAAAGCTCTTATCTGTACATAACAGGATATCATCCTTACAGAGACTACTGCCTATTTATTTAAACTGCTCAGCTCCCCCAAGTCTCAACCAGTTAATGTGTTATTCCAGAAGAAAAAACTTCTTTTCCCTCTCTTTCAGAGCACGTATTCACCAATGTAAAATAGGCAACATTGCTACTTCTAAGTGCTTTGCCAAAAATAAAATACAGAGTGGAGAAATCAGTTATTCCACATGTTCCAGCCCTCTATTTTCTCTTCCTACTAGTTTGAGTGATCTTTGGCTGAGCAAAATATGCAGAATAGATTTAATATGTTTACTAATATTGGAGGTTACCATTTCAACCAATCTGTGGACAACTTTGTGGCAGTGGCTGAAAGCACAGATATTAAAACATTTGCTTTTAAATCTTAGAATGACGGGTTACAACCTATGAATCATAAGCAAGAAATTTTGATGATGGAGGACTTTACTGGAGGTTTAGTCCCATTTCAGGCATGGAAAAAAAACCCCAAAAAACAAAAACAAAACAAAACAAAACAAACAAACAAAAAAAACCCACCAAAAAACCAAAGACAAAAAAAACCCTGCCAAAATTAAAAAAACCCAAGGCAGAGAAAGGCACAGTTAAAAAGCATTAGAACAACCAAGAGAGTCAATATACGTAGACTGAGTTGCAAATCCAGCTCTGTCCCTAGTGAAAACTAAGAGTATTTAGTAAACACAGAATGGAGTTTGCATTCAAGCTTTAGATTGATTGAAAATTCCAGAAAATCATCTTTAAAGGCACTGTTTACAGAAACTCTCATGATAAAAGCAGCGAATCAAAATCTTGGATCCTCTGCTAGGTGTCTCTTCATTGGTGAGGCAACTAACGAGTATTCATTGGAAACACACAACAAGGACATCTTGTGCACCTTTTCATAAACATTTAAAAGAACAACAGGGAATGTTTATACCACTCTACTGTCACCCACAAGTTTTATTAATCTCATACTAACATTATTATTCTGTAGCCTGACTGTACACCATTTATTTTTGAATCACCACACAGAGGCAGATTCTTTCGGTGTAACATTTTGATATTAAAAGCTCAAAGATTTTAAAAGACTGACTAACAGCCACATTCTGGCAACAAACATGCCTTTTCCTAGCATTGAAGAGAGTTCAGGAAAAGCTGCCTTTTAAGACATTTAAGGATCCTGCCAATATGAGAGTATTAACAGCACCTACCAGCAGCTATCTTAATCCTCTACATAACGGTACTTGCCAGGACCCTGAAAAATTACTATTAGAATGTCCTGTAATTTGAGAATTCCTGCCTAAAAATTCTTTTTAGGAGCCATCAGCAGAAATCAAAACAGCTGGTAATCTGAAGAATCACAAGAGTGAGAAGCAAGTTGACAGATCCCTCTGATTCATCTCTCCAAGGTCTTAGGTTCTTCACTAAGGGCAGCTTCCTCAGGCCTCAGAAATGCATTCAAATGAAACTGAATAAAACCTGGTGTGAAAATATTTATCCATTATATCTTCCTATTCGCATTCACAAAGCTTCTGCCCTGTAGGTATTCAAATTCAAATTTTTCCTTTGTATTATTGTTTTCAAAGATATTACAGTATCATCTCAAAGATCCGTATTTATCAGTCTTGAATGAGCTGCCAGCAATGTAGGTACTCCCTAACAAGGTATAAGGAAGCTGTCTTATTCTCATTTCCTGCTGCACAGGTCCTCTTTTAATTGCAGTTTCATTATGATACCTTACATCGATAATAGTGTCTGTACTTCCAACTAGTCAAATAAATAGAATAACTAGAAAAAGAAGAAGAAACACTCTGGGGTATGATACCCACACCATAAGATCAAAAGCAAAACAACATCTTCCCACTTTATCACCTTATACTCCATCCATGAGGTGATAGCTGAGGCTCAGGTACCTTAAACATACATATACAAGTGGTAAAATCTAGAAATACATGTTTAATTATCCACCTGCCTCCCTTCTTTCATACTGAAAAGCTGACTTTCAGAGATACTTACTTCAGTACCATATATTAGCTATGTTCATTATACATATCAATGCTGAAAAAATATTGGTTCTTAAACAAAAAAAAAAAAAAAAGAAAAGAAAAAAGAACTGTTACAATAATGACTTTTTAACCTCTGGATATCCTTATCAACAGAGAAAGACCCCATATTTTTTCTCAAAAGATCTGATCCTAGAGTTAAGATTGTATCTCACATGGCATGATCCTTTAACCCCTCTCAGATATGAGGTTTCCAAAGCATACTTCCCAGAACAAATCACAACTCTTGATCCAAAGCAAAACAGTCAGAAAAATGGTGTTTTGACAGCTGAACATCTGATGACTGTATCACTTAAACCCTTCTGTTATTTCACCCTTCTCAAGACTTAACAACATGCTCCATTTTATCTCCAATAATCAGTCTAAAAATTGGGTTATTGAATGATACCACATTTATCCTTTACATTTAAGACCTCAGCAGGCCTAATTAATGCCAAAAATTCTAGGATTCAGTAATGCACTCTGTCAATGCAGTTTTTGCTAAGTAGGGGATACCTTAGTCTATTTAAAATGTCTGATTGACTATAATCAATACAGTATTCAAGGAACAAGACAGATTTTTCTGCAGTACTAACATGAAAGGCTAAAATATATGCAAGCTTGTGTCCACCACATTCCACCAGAAACAACTGACTCTCTAACTGTTGTTTCGCTATGAATAATGCATTCTTATGAATCCTCTCAAAATGCAAAGGAGAAGCTCTAGAGCTAAATAGCTTTCACTGAAAAGATAGTTTCAAGTCCATAATTTCTGTGCTTGGGTTTCATGTGCATAGCATTTTCTCCTACCATCTGCATATGCCACACACATGCATTACTTTGACATTTTCAAAGCTCCATTAGTTATTCTGAAATAAGACTGAAATGACCTTCCCAGTATAGAACTAATCATCCTGTTTTGCAGAATTTACCACTGAAAGGGAGTAAATCCCATCACATTTGCTGTGAAAAAAATTATGAGAGTACAACCAGGTAAATAATTCTCCATTGATTTAGTGGAGACATCCTACCACCTTATATCAGCTGCAAATATTGGTCACCCTGGCCAGAAACGTCCAGGTCACAGGTTTTTGTAAAATTTTAATTTAACTTCAAATAACAATTAGCCTTGGGTAGACTCCTTGCTTTTTATTTTTTGCTTATGGAATTATTTGTATTTAATTTAAGGGTTCAAAAAACATATGGACGAGGCACTTGGTGATATGGTTTAGTAGTGAACGCAGTAGTGCTGGGTTAAGAGCTGGACTTAAAGATCCTAAAGATCTTTTTCAATCTGAGCAATTATATAATTATAGAGAGTGGGTGAACATTTTTCAGATGTGTTAGTAGCTATGTAGAGGAACAGAAGGAGTTTGCATGTGAAATTGAAATCTTAAAGAGAGAAAAAAAGGAGAGTAGAAGGGAATTTTAGTGAAGGTCTAGGCATCAACTGTTTCTGTTGGGAATACACATCCTGCCACTAGATACTGTGCTCCTTTCACTGCCCATTACCTTTGCAGTTTCTACAAGGGTTTTTTCTATCTCACACCATTCTTCTACATATCTGCTGGAGGCAAGACTCCTCAGTGTCTTCCATAAGATGTGACTATACTCACGTCAGCAGTCAAAGGTTGAAGTCCATGAGTAAAATTAACTAGAATATTTCACTTAACCCAAAGAAGGTTAACTGTATTGCACATATGTAGAAGAAATAAGTCATAATAAATGGGCAATTTACATCAACAGGTTATTTTCATATTTTCAGCTTTCTCTGAAGGAAATATGATCAGCCTTATCTGCGCTTGAATTTTTGGGGTGTCTTTTTTTTAATTTTTGAGCTTTAAAACAAATATGAAAGTAATGCTAGTTATTATTTCCAAAGTGCAATCAGTATCACATTCATCTCTAATGATCATGGGAAAGATACTAATAGGGAAGCACCCACCAGATGAATTAATTAATACAGGTTTAGTAAGAGATATTGGTGTTGCCAGTCTCCTCTTTTCTAGCAAATGCCCTTTGTTTCTGTTCAATGCAACAGGATATTCTTTCTTTATGCTGTAACTTCTCACTGAAGAAATTGTGCCCACAGACCAAAAGGCTGATCATCTGAAAAGGGGTTTAGGGAGCACTTGTTTAAACAGAAGATTTTACAGAGGACTACACAGAAAAGAGAAGCTTTAGGTCTTTGAGACCACACTGGCCCAGCACTGAGTTTGACCTAATTAAGCATATCCAGAGACTTCTGAAAGTCATATAAACTCCACAAGATACTACAGACATTGAAGCTGGAGGAGGCAGTGGGATTGGTGTGTCAACACTGTTGCTGTGTCCTCAAAAAAAAAAAAAAAAACCAACAAAAAACCCAAAACCTAAAAAGGCTGAGAAAAAGACTTTCAGGAAAAATGTTGCCTAAATGGAGATGGAGCCTAGAAAGAGAATGAAGAAGTTCTCTCCCATTTCCTGCCTTCTATTGTGTACAAGAAAACTTCTCATCACTAATTTTTCTAAATAAATTTTATTTTTTTTAATTCCATTAAGATCATTACTTAAAATAAGAAAAGAAACACTGTATACCTAAATATACTAACCAATTTTTTTGGTAATGTTTTTGAAAATTACTGGTTTGGATTAGGACCCTTTTTATCACACTAGATGCACCAATATCACCATAATCCATAATACTCTAATTTATAAGCAGTTTTAATAGTAAGATGGGAAAAATGCTTTGTGATGGGATTTGGAAAAGCACAAGTGAGTAAATAAATAAAAATCTAGATGATGGCAAGATTCCTGTGTTTATGAAAGAGAAATTTAAAGAATTCTGTCTTAATTTATGTTGCAATAAGTTGGTTTTCTTAACTGCACCCCTAAACGTGATACAATTTTGGCTATGCTTGTCATATAATTATGGACGCCAAAAAATGGCAATTGTGGATCTCCTTCTATGGCAGCCAGTTGAATTGAGACTCTCAAAACATATTATTAGCTAGTTAAGTTTGACTTTAGTAATTGGTTGGGAATCTGATTCCAGAAAACATCAATACTGATTTTCAAGAAACTTTTAATTACACTTTATCTTACCTGGTACTATAGCATTTTCCAGTATAATACTGCAGAATAAAGAAAGACGGGTATTTTCCACCAAGATGAAACACTTGCATTTCAACTCCACAGTACTTATTTGTCCACAAAATATCTATTATTCTGAGACAAACAAGTGAATTGTAGGATCTGACTAATTTAATTATGCAATCATATTAAGTACAAACTTATAATTAGAGACCTTGAAAAGATGTACATTTTGGAGGTTGATGGGTACTTACCTGCACAACCAAGGGCGATCTTAACCAAAGCCAAAAAAGCCATATCACCCCCTACCACACCACAGCACTTGCAAGCTTTGTACCAGCCAGGATGAGACTAAATATGCAAAGGAAATTAGGTACTTAAGCCACACTAGCTCAAGCAATATTTTTCCATTAATTTATGTCAACTAACATTTGGTTTCACTGAAAAAAAAGATGTTTTTTATTCTGGCTTGTGAAAACAACTACCTTCATTTTTAATGATTCAGCTGTAGTATAATATGTAAGGTTTGTTTAAAAAACCCCAAAAACTTTTTCTGTCTTAAGCAGAAACTTGCATCTTATATGACACCATATATCATAAAAGATAAGGTCATGTAATATGTAGGATTTCATATATACTTATGTGTATATATATAAAAAAATGTAGTATATGAAGGAATGGGTTCAGCAGCTTCTAATAGATTCTCTTTAACTTCTTCTTTAATCTCACAGATTTCTCTGCAAACATGACTACTTCATCAAAGTCAACAAATTTAAAAATCAAAATTAGCTGCATGTATT
Source organism: Calcarius lapponicus (assembly GCA_039654755.1). Classification (NCBI taxonomy): domain Eukaryota; kingdom Metazoa; phylum Chordata; class Aves; order Passeriformes; family Fringillidae; genus Calcarius; species Calcarius lapponicus. Next base: position 128,286,668 of record CM077464.1, on the reverse strand, counting down.
TTTAAATTTTTACCTACAAAATGGAGTTTCCTGAAGACTTCACCATGATGAGTTTACTATTTGTTAACTTGGCGTTGATGTCTCTTTCTACTTCACCAGCTCTGAAACATGCTCTTATTATTCTATTAATAAAGGCCATTTTTTCCCCTTTTTGTTTCTCCTTTTTAGATTGTGGTTTGTTAAAAGGTGTTGAAGAAGATAGATACATAAAATAACCTTCCAAGATAAAGAACTTCCTGGGACCTTACAAAAAGAATACAAGAACAATAATACCATGCCTCAAGTATAGGAGAAGTCTTATATACCATATTATAAGAATGAGACAAAAAATGTTAATAGAAAGATTCTTTTAAAATGCATAAGCATCTTTTCACTGATTATATTTTCAATATACTGCTGGTGATAGGATCTGACTGGATGACTTCATGGGGTAATGCATGCAAATACTTTAGAAGATTTCACAATGAAAATCATTTAAATATTTACATTGTGTGTATTGTTTTGAAAAAAAATTGTTATTAATGCATATATACTCTAGTGCAGAATCTTGAACACAATTGGTGAGTTGAAATCTGCATATAAATCATGTGGATTTGAGGTTGGAGCTCATCCTCTATGGTTTAATAAGCTGTTAATTTCACTTCCATTGCTGGAGTCCTATGCACTTTGGCTACATAAATCAATGAAGTTTTCCCTTCCTATCATTACTTAAATGATAAGCATTTGTAAGGCCTTAAAAATCTTGGATGAAATTTGCCTAATATAATAAGTGCCTATAGAAAAGTTACTGTTCTACATGAAATATGTGAACATATATGGGAAGCTGAATGTCACAAAAACCAGAGGACTGCTTTCCAGAGCTCCTGCTGGGACAGAGAAATGTCCAAGCTTGAGTGGTGTGTTTTGTTCATTAAAGCATGCTTCTAATTTAAAATCTTATTCTGATACTTCCTCATGCATTGGTGCAAATAGAAAATATGGTTCAAATTTATAGCTTCAATAGGAAGTTACAAGGCAATTCTCCAAAAGCAATTTTCATAAATAGTTGTGTTTTTATGCTACTATTATTGCATATTTCATAATGAAATTTCAAATATATTTGTCTAGACATGTAATCTCCCTCAATAGAGTAAATATAGACTGTACACATACACATTCAAAAAACACTATATTGGAAAAAGATAAGTAAGTTGGCAAAGTCAAGGAATACAAAGTTAGGAAATGCCAGAATTTAGGAACTTATAAGCTACTATCAGTTGAAATTATTTCAGGAGTTTTATATGAGCTGCAATTTTGATCTAAAAATGTATTCCTACTTTACATTCTTGCAAGTATCTTGCAATTTTTTGTTTTCATTATAAAAAGTTTGTTCCTGCTTTAAGCATATTTTCTACAGTATATATTAAGGCTTTGTTTTTCTACAGAATATAAAGTTGCTGTTAGTTGATATGATCATTAATAGATTGGTATGACAATGTGATCTGTCCTGATATCTGTCTAATTGCACAAAGCATCAATCCCTGCATCAACTTATTAATATTAATAAAGTATAAAATAAACTATGAAATTAACTATAAAAATTTCATTCTAATTTATTATTGCATTATAATTCTAGTATTCTACGTATTCTAATACCAACTAGCTTCTTCTGAAAATAACTTTTTCTTATTCTTTACTACCAGCAGAAACAGAATGAACCATTATATCAGCTCTTTTTCAATTTTAGCGTACCAGAAAAACTATATAGAAACTAATTTCATAGGAAAAAGAGCATTGAACTTTTTATAATAAAGCCAATTTTTCTAGTGTCATCAAAACCCCTGATGCAACAGGTACCAGAGGGCCTACTCTATTGCACTAATACCCTGTTCCACGTTTAAGAAACAAATCCTACCGTATTGAAAACAGAAGGTTGATCTTGCTTCCAATGAATTCAATAACAAAGTTGTTACAGGCTTAATTAAAAGAGCAGAAGTATCCATGGATATAGCTACATAGGAGGATCTTCTACATATCATGGTATGTGCTGTACTACTCAAAATACACGGGAAAAAAAGAAAGGTGCTTTTGTGAGAAAATATTGTGCACAACATCTCATCTTTAAGAAATTATGTCCTCAGATAAAAAACCCTCTCATGTCACAACCCAAGTAGACAAATATTCAAAGTCTTGCACAAGTGCCAGCGAGAGCAACACCTGACTCCCAGTTTGTCTAAACTGATACAAGCCATGCATAGAAAGCTACACATTATATGTTCAAAGAGTACCTGGTATGCTTTGTCCTTAGTATATTTACTTAGAGCATCTTCTGTATGTGAAATAACTTCTAGATGATGATGGTAACCTGCATTCAGCCTTGTTTTCACCACAGTTCTGCTTTCCAGGCCAAAGAGAGATTGCCAACACGCACTAAATACTGTAGGTGCACATGTGACTGTCTAAGCCATCATGCACAGTAATCTACATTCCAAACAAAATAAAACTTTCACAAAAGTGCTGAACTCAGTCTTTTAGCTCTGTATTTACTAGAGATCCCCAAAATTCTCTTGACTTTCAAAATTTTCACTATTTTCTCAGTTTTTCAAAAGTTGACAGAACTCCTGGTTTCTCTGTGCGAGCAGCAGTTGAGAGGTAAGTATATAATTTGGAAATCTTTCTTTGAATTTCAGTGGTGAAGTCTAATGTCAGGAGAATAAAGCAATTTATTTCAAAACATACATGTTACACGAAGCAACCAATACCAATAAATACTTTATATATAACTTTCCAGAGATCACAACGTATTTAATCTGAAAGAGAGAGTTTATAAAGTTTAAAGTTTACATGTAAGTAGCATTACCCTTTCAGGAAAGGATCAAGGCTTTTGAAATTTTCATTAGGAAGTTCCTAGAATCTATTACTGCCCTTCTATAAAGTACTTTACTGATGCACTGAAAGGCTGTAAAACATAATAGTAAAGAGCTGGTCATAAAAGAAATTGATGATTATGGATTATCCAGTAGTTACCTTTTGAAGTGAAATGGTAATTGCAATATGAAATTATTTTGTTGCACACATAAGTGTTGCAAAGTAACGTACAAAGTTAAAATATCTAATATTTGCGGCAGAGATGATAGAATGGTAGGACTGAGATTAGGCAAAAGATTAGAGTTAGTGAGAAAGACATCATCAGTTCAACTGTGTTTTGCAAAACATTTGCTTTAGATCTGTTTGCACAGCTCCTTCATCTTGCTTGTATGGGCAGTCTTACTGATCTCACCAGCATCAGTGTTTTCAGAATACCTACTCAAACCTACGCAAAGTCAGGGTTCTCTCTTTTGCAAATGACTCTAAATTTTGAAGCATGGGATACATTGCATCACATTTCAACAGCAGTTGAGGACAAGTTTCAAATTGCATAACTTCTCTTTTACTGTCAGTGAAGTTAAAGTTAGCTAAAGTTAAGGTAGACTTCACTTAACTGACCTTAAATAACACTTACGGCTTGAAAACATGGCCTGAATCTCCAACAAGAGGTATGCAGATTGCCTGCACCAGTGCCACCTGCCTTTAAATAAGCTGCACCTCACACCATAACTTTCTGAAGGCCCAGGAATGTCTTCTACAAACTCTCTCTCTTTAAAAAATCCCAGGGAACAAAAGTGTTGAAAGTAGTTCCCTGGTTCTAGCAGGGAGAGGGACATGGTCTCTGCCAAGCACGTTGCGCTGCATGGAGGAGCTCCTGTTCGTCCTGTGGGACAGTCACAGCTCTCAGTACAGTTCTCTGGAGGATCTGGGTATCTCACCAAGTTGTTCCAAAGGGCTCCCACTTTTCCTAGAGACTGCCCAGAGTTTGGAAATACCAAGTTCAGAGGCTCTGAGTACCCCACTGACATGAGAACCTTGCTATTCAAATGCGCGACTCAAGTAAATTGAGCACAAACAATCAAATTCTAAACACATAGAAACAATACATCAGGCAGACATAAATAGCAACAAAATTTAATATTTCCTGTCAATTAATGAGGCAATAGTCAGTTGCATCAATTTGTAGTACATCTTTTAAGAAAATTTAAAATCAAGTTCTCCGAAATGCTAATAAAATTTAACATCTGCTTAAATATAAAATCCCTGAAAGAAGCAATTGTTTTCTTGCAGGTTTATATAATTTTTATATATTCATGTATTAAATAGCATGCTTGCATTTGACCTATAGTATTTAGATTTTTTTTCAAAATGTCTTTTTAGGATATAAAATTTATTTCAGCCTTTTGGACCCAATTGTTCTGCTCTGGACCTGTTCCACCAGCATCTGTAATAAATACTACTCCATCTAGAATATTTTGAAATCTAACACCTTTCTCTATTCAATTTATTTAACTGATCATAGTATCTAAAAAGGACTTGGGAATTCTTAGTATTTTCTATTTAAATAATTAAGTCTTCAAATTTACAACTGGGTCTTGTTTTGCATTGACTCAGTAGCTAACCTTTGTCTTTTTTTTATCAGGCAGATTGGTATACGGGAGCCACAGGACCAATTTAAGCTCTAGATTTAGGAAATACTTTCTTAGGAAGACCATTTACTGAACCTACCCTTTCTATTAACACTCCCAAAGCCACCTTGTGAGATGTAAGGGATTCCTGGTGGGAACAGCAGAGAGGAAGCAAGTATCTGTAAGGACTGAAAAAAGGCTTAGCCAAAGTGTCCTTTTAGTCCTCCACCTTCACAGTGGCCTACCTTCCAGCTGGGAAGAAAGAAACAGCACTGGGACCAAGCCAAGAGCCAGACCAGCACTGAGTCGTGGGGTCCCTGCATCTTTTCTGGCAGTCACTCTGCACAGGAAAATATCAGATAGCATTCTTCACTCTGATGAGAGTATTTGAACTACAAAGCTGAATAATACACTTCAAAATTCAAACTAAATGAAAGAATAGGAATAGTTTTTAATTTATACTCTCTCTAAGAGGATAAGGAGTAAGAAGGACCCCTGGAAGAAAGCTTTGAAGGAAAGGGAGGCAAAAGAGAAGTAATTAAAGATCAGTAGAAAGTCTGGTTTTGAATCCAGATGAATAAAACTGAAACACAGTCACGTGCAAACTGATTTAAAGAGTTCAAGTTGGGTATAAAAGCAACAAGAAATCTGAGCTTTGTCTTGCTACTGAACTATTAAACCACTTCATTCTTTCATAGTCAAAGATGTAAGACTACTAGGAGGAAAATAATCCTACTTCAAGAACCACTTACATGAATTGCATCATGTTATATTTTGTGAGAAGACGTGTATATTTTCTTGTTTGAAACACTTTACTTGTGGTTTCATTCTTTAAGAAAAAAAAAAAAAGAAGTTTATGAAATATCTGTAGTGGTGCTGAAAGCTCAAGTAGAGAGGGAGTGAAGCCTGAGCTAGAGGGGAAGTTAAGGAAGAGTGGGGATTGAAAACATGCCCATTGTCTGGAGCCTTAGCTGAATCCCTGGGAATTTTTTCTCCATTTTTATTTCTGCCCCTCCTCTTTCTACTCCTCTCCCCTCTTCCATCCCTCTCCTATTGCTTCCTTTTCATTCATCCTTCTGAGCTGACACCAGGTGAAAGGTCCCGAGCAGGAGGAAAGGTCCAACAAGTCTGAAATAAAAAAAAAATTAAAAAATACAAATAAAAGATAAAAAAGATCCAGAAATTCAAATGGACACACCCAACATTTGTAAATACACTTTCCTCTGTCAACGTAGATCAGTGTGACACAGGTCTCTATAGCTGGGTTGACTTTGATCTTAAAAAAATCTGAGAGTGTAAAGTAGCCAGTCCTATTCTGATTATGATGAGTATTTACAACATTCATTAATATTTGTGACCAAGTATCATGAATTTCTGAATCCATTTTTAATGTCACACTACATATGACATTAACTTGTACAAGAAATTAATATAAATAAATGTGGCATCCCTGAAATAGTTTATTTCCTTAAACTGAGCTGCAATTATTTTTATTGTAATCTTGCCTTTCAAAAGCCTGTCTCCAAATGTGTGATCCTCAGTCTAGGTACTAGACTACCTACTCACCCAGAGCAGCAGGCAGAGAGAGACCAGAGACACTGCATTTGTGTTTGGTTTATAGGCCCTACACTCACTGAGAAAGTCAGTTGGACCTATCTGTGTTCTGACAATCTGTGGTCCTTTATATTCCTGTAACAACACTGTGCTCCTAACTCTGAGCAGAGACACAAGAGTGAAAAAGGAAATGTTATGGTGCATAAATGAAAGCAGGAAAAGAGGTGAAAACTTCATGAAGTCAGCAAAGGGTTTTATCCTTGTAAATCTGTTTTATGTGAACACTGCTCAGACAATGCATTTTTGAGGGACAGTACAAAAACCTAGGTTTGAAATATAAATAGAATGTGAAGAACAAAGCCCAAGAGGTGATGAAGTGTGTAACGTGACACGGTAGCAGCAACTAACAGTTTATAGTCCCCAGAGAATATTACTGTGCTTATTTGAAGCAGTTATTTCAAAGTGCTGAGAACTCCAGGTTTTTAACTTCCCTTCTCAATTTTGACAAGTCCGTAAGATTTCTGAGTCTGTGCAAACCATTATATTATAGCTGTTAGAGGTTACAGCTGCAGCTTACTTTATCATGGTAGTAATACTGTGGTATTTGGGTAATTAACTCTCACTATGCTGAGTTTTGTGCTTACTCCTATAACACCAAATGGCTTATTTCTATTTTGGATTCAGCTTTAGTTTGGTTTCATACAATGCTGTCAGTGAAAAACATGGCCTGTGTGAGCAGTTTCATGATGTCTACACAGGCACCCAGCTAGTGCCAGGCCAAGAAGACAAAACCCATGGTGAAAACATGTACACTACTTTAATGTATTTCAGTACCTGTAGAAAATCTTACAGAAAGCCCAAACACATTGAATGAAATAGCTGAATTCATAATTTGTGGAAAAAGAGGATGATATCCCAACATATTGTGTAGTGTCACAGATCGGCCGTTGCTCGGCATCCTGCTACACACAATGACTTGGGACTGATCTGAAGCAAGGCACTGAGGTAAACCGTATAGAAGAGCTGATTTTACAGACACTAACAGTCTTATAAAACTCCAGCCTTGTCTAAAAAATTACCTGAGACAGGGAAAACTAGAATCTATCTGGTGTTCAAAAATACAGGTTTTACTGTATGTACATGAAGATACCAGCAGCATGATATGAGTAGCAAAATATTTCCCCTACATTGTCTGGATGACCTCAGCTCACAAACTAAAAAAGCCTTTATAGTTTCAAGATCCAACTTCAGAAACATCAAATTCAGATCTGCTGCTGCTGATGAACTAATTATTTTTCAAATATATCTTACAATGATTCATATTTGCAGTACAATTAGCTGATTCCATTGCCACCCGCACCATTATTCTGTTTGAATAATTTTAAAAGGTTTTCAAAAGATGTCCATGATTGTACCCAATAGCTTAAGTCCCTGGGTTTTAGAATAAGACTCTGTGAGGACAATTCATTGAAGGATCAATTGTGGTTGGATCACATTACAAAAAGACAAAAAACTGGGTGAAGTGACACAAAAAAGATGTGAAATCTTGGTCCTATCAGACATCCCTAGGAATTTTGTCATAGCCTTCAATTGATTCAAAATATTTAGAAACACATTTGTATGCCTGTGAAAAGAATTGCTGGAGAAGTTGAAAAAATTCAAGTAATATCTTAAAGCCATGAAGATTCTAGTGGCCAAAAATATTTTTTTAACCAAATGTTTCATTGCAAATTTAAGATTTGAAAGAAGTGGAGGGTTGGGGAGCATGTGATTCAGCTCCTTTAACTTCATCCATCAAAAAGTTAGGAATCTGTTTGAAATGGGCCATCTAGGTTCTCTCTCATCAGTGCAAAGAGAGAGGTGTTTTAGGAAGGCTGTTCATCTCAGCTGTCCATAGATGCCTCTGTTGGGATGTAATCTGTAATTCTCTGCAGGAAGAGAATATTTATCTCTGTTGACTATAAAGCCTTGAGCTACTGTGTTAGACTTCAATGACTAACTTTTAGATGGCTAAAATGATGACTAGCTTAGTTCTAAAAACCTATTTTTTAAACAGCAAGGTTAAGTGAGATGAATAGAGCCTTTTGTGTGAACCACTTCATCAAAAATCCACAGGGGAAAAAAATGGTTTGACATGAAATTTTGACCAGCATATGTATAACTGATTTTAATAGCACCAGGCCCTAATTCTGCACCTTTATATTTCTACACCATCTACTGGAACAGGGAACATGCTGACAAATGGCAATCCAGCATGCTTTTCTCATAAAATAATAAAAACCAAAAATAGCATCAATGCCCTGATAAACTACCCCCATAAGCAAAAGCGGCATAAATGCAGTTTCTCTTTTCATTATTCATAATGTACATTAATTGTCTACAGCTTACAAATGCCCAAGTAGAAGATGGTAACCTCTCCAGAGCCAATCTTTTAACTGTATCATATAAAGAACTCCCATTTAACTGGAAGTTGTATAGGCAGGAGGAAAACTTAATTGCATCCTTCTTCTTCAGTTTGGGAAAAAGAAAACAAAGTGGATGTGAATTTATGCAGTAAAGAGCACATTAGAAAACTGACCTACTGTGCAATACCTCAAGTGTTGGGTTTTATCCTGTGAAATCAGTGGCAAATACAAGATGAGAGAGAAATGGGTAATATGGTTGATGTTTGTCTGTGTGTGTGCTTGTGTCTCTGTGTGTGTGTGTGTCTGTGTCCTACTTAGAAAACAGTAGCATTAATCCCTTTTAAAGGTACCCAAAGACCAAAGAGGAAGTTTTGTTTTAATTATACCTTCAGGGGGCCTAGCTCATAGACACTGCATGACAGTTTGCATAGCACATTTTTAAATCCTATATTACTTCTAATATTTATTGTGTGAAGGATCATTTGATAAAATATTTTAACTAGAAAGAATGAATTTTCTTTCATGAACAGTAACTTGCATTACAGATCAAGCTCGGAAGCATGTTGCTGCAATTACCAAATGTACAGTGTTTCACTGTAAAAATCACCAAGTTACTACTTTAACTCCCTGTGCCCACAAGAAGAGCTGCTAGCATGCACTAAGCCTAGAGTGCAGGCCCGGTGTGCAAAAATTCACATGGGTATCTTTGTCACTTTCATTTGTATTGTTCTAAAAAAGAACATGTCTAGGACAGTGTAAACATTTTAGTGCTTTTGCACTCCATTATAACACAAAACAGAAAGGAAAAGTAGCATTGTCAACACCAGGCAAACATAATTCTTTGAGACAGAAACTCCAACTCTTCAGTCAGTCTAAAAATACTGCATGCAAGGTATACATGTGCTGTGCCTCCTACAAATCGTTAAGTTACCCTGATTTAACAAGATGTGTCATACCTCTTTGTCAATAGGTCCTGTTCACCTTCTATGCAAAACTCTGAGTAGAAACAGAGACACCTTTTTACTGAATGAACTCTACTGATGTGATGCTTTCCTACAGAACAAATTTAGCTTCGTTTCAGTCAGATTAAGAACCTCATTAATACTTGATTTGTGCCCGATATCCCCTTTTTGTTGACCCTGAACACCACAAAGCACATGACTGACTCAAGGCAGGACCTTGAAGAAGACAACCAATGTGACTCAACAGGCTGAAAAAAAGGCTGTTGGTATGGAGCACAGTGGGAAGACAGGGACCTGACTTTCACCAGGTTATTCACCAGGTGATTATTCAATAATCACCGAGGTCCAAGAGTTATCTTGTATTCTTTATGGTCTCTTGTTCTTTAAATAATTATAATAATGGCCTGTCCTGCCTTTTATAAGCTATTGCCTACCCAAAGGACTACAAGCTGTTCTCAGAGGACCATAAAATTAACTATGTAAAGCCTGAGCTGTTTCCAGAGCTCCACCTTGACTTGGTTGCTCAGAGACTACACATTAGTAGAAGCAATAATCACTGGCATCAGGAGAAGGCTAACTGGGAAGGACCACTGGTGTAAACCAAGTTAATCACACCTTTGGGTATTTTGGGAGAAAGACTTGTGAGTGTACAAAGAAAAAATAAAGAATCAGGAGAGTGTCATCGATATTCCACAACATTTATACCCACTGTTGGTCATGCTCATAAGAAATCCAACTCTGCTTCTTCAAACATCTGCCAATCAAGTCAGATAGAAATCATTTTGCTTACTATCATAACTGCATCAGAGGGAAAAAAAAAACAAACAAAAAATCCCCCCAAAAAACACTAAACAAAAAACAAAACAACTTCCTGAAACAGAAAGGCAACTGCATAATGGTTGAGCTCCAACACCCTGGCAGGCCAGCCAGGACATAAGGAGCCAGGGGACGCACAGTGATGCGCCAGAGAGGCAACTTATTAACTCTGTAGCTTTTGTCAAGAGGCAGCAGATAACACAGGTCTTTATAAATGCAAAACCAAGAAAGTTAAACTCTTAGTTATTAAATAAAAGTATTGGTTAAGCCCTGAAGGATAATCAATGTAACATTTTTGCTAATTCTCTATGACATTAAAACATCTTTAAAAATCTCTCTGGGATTCTGTCTATTCATCTACGTACCTATATTTTTATTCCAGAATAGAGCAACGATAAAAACAGGTCATTTTATTCACAGTAAGCAATCTGAAATTTACTTAGTAATTTGAAGGTCCACTTGATTTTTTTTTAATTGTTGGCAGATGAATTATTGAGATGAAAAATCACACTTCATTGTGCAAAAATAAACTTTCTCAGAAATACTGCCAAAGCTGCAGTATAAATGCTTTTGAAAGATTAAGTACATTATAGAGATCAGAGTGCCATTTTGAAGTAGAAAAAAAAAAAGGGGGGGAAAAAAGTACAAATTATTCCAATGTAGGTATGTGCAAAACAATAATCTTAATAATCTTCAAGCCATTTTACTCCTGTAATTGTTTAAAGATCATAAAAATAAGATTGGTACCTTCACAAAGGTCAAAACGTTGCATTTTAATCCTTATACCACTTAAAATCAGCATTTTGTTTTCTTCTGTCAGTCTGGATCTGGGTTCTAGGGAGCTACAAACTGGATAACTATGTAGACAATGTCACAGATTACATATTTTTTCATCAAGAAATACATACCTTTAGCCTTCTGTTCAGATATTCTGTAAGTACTTAAAACATACAGGATTTGGCTTCAGAATTTGACAGAGCACCATGTCCTCTAAGACCAAGGGAAGTTAAAACATTCATCTGAGGGCAGACCTATCAGTCTTTGTAAACCTACAATTTAAACACTATTAAGCTTTTTTATCTTTTAAAACCCAAAATGTAGAAAAGGAGGAAAATAGGAAAAATTACACCGTGAAAGAGAAACAAACTGCAACAGAACAATGCTTTCGAAAACTAGAGAGCTAAGATATAAGCAACCTGCAAAGACTGTAATAAGGTAAAAATTTTGAAGAACGCTGTAGCCAACTTTCACATTTATTCCTGATAAAAGATTGTGATACAGTATTGCCTCAAACCTGTTCACATTCCCTTCCCTGGTATGAATACAAATTACTAAGACAATATGTAGAAAACTCGAGAGTTTAAAAATCAGAGTGTTGCGAAAGAAATTCCCAAGAGTTCTTTCCTGTTGCACTGCAATCAAAGAAATTCAGGTTGGATAGGCAGAGTGAAGGAAAGTCCACATGATGCAAACCTCAATTCACCAGAGGGCATGACTGTGTGTGTGGCTTCAGGTGACAATGTTTGGGCTGATGTGAGAGCCAGCAATCAGATTGCCATATTTTCAGCTGAAAGCAGAACAGATCAGTCTGGGCAGAAGAGCATTTGAATGCAGCTTCCCTGTTTCTGCTGCAGCATGATTTTGGGAAGAACCAGTCTCAACATCCCCTCCCAGCACCAGTCACACTTTTGGGAACCTCTCCCAGTTAAGCCCAGAAATCATGAGGGGAAAAGGAGCTGCAATTGCTCTCTAAAAATATACTATACTCTGAAGAGCAAAGACATGGAGAAGGAGCCTTACTGTTTAAGGTCAGCAGTGGCACAAAAAAAAAAAAAAAAAAAAAAAAAAAGAGAATAAACTGCCTGAAAATAAACTTAGGACAGAAATTCTGTTTCTAAAACCATGAAAAGTGAGGCTCTGCCCCACCTTCAAGAGGTGCAGTGAGAGTGATACTCCAGGTAAATTTAAACCAGCTTTTTGAATCCTAACAAAATAAGATCAGCCTAGTATCACAGCAGACAGACTCCACAACTCCACAGGCCACTCAAGTTCTATATCTCCCATGCTGAAAAATGTGCAGAGATAGTCTTCTTTTACCAGTTCAGGCCACTACAGCAGCTAAAGCTACATATTCATGAGTCAGCACACTGAATGCTATACAGTTTTACAGTTTCTCATTTCTGTTTACCTGTTCTTTTTCATTTGCAAATAAACTGATAATAATAGTTAGTTATGGAAGAGGAAAAGAAAAACTGCTTTCCAAAGATTTCAGTTTACAACCCTTTATAAAGGTATCTTAAATCCCTATTTTGTCCTGAATACCAAAACAGATGTAAAGAAAAATAGAAGATGTCATTTCAGTCTAGACACCCATTACTTTCAGGAATAGGGCAGTATGACTATATCCCATGCTATATAAGGAATATAATGATATCATCGCTTGTAGATACAAAGCTGCAATTTGTAGGCAAAATTTTTATTCATCTCAAAGTACAAAAGGACAATTGTCTTTGACACTAAATATGGCTTTCTAAAACATTAGTCACAGCAAAACTATAGAAGCACCAAGGGAAAACCAATTCCACCAACCCAAATCATGCTCTGCCCACATACTGCACAGAGGTAGAAGGATCCTCTTTCAAAATTGGCTCCTTTATTCCTAATTTAAGGTCTCAAGGCTGTTTGATATACATGAACTCCTACAACCTCAGAATGCTGCAAATGAAATGTATGTGTGTTAATTACCATACTACTCAGACAACAGGTGCTTTGTGGATGAAATCTGGTGCTAAATAAAAAGTTTTAGGAATGCATTTTCTCAGACTTCGAGATAAGACTAGGTGAGCAGGATTGGCTCTTCACTCAGCAACTATCTGCACAAAATTACTCACACAACACACCTGCAGTATTAAAAGAAAGGACAAAAGGATCATTCTGGAAACTGCTAGCCTAGTTACTTTATTTCAGTGCTTTAGCAGTATCAAAATATTTTGCTTACTGGGAGTTGCACCTAATTTAAAGAAAACACTTCATTTAAATATAAGGGGGATGGAAATAAATAAAGAGGTGGAGAATAAAGTTTCAATCTCTCTTGTTTTTAATGGCTTGCTTCTAAATTAAATCGTGAAAAATTAAGCAGGCTGAGTCTTCTTAAAATGTGGAGTAGTGACCCAACGGATCGTAACTATTTTAGAAAAGTCATCATAATCTATCAGGGAAATATCTCAACTGGTTTTTAGACACATGAATTATTGACCCTGTTAGGCTGCCAAAAGTATTTTAACATGTCAGAGCAGAATTAATGCATAAATATGTGCAAAATATTTTTATTACAGTAAAGCTGGAAAAAGCCAGTGTAAATACATAATAGTCATGTTTCTGCAAAGATAAATGAATTTATTTATTTTTCAACCTGACTTATTGCATGATGTATACATTTTTACACTTTCTACTTGAAAGAAAGTTGTTACATTGCAAGAATTTAAACATAAGCATTAGAAGCCTCAAATTTCCAAATGCATTTGTAGTTCTCTGAATTATATTTGCTTATAAGAAAGTGACAAAAGAAATATGCATCCTGTAACTTACTTTAGTTTCCACATCTGAATACATGGCATATCTTTATAGTCAGTTTTAGATCCTTAAATGTTCTTTATATAAAGTACATTAATCCCATCACAATAAAGTAAACAACAGAGAACATCACAGAACATTCAGCACTTGAACTTTAGCATAATATTACACCATATTCTCTCTGGAGGGAAATAAATAAATAAATAAATAAATAAACCCCAAACCAACCTACCCTGTCATCTGGAAAAATCTCTCCAAACTGTGTTTTACAGAACCAATATCCTGTCTGTACATCAGGGGCAGCCTCTGTTAAGCATTTAAGTGCCCTCAGTGAAAAGTAACAGTTTCTCCTCCAATCCTGAACTCTCAGTAACCAACACGGAAAGTAACAATTTCCCATTCCCTATCAGCCACTGGTACTATTAATCATCAAACAAAAACGAAACACCTTCAAGCAAATATCAGCTTCTGATTAATCTCCATCCCAATGAATTAGACTCATAAGAGGCAACCTGCTGCCTTGTTTATGCCTTTTTAATATGAGGAGCAGAAGTTGGATATAAGGGTTTTCTGCCCTTAGGGCTACAAAATATGCCTCATGTGGCAGCGAGCCAGCTCTCCGAGGGAGCCTCCATTGCTGTTCCACAGCTATTTTCTAATGGATAAATTTAAACAGACACACAAAAACACACGAGTCACCACAATACATGGCCGGAGCTATTGTTTTTGTCTAAAGTCCGGAGAGCATCTGTACTCGTAATGAGGATCTCAAGGTTCCATCCAGTTTCGGTTTGGGCTTTACTTTTGGCTGTTTTGTTTATTTGGGTTTTTTTTTTTAAATGCAACGAGGAGAGGAGGGTGTCTGAATTTTTTTTTTCCCCAGCTGACTTCCCCTCTATACAGCACAGCACATAAAACACCTCTCTTCAGCTTTAACTGACCTAGGCTCAATTAGTGCAATATTTTGCACACATCCAAGCAATCACAAGGCAGAGATATTTAGTCCAGTCCTCATGTGTATTGCACAGACAGGTTTCGAAAGGGGTGGAAGGAGATTTCTTTAAAAAAAAAAAAATCTCACAATGTAATTTACACAGTGTGGAAACGCCTACAAGGAGATGAAGTACCTGCACTGGGGAGATGTTCAGTTGTTCACTTCATCTTCCGTTGACAAGGAAACCAAACCGCACTTCATTCTCCAGGAAAACCTTCCACTGCCATCATTTGAAAATTTATTTATTTGTATATATGTATATATCTATCATTATCATCATCATGATAACAATAACCATCATAAAACACTGCTGGCAAAAGAATAAAAAGTGAAGGTGCAAAATGTGCAAAAGTAAGGATCATCTCTTTGGCTTTCTGTTTTGCTTTGTTATCTTTAGGGAGGAAAAAAAAGTATTTAAAAATGATGGCTGCAACATGCTGCAAGAAAAGTTTCACATTATAAACAGGCATCAAAAACTGAAGAAGAGGAAAACCAAAAAACCCTGCTGGTTGCACTGTTAAAAAAAAAAAAAAAAGAAAAAGAAAAAGAAAAAGAAACAGTAACAAAAATAATAAAATTAACATCTTGCTCTGTGGCTTCCACCAGTATTGCAAGATTACAAACTCTGTGTAAACACTGCTGTAAAATGCATTTGCAATTCCCATCTCTTTAAGGAAAAAAAAAAAAAAAAGCCCTTTAAAAACACCCAAAAATAAAAATAAAACAACACCAGAAAAAAATCCTCTGCAAAAAGAGTTAGAAACATGCCTTTTCTCTTATCTTTAAAAAATAAGCATCATATTTCACATCGCTTTTCTGTGCCACAACAAGACCAGTTGCATATATAGATATATAGCTACTAAATGTATATCAGTTGTTGCTGGACTGGCAAGTCTGTGTTATTAATATTATCATTTTTCATTCCCAGTGACTCCCGGCCCCAGCAGCACCTTTTGCTCACAGTTTAGTAACCATCGCATGCTAGGAAAAAAAACTTGTCATCAGCAAAAGATCAAATCCATTTAAACAATAATCAAAGAGGAAGAAAAAAAAAAAGAAGAAAAAAAAAGAAAACAAAAAAAAAACAAAAGGAAGAAAAAAAAACAGGACAAAAAGGAGGACAAGAATGTCAGCAGAAAGGTACTCACCGAGCGGGAGTAAAAGGGAGGAATAAAAATGAGAGTTACTATAAAATACAGTATGGCGGTGGAAGAAGGAATGAGGCGCTTTTTTTTTCTCTCCTCTCTAGTCTCTGCCTCCGGCAACCGCCACGTGATCCGGAGCCGGGCGGACTCGCAGCCGGGAGGGCGCAGCGGCGGCGCCGGGCGCGGACCCAGCCCGAGCCCAGCCCGCCCCGCTCCGCAGCCGCCCGGCTTCGCCGCCGCCCCGCGCTCCGCTCCGCGCCGCCGCTGCCCTCGGCAGGTGCCGCTCGCCCCCGCGCTCAGACGCGACGCGCTCGGCTCCGCTCCGCTCCCTCACTGCCGCCGAGCGCGGGCACGCCGCCGGCCGCGCGGGCGGGGTGCGGAGGCGGGGGCGTCCTGCGCGGCAGCGCAACTTGCTCGGCGGCGCAGCGCGAAGTTATCGCCCGACAGCGCCCGCCCGCCTGTTGCCCTCCGGCCGCGGCGCCGCCGGCCCCGCCGCTGCAGTGCCGCTCACCCCCGGGAGCGGGGCCGGCGGCGGGCGGAGCGGAGCGGAGCGCCGAGGTTTGCCCGGGTGAGGGCTGAGGTGCCCCCGGCGGCGGCCCCGGTGCAGCACCCGGCTCCGAGGCGTGTGCGCCCGGGTTACCCCTCCCGCCGATCCGGCGGGGGATGGGGGACTGCTCGCGGGGGTAGCCCGCCGCCCGGCTCGCCGTCTGCACGGGATGCCAGCCCTGATTCCTCCGTGTGTGCGGGGTGCCCCTCCCGCAGCTTCGGCTCAGTGTGGGTGCGCGGAGTACCCCGGCAGGCGGACAAGGCAGGCCGGGGCATCCCCTGTTGTCACGCCAGCTCCAGGCGCCGCTGCCGCCGGTGCAGCGTGGGGGGCGGGGGGGTTCCCCTGTGCCACTCCTGCTCCGGTGTGCGCGCAGCTCGGGGTGCCGAGCGCCGAGGCTGCAGTCACTTTGAGCCCCGTCATGTCTGAGCAGCGCTGCTCCGGCTTCCTCCGGAGAGCGGTTCCCATGTGCAGCGGGGGAGAGGACAGGTACCACGGGTCCCATCCCTTACTGCTTCTCTTTCCGGGCCTCTGCCCAGCCGCACGGCTTCTCCCTCCTCCCGTCCTTCCAGCGGCAGGGCTGATGCTTCCCATCACAAACTTACTGGCCGAGGTGGGAATTAAGTGTTTTCGGAGGGGGCCGTTCAGCGCTGGGTCCGCTCCCGAGAGCAGCCCGCAGGCGCAGGTGGCGTCCGCAGGGCAATGGGCTGGGGCCGCGCTCGCCCCGGCCGTGCAGCTCCCCCGCACCGCTGCCCGCAGCTGCCCGCAGTGGTGGAAGTGTTCAGGGTCGAGCCCCTCCGGACTCAGGTGCGGCCCTGAAACAGCTCCTTGGCTGGATGACAGCTCTCTGTCTCCCTTTAACGTACAAAAATACACTGGAGGAGACTGTGTGCTACTGTTGCTGAGAGTTCCCTCAAGACGCTTGCTTTTCCCGTTTTAGCTCTCCTCGCATGTCTCCTTATTAACAAACGCAGCAGTCGCAGGGAGCGGCGGCTGGGGCTGAGAGCAGCTTTGCTCCGGCTCCAGCTGAAGCAAAACCTGCTCAGCATTGCCAGGCCACAACCCGCCGCCTCGGCTGTGTCCTCTCTTCGCTGGCCCTCAAAATGTTCACAGCTAACAATCACACACAAACGTACTTATTTACTGCTTCAGCAGTAGAAGGAAGAGCCACAAGAGATAAATTAAGAGATGAATAAAGCGCACATCTGTGAACCAGGCACTGTGATGGAGCAGTCCAGCCAGTATTTTCCAATACTACCGTACTTCCTCCTCCCCCCTTTTTCACATACTTTTTTTTGGTGGGTTGTTCTTTTAAATTTTTCTTTGTTTGTTTGTTTGTTTGTTTGCTTGCTTTGTTTTGTTTTGTTTTGTTTTAGAATCTGTCTCTTTTCATCCAGGTCAGGAGGCAGGAGATACAGTCAGGCTATTACTCCACAAAAATTACTCTGACCAGTCAGAGGATGCCCTGCTATATAAAAGACTGGTGAGGGCACCAGCCTGCCTTCTTCGCATCCTCACAGAAAGATTTTTCCCTTGCCCTGACCATTTCTTTCTTTCTTTCTTTCCTGTCCTGTATCGCTTCCCCAATATTTCCAGAAAATGAAAAGAAATGCTCCCTTTCTTCTTTGCTCTCAACTTCTTTTATGAAGTATAAAAAGAACACTGGCCAAAGTTTAAAATTATATATAACCAGCTATGGTTTCTTGCTTGCTTTATATTTTGGCACTGGGCTTATTTTGGCATTTCATAATTTTCTTCCCCTGCTATGTTTGGCTCCCAGGAGCAGAGCTATACATCTGAGAAGTTTTAAAACAAATAAAAAAGCAAAATAAAGGAAGTCTTTGAAGATAAAAAAATTACAAGAAATTGGAACTTTTTGTGTGAAAACTAACCATCTTAACTGTACAAAGTTGCATGTACACATGACAATAAACTCAATCATATGGTCATGATAGTATCACAAACTGTCATGTCTTGAGGTTTCAGGTGTGGGAGGTGTATTTCCTTGGATGGTGCACTTCAGTTTTGCGTAGCTCTAGGTACTGCATGTATAGACACAGTTGAATGACTAAGGCTTTTTTTAATGATATTTAAAATGGAAACATATTTGCAAAATCAAAATGTAAATAACAATCCTATTTTGTTGTTGCTTTTCAGTTTCCATTACTGTTTATGTACTTTTGAGCAAATATGTCTTCCTGAAATAACAACAAAAGTTAAAGGATGGTGTTTTAATAATCCAGAGCTGTACAATAGATCTGACTTGTAAATTATTTGTTGACACATATGGAGGATCAGAACACGTACATTTGGGACAACGTATTTTATGTATTATTTGTTCAGTAGATTCCAAGAACTTGGAATAAGGTAAATTTGCAAATATGTGTGTTCTTCTTCTCAGTGTGTATGTATTGACTGGTTATTCTGTAAGTGAATTAAAAAGTCATTATGATACACTTGGCAAATGCAAATACTGAAAGGTGCAGGGCTTAGGGGCAGCTTCCAGACCAGCTCTAGAACAGTGCTGAGGGAACCAGAAAATGCAAATAAATTACTTCCTCCTGTAGCTGGCATTGTAAATATTGTGAAAATTAACTGGTTCATTAGAACTTAACCTTAGCTTTACCAGTGGAACCACCAAAGTATGCTTCTGTCACTTTTCCCCTAAAATCCATTAAGATGAAGTAAGCATTAGAGGATAAGAGGTGCAAGAGGTCTGGCAGGGGTGCTTGTTTGGAATAGGTAACAAGCAAGAAAGAGCTTGGAATAATGCTGTTTTCAAAGAATCCCAGGAAGTGTTTATTCATCAATGTCTACTTTCTACATTCTGGCCACTCCTGCCGGAAATTTCCTCCAAGAGCAGTTGAACACTTGATGCTAGACTGAAATGAGGGAAAGTTCATCACATTGCTTGGTTATGAACAGTTCTCAACAAAATATACAGTAAAAGAATGCAGTTCAAAAAGAAGGAAAAGTAGGATCACATATAATTTTGAGAGCAATCCAGTGCATGCAAATAAGGCATCTGCTGGCATTTTTTACACTTTTCCTTCTACAGAACAGCAACTGAGTTCCACTGCAACATGATTAAGAATTATCCTCAAAAGTAGCAAAGAATTCTGGGCAGAAAGTGAATGAACCCGCACTTCTACACTTCTGCTTAGCTACCAACAGAGTTGCTTCCTAAGGTTCCCAGAATAGTGTACTACACAGCCAGTGCTCTGTGACTTATGCTGGGCTTGCTAGTCTTTAGTCATGCCATGCAATCCCAGTGTTTCATATCCCTTTTCTGTACCTTTGCAGTGCCACTTCCTTCCCCCCTTCCACCTCCCCAAAGGAGCAGAAATAAATGTATTCTGAGATTATCTAATTGCCTATAATCTCTTTTTCTTGATTGCATTAAACTTCTGCGCTCTCAGCATAATGCTGCTGCTGTATATATGCATTGCTTAGAAAATTTTCTTCCCTTTCTACTGGAGTTGGTATTGGAGAAACACAGAGGTTTTTTTGTGTTGTTGTGTTTTTGGTGGGTTTTTTTTCTTTGTTGTTGTTGTTTTTGTTGTTTTGTTTTGTTTTTTTTTACTACCACTTTCAGTGCACTTACACTTTCCTAAAATAAAGAAGCTTCTCTTTGCAGGTAGTAAGCAAATAGTTGGAGTCCAGCACTAAGGTACTGTCTTTGCAAAGATCCATCACTGTGACTCAGCAGCCTGAAAGCCTGAGCTCAAGTTGCAAACAGGTGCAAACAGCTATTAGTATCTCCTATTGCACTGGCAGAAGTCAGCTAAAACAATACCAGATGCAAAAATAGCAACAGTAATTATAAAAATAATGATAAAATAATTAGTGGTCCTTTTTTGAAGATACAGCTGCCTGAGCCTGATTTAATGGCTAATTTGTAGTAATCCCTTTGCAACCATTCAGTATAATTATAGGTTTATAAGATTGTGGTGGGTGTTTTTGTTTGTTTGTTTGTACATGTTGTTTATGTCTACCATGAAAGCAGTAAAGGGGAAATTAGTTGACCGGTAATAACTGCTAAATGAAAGAATTACTTGAAGTTACCTTTTTAAACCATTAAAGAAAGAAAAGTGCGTTTCTCAAGCACTAGAGACTTAAATATCATCATTTAAATGCATTTATGTGTTGGCTTTATTTTGATTAAATTGCTATACCTTAGACAATATCAAGTTGAATTACTTCACATTTTTAAAGTACACTCCAGTTCATGTGATAAATATGTTACTTTAGAAAGAACTTTCATTCATCTGTTTATCGCTGCATGCTATCATTTTCTTGCTTTTTTTTCTACAGATGTATTGTTAATTTTAACAAAAATCTGTACTTGTTCTCCTTCTGCCTCTCTTACAGTTCTTTTAAGACGCTATTTATCTATACAGTGAAGGTAACTCAATTCTTCTTTAACCACCTTTCATCTGAAATTTCCAAGTGTCTGAGCAGAATGAGGGTTAAAAAGTTCAGTAATAAATGACAGAAGGAATAATAGCAAGGCAGCTCTGTTTAAAGGAGAGCAGATAAAGTACCTGAGTGATACACCCACTATGTAGGGAAATGGAATGAAAAATAGGGAAGACTTTCAAGGAGCCCTTTTTACCTGCTTTTGTCAGATGAGAGAGCTTTCCGAGAGGGAGGAGTTTTTAGCTACTGAATGCTTTGTTCTGTGTAAAGTTCAATCTTTCAGCCCATGTATACTGTGCTTTTTGAAACAATCTTGATCTGAGGACAGGGCAAAGAACAAGCTTTGTCTCCTTAAGCTACTATTTTCACATGCTATTTTATATACATAAATGAAAAGAGACATCTGCATTAAAAGTCGCAGAGAATCTCATGTACCCCAAACATCTTTCCTAATTTCAAGATTATTGCCTTTTGCTCTTTTAATGTGTGCTTTTCCTGAAAGTGTTAATTAAAAAGTAAAACTTATAATAAGTGTGTGTTTATTTGTAAGTTTTGCAATAAGTAAGACTGGGAACACTGTGAGATAAGACAGCTTATGACCGAATTCACTGGTTTGCACCATCTGTTACTGTTCATTCCTTGTCTGTATGACAATATTTCCATTGAAATGACAATCTTTCAATTGAAATGAGAATTTTTCCATTGAAAGAGAATTCAAAACATAATTTTAGGGTAGGGGGCTTGCGGTTTTGTTTTTAGTTTGTTTCTTTTTTTTTAACATGTGGGTATTGTTTGTTTGTGTGTCTGTTTGTCTGTTTTAATTGTATCAGCCAGAATTAAATAACAGCTGATGGCTGGCACTTATGGTTGAACTGATGGCACTGAAAACTGAGAGCACATTTATAGGGTTAATCAGACACAACACTGAAAAATGTGCCCTTGCCTAAACAACTAGTGACTCAAGAAAAATAGAATACGTGGTACAGAAGATTGAAAAGTGAAAGAAAAAAAGAATGTCACAAATTTCTGGCACTTTGAGAAATGGAGTTGGAGACATTTTTAAAAATTAATCTAAACTGAGAAACCTGTCTTTGGTAGACGCAGTGGCAGAGAGGAACTTTGTCTTCTGTGAATCAGATCTCATGTGTTCAAACTGGGCACGTAAAATGAACAAACAGGTATTAATATTTTAAAGTTTAGTTTAAGTGATTCAGCAACCATAATGTACTTTTGTGTGAGTCAGAACTCAGTTTACCACACAAGCATTCACCTCCCTAAACTTAGCAAGAATCCTTCACCTTCTTGCCTTCAGCTGCTTCAGTTTTCAGAGATGTGAATGCGACATGAGCTGCACAGAATGTCCTTCTTTTACTACAGGGCGTTGTTTTGCATTCTGAGTACCATTTGTGTGTGTTGCATAAGGCAAGGATAGATGAACAAATAAGTATATGACTATACAGCTGGGCTTTATCATAATGGTTGTTCACTAAAAGGTGAAATAAGGTTGCACACACAATTTTAATTTAGGATTTTCCTGAAGAAAAGAAATTGTGGTTGGCATTCAGCTGTTCATAAACAATTTTTTGCATGCAGGAAATGCACATATATCCATATGTGCATATAGGTACACCTGCACCACGTGTCCTATTTTTCTCTTGACCCTGCATTCTAGTTATGAACAAGAGCTAATTTTAGCTAGTTAACAAGATCTGACATGGTTGCAGTCTGTAGCAGTATGGCTGGAGGCTAGAGGATTTTTGTATATGTTGTTTTATTCATGTGTTGTCCTGGAGAGGATTGGAAACATTATGTAAGAGTGTTAAGCATTCAGTGTCAGGCTCTAGGCAAAATACAGGTAAAAAAAAAAAAAAAAAAAAAAAAAAAAAACTCCTTCAAAATAAAATTAAATACATTTTAACAACTCCTTTTTTTTATGGAAAGACAATTTGCAATAGAGCATGTCTGACTCTAACCTCTGCCATCCCATCTTCCCTTCATAAATGCAGAGAATTTCTAGACAAGGGAAGACTTACTCTATAGTTACATGAGGTAACTTGGGGCCAGTCATTTTGAAAAAAATACATTGGCATTCTGAATAGCATTTATTACTTTATCTTCTCTTATTTTTATCTTTACACAAGCTTTTTTTCACAATCAGAACTTATTTTCTGCATCTCCTACTTGTCAAGTTTTATATTCTCCTTGGAGGCGAATCACCTTGTGAGACCATCTAGACAGGTTTCCCTTTTTCCACTTTTCTTAGGGCAACTGCACTAAGATTCTTGGGGTTTTCTCTTTAGTTTTCTCAAATAGCTAAATCTCTCCACTGCTGCAGCTCTCTGAGTACCTTGCATCTTGTAAATGACTCAGGCAGCACACTCCCTTCCCTCCAGCAAACAGGGAGAAAGCCTGGAAAACTGTTCTTGGGAATGATCCTCTTTCTGGTTTACATCACAAATTACTTCCATTACAGGATAACGCCCAAAGGCACAATCCAGCCTGAAATACAGTCATCATGAAAGATAAAAATGCAATTGCTCTTAACAGAAATTATATAACTAGAACCATTTACAATTTTAAAGCTAAATGTCATTGAATTGTATGATTCCAAATTTTAAACTTTTTAAAATCTTTTTTTTGGAAGTTGCCAGTAACACTCATTTTTTGTGTTGGATGTGAATTGAGTATTTTAAAAGCAAATGGAGACAAGATACATAAAGTCACCCAAATAAATGGTATTATTTTCTTTGAGATTGAAGCAGCAGTTTAAGCATGAATGAATCTTCGAAAAAATCAAGATTCTTCAAATCTGATAGCTCCTTTAGATGGCTAATTGCTGCAAAGACCACTGATGCTCAATTCAATCTATATTCTGCTTGCCAGCTATTGCCCAAACAACATCTCCTCAAAAGAATGAAGTCTGCAAATTTTCAGTGCATGTTCCAGTTAATTTTTTTTTTTTTTTAAATAGAAAACAAATCACAAATTGTCCATGAAAACACTGTTTATGTAAGAACCTGGTATAGTCTGATCTTCAGAAACTCCAAGCGATCACAAAATTTTGTTATAAGCTCACAAATCCTCTGACAGTCAGGCCCATGCTGTTCAAGAGCATTAACAATTTAGGTATCAAGAAACCTTCTGCTTTTCTGTGAAAACATACCTTTCTCTGAAAGAGGGACAAGTTCGTGCTTGCTTTTTAATGGGTAAATTTGCTACTGTAGCGACAGTCAAAGAAAGAAGCACTTCATTGATGATTGTATTTGAGTATGCTTACTTTGACATATGCAGTGTTTCCATGCCAGACAACAAAATTTCTTATGCAATCTATAGCATAACTGTTAAAAAAGCCATCCTAGAGTAGCTCGCAATAGCCTTAAGACTTCACTTTTCCCCACCAACCCAGTAACTTTAGTATCTTATTATTTTTTTTCCCCGCTGTTTAAACCATTTCCCCAGTTTTCCACGTCAAATGAAAACACTTTGAACTGTAAAAGCTTAAAGCAAACTCTAGAAATATGTTAAGTAAAATGCCTAATCACACCAAAGAAGTAATAACAAAATAAGAGAATCAAGTATTCAAGTGAATGCTGCCTTCTAGTAAATTTTGAAGGCTGTATTTTCGTAATTTAATTGGCAAATATCTTGCAACTTAATTGGAAAATTTTGGATAATTTTCATTTATTTTAGAATGCAAAACAGAACATGATTACAATGGGAGTAACACCACAGATTATTTCTAGAGGAGATACCATTTTTCACTCATTTAGGAAAAATCCCTCCTTCTGTGACTTTTGCAACTTCAACATGGAAGATTTTTTCTCAGTAGATGCCTTGCTCAAGTACAGAGGAATGGCTATCAGAAAACTTTGGATTTTGTCATTAGGAGAACTTTTTCTTTGTTTCTGAAAGGTACACATGAGAAATACAACTACAAGCACCAAGGCGACCTTGGATGAAACAGTTATTGATAAACATATTTTTAGAGGTTTTTAAGAAGAACAATTATCAATTTCTCAAGATAGAATTATAGGTATTTA
This sequence comes from Calcarius lapponicus, assembly GCA_039654755.1. Classification (NCBI taxonomy): domain Eukaryota; kingdom Metazoa; phylum Chordata; class Aves; order Passeriformes; family Fringillidae; genus Calcarius; species Calcarius lapponicus. The sequence continues at coordinate 128,261,741 of CM077464.1, read as the reverse complement.
CAGGAATGCTAGCTCTTAGCCAACACCTAGAAAGTAGCAGTGCAATTGGTAGGAACAAAAATTTAGCACTGCCAGGATGAGCTTTGAATCAGCATCAAGAAAATGGTAATTAGGTGATATTAGCAATATCAAGAGAAGGTAAAAGTAAATAAGTAGCCCAGTAATACTTTCTTCTAAGCTTTCTCAAACTTGCCTAATATTTTTTCCCTTCTGTATTCCACAACATGACTGCAAGTTGGAATGAAGTGCATTTCTATTCATATATTCCTCTCATCTACAGCCTATCTTACTTAACCGTTCAAAAAGGGAGTATATACTCTTGGTTATAGTGATGCTGATAGAGAGTTGCATTACAGCTCAGAAAGAATGATATAAACCCAGGAGAAACCAGTGTGTTTTGGTGATCATTTTTATGATTGAGAATAAGGGGGAGGAGAGAAGGAAGAAATAATGAAAAAATGAACCAATATTATTGGTAATGTAAGCAATCTGCTGGAAATACTAATTGTTGATGGTTTCTAGAATAATAACTAGAATATAACCATTCATAGCTATCACTTGTGATAATAAAGAAGTAAATCTCTGCCCAGTAAATGTGATGTTCATTTATCACAACAAAATAATATTTTCACCCTCTCTCTAAATGTAATCATCTGCACGTAAGAAACTTGTTCGGTGATTGATATCTGATATTAAAATATTAAATTAAATCAAATTAAAATCCTAAATCAATATGAAAAGCAGTTTAACTTTTAATATAGGCAGCACATACATTTTTACATGTCCATTTTCTTTTTATAATGTACATGCACATAATACACACAAAGAAACATAACATACCATTCAAATAATTTAAGTCTGTAGGAAACCACAGCTCTTAAAAATAACAGGAGTCTCTATATTGCAAGCATTAATTTAAGTGATCTTTTTGCAAGTAGAGTATTGATTTGAAGTGAATACTTTTGTGCGTAAATATTACTTATATTATTAAAAATTTGCAGGAAAGGTTTTCAACTCAGTGGAGATCCCTTTTGGCTCCCTACTGCTGCAAGCTCTGTGAGGAATTCTTACAATGTGGATTGTCATTAGCCTTTTAAAGCTGAAAACACTCCTGTAGCTTCCTCAGTATGTAAGAAAAGATCTCTGCTTTAAGAAAAGTTTGACTTTTCAGGGGGAAATAGTAATGGGCAGATGGATAAAGAAATGAACAAAGGCTTTATCGGGGTACATTTAGCTTATTTGTCCCTTTTTAATTCGGTTTTGATTCTTTGAATGTGAGACTGGGAGTTAAACAATTAGGCTACCAGGCATTCATTCCCTTCTGACTGCAGCCTAGACAAGGTAACCCACTCTACCCTCATGGATATTTATCTCTGCATCCCCATCTTTCTCCTGATAGAGGTTCCTCAACTTCACTGGATATGCAGTTGACCAGGTTTTGTCAAAATGTTTTAATTTTTTTTTGTTTTAAATCCGCAAATGTTTATGCAAGAAAGGATCACTAAATGTGATTTAGGCATGGCATTATGCTGGGAAAGCTGAAGTCATGGTATCAACTGGAAAGGTTTAGTGGTGACAAATAATCGTCGTGTAAATGGCAGACTTCTCATTGCATAGCTAGATCAGAATTTAAGTTCACATTGTTTAAAAAAAAAAGGAAAGATCCCAAACAATAATGGTAGATATGGACTCAAGAAATTCTAATGAAATTTGAAGAAGGAAGAAGTTTGAATTTGGATAATAAGCTAGCAAATAACCTGCAGAGAGGTTTAGAAGATAAGTAAAGTGTATTTTATTCACATCTCTTTGAATATTTTTGAGAGAGTGAGAGGAAATATGCCAGGTAATTGAGGTTAGGGAGAAGCTTCAGGAGGTATAGGTGAAATCTGTAAAAATTGGAGGAAAAAGGATAGAGAATTAAAGCCAACAGGAAGTCATGAAAGCAAATATGGAAGAAGCACTTGAGGAAGTAAAAAGAGTAAAAAAAATTATTGTTGGATTTGATATTGCTTGAAGTAGGAGAAGAGAAATATTTTAGGTCAGGCCACAGGCATTTCTAGTAAAGAAAGTATGAAAAGGAATTTTTGAATTCAAAATTGCAGAAATGTAAAAAGAGTTAGTAATCACAGAAACTAGTTGAAAGTTTTAAGATAAGCAGGGATGTGCTGGATATTGACCTGATAATAAAATGAAGTGTGCCTTACAGAACCAATATTCCTCTTGATAATTTCCCAGAGATTGCCTGTTGGCATTTTTGGAAAGTTAGAGCAGAAAGCTGTGGGTTGTGAGGTATTCGTCTGTGTTTGCTGAGATTTTATATGGGCTCAGAGTGTGCTCATAGCGCTTTATAGACATGGTCAGGAGACAAGACAGTTGGCTGCAGGAAAGGAGTAAGGAGCACAAGTTACCTCAGTAAGGTCTGTGTTGTGTAGCTATGTCATTGAATTGGCAAATGGAAGAGTAAAAGGAATTTCATTTTATTTGATTTATGAATTGGTAACTCCTTACCATGGCAGCTGAATCCCTTAAAATATTTAGATTTGCTTTTGTAATCTGTTCAAAGACTAAAGCTCTCTATTGTCTCCCCTTTTCCAAAGAGAAGGAACAATCATAAAGTATGTCTCAGGAGTATCTCTAATTCCCAGAGTCTGAGCCTGCATAAATGAGAGTAAAAAGCTTTCTTCAGTTTCATAGAATCCCCTCAGAATCAGTTGGCTGAATACAAAATAAGCATGCATGGAGAAAGGAACACTCTTTAACTGTCTTTTCAGCAAAGCTTGGGTTCTGGCTCACACATCTGTTGACTTCACAAGTAATTTTAGCTATTTATGCTTAGATGAATACATCTTTATAGAGAAACAGAATTTTACAGTGCGTGTGTTTGTGGCTCATGGCCTCCTGTATGCGTGAACAAATTCAGTAACTTCTTTTTGTTACTGTGTAGCTCTTTAGGATTGTCTACTGTAATTAGTGCGGTTTAAATCTTCATTGCACAAAGAAGCATGCAACACATTTCTGTAACCTCTCAATGCATTGTAACAAAGGTTAGAGGGACTGGAAGATTATTAGATCATTGGAACAGAATGAAGAACGCAGCATGGAGTTGATGTTCTTTCTGTTTCCACATACAAAATTTCCTTACTTGAACAAGACATAATCTCTTCTGTAAGAGACATACATTTGATTGGAACAAAGGCATGCAAGACATCTTCTGCAAGATGCAAGACATCATATCTTCAGTGTCTTCTACTTAGACTAGCACAGATTTGTCACAATGGAAATATATTCCTGTTTGGGTTTTTCCTTAGTGGAGTGGAATCACATGTGGTAATATACACTAACAGAAAACAGTGGATATATAGCCCAGGAAAATGTTTACTTTCTCAGGGATAATCAAGTAACCTTGGGACTAGTAGCTTTTGTGTTTGTAAATAGAACTCTTCAATGTCTACATATGAGATCTGTAGATAATATGGTGATTTTTCTCATGAATAGGAACACAGTGTTTTCTAATTTTGAAATATTGAAAGTACTTCTGCTATACACTCTTTATCTGTACATGGATCCTCTGAAACAGGTAATAATACAATAATACCCTAATGTTCCTTGCTTTGTCATGAAAACAGTCTAGGGACTTTCAAGGATTATAGAAAATATAGCCTCTAGTTAAGATTGTGCATAGATAAATAAACTATGCACAGAACTTGGAGACACTAAATATATACAGAAACTATAAATATTATGCCCTAAAGCATTTTCTGCACTGACAGTGCACTAGTTTCTCTTTATGGGAAATTGTGTTAGAGTGAGACAAAGGGAGTTTGAGAGAAACCAGGAAAAATCCCGTGTCTTCCCTCCAGAAAGAGGACATGAGAAAAAACCAGCACTCTACTGTGTATTCCCCTTCCTTGAAAAGCAGAGAAAACAAAAGGTTATGAACACTTGGCTGCCTGAGAAACCCCACCACGACGCTTTGTTTTCACAAGAAAAGGTAAAACTGCATGTGTAATATAGTCAGCATCTTTAAAGACAGATGTCCTTGAAATTCTGGTCTTATTAATGGGAAAGTACACCCTGGTAAACCTTGTACATCTGCAAGGGTGTATAAAGGGAATAGATTCTTCAACCAGGCTTGCAATTCTTACTGAAATCTTGCTAGGGCGTTTTTTTTTTTTTTGGTTGGTTGGTTGGTTTTTTGTAGACCTGTGTAGTTCATCAATTGTGTATAGAACTACAGAAAAGTTGGTTTTCTTTTTACTTTTGATCAGTGGTAGGGGTGCTGTCTGCCTTTGGGAGCCCTGCCTGCATGTACTAATGTTGCAGGCTTGCTTTTATGCGAACTTGTTCAGCTGAGCCAACATAATGACAGTTTCTACAGAAGGGAAAAGAGGAAGGTGTCACATCTGACTCCTCACTCAACCAAAGGTGCTGTCAAAGCTGGGAATTTAATCTTGGAGTTTATTGCTGAAACTCAGATCTCTAGGGTCAGGATTTGTGCTTCGTGAAAGTCAAGTTATGTAATGATTTGAAAGCTCAGAGGTCAAAACCAAAAATTTCAGACTTCATCTGAGCACAGCTTTTAATAATGCTAGTCATTTTTATAAAAGCACAATAATATATACAGAGTATGGTTACTGACTGAATGGATATATTTTCCTGATGATAAGATCTGGTAAGTCAGTTAAATACATTAGACTGGTATATAAAACTTTTGAATTATGTTATTCATGAGGCAACTGCCTAGGCTCCATGTGCAGAATATGCTTGTGACAAGAAGGCATGATCAAAGACAGCTTAGATATGTATAGATCAATGCTTAAATTCCTGACTATAGTGAACAGTCTCCAAGAAACTGAGCACTGTTGAGGAAAACAAATGAGTTCAAGATTATTTATGTGCATTTAAGTTTCTAAAAGTTTTAATGAAAGATGGGTTTTTTTAGATTCCTTTATTCTTTGAATTTGATTAGGAAGTTTAATGCACATTTTTTCTTCTTTTTGGAAAAGAAGAAACAGCTTGTGCTCTTTGATTGTCAAACTTTTTAAGATGGAATGTTGAAATTGTATAGTTTCTCTGAATGTGTTTATCAGGTCTTAACAGATGCTTTTTTCAGGCAGCTTGGAGTTTGAAAATAAAACTGGATGTTTGAAAGTGTCATTAGACCTCTGCTTCTTGAGGCATGGTTTCAGATAGCTGGAATTTTATTACTGGAATTTTGTTGTGACATCCTAAATCACTGATGAATGACATATGAACTCAACCATCTCAAAATGAATATTTTGAAAAATAAAATTTCATGAAAACACTAGACTATGTGAATAAATAATTTGAATTGTTTTTCAGTGCATTTACTTTTATGAAATTTTACAACTGTTGATCAGGTCTTAAATCCATGAAATAAAGATTTATTTTCTTTATTTTTATTCCATACAGTCTCTTGTTTCTTTATACCAGCTTTTTAATTCCCCTTATTTTAGCTGTCTGTATGAGATAGTGACTGATCCATAAAACTGATCTATGAGTATAAACTTTGTCTTTGCTTTCATCATAGAATTATAGAATGGTTTGGGTTGGAAAGGGTCTTAAAGGTCATCTACTTCCAAGCCTTGTTCCATGGACATAGGCTCTGAACACTAGACCAGGCTGCCCAAAACCCCATCCAACCTGGCCTTGGACACTTCCAGAAAGGAGACATCCACAATTTCTCTGGACAATCTGTTCAGGGCCTTACCACCTTCACAGTAAAGATTTTTTTCTAATATCTAATCGAAACCTACTCTCTTTCAGTTTTAACATATTCCCCCTTGTCCTTTAAAACACGCCCTTTTAAAAAGCCATTTTTCCAGCTTTCTTGTTGGCTCCCTTCACATACTGAGAGGCTTCAATAAGGTCTCCCTGGAGCCCTCTCTTCACCAGAATCTTCAATCCCAACTCTCTCAGTCTCTCATATGAGAGGTGCTCCATCCCTCCAATCATCTCCATGGCTCACCTCTGGACCTGCTCCAGCAGATCCATGTCTTTCCTCTGCTGGGGACTACAGAGCTGGACAGAATACTCCAGGTGTGGTCTCATGACAATAAAATCCTCCTACAAAACATGATCGTGAATATTATCTCTATACTGCATTTTGATAAATAGTATAGAGACATATTGCCATGAAAATTGAAATTGCATTTGGTCTTGGGTAAATCTGTGTGATTTCATAAAAAAAATTGTTTTCTAGTGTTATATTGAACTTTTAAATCTATAAAAATTATTTACTGTGTTCTATAACTGAGTTCACTTTCACAAATTATTAGTTTCTAACAAAAAAAACTATTTCTTACATCTCATCATTGATAGCATCATTTTGTATTCAAGAGAGGAAATTTTAGGAGAGAAGGAGATGAACCATGAGGTGTCCATTGTATGGAAAACATTTCCTTTGTTTTCCATTCCTTTTTTTTAAATGTGACGCTGATGAGTCTCATTAAACCTACACCCATATATTTTAAATTTTTATATATTAAGATTCCTACGTGCATGGTTATGTGCTTGAATAGGATATTAGGATTTAGTTCACGAAATATTTCAGTGCTATTTCTTTTAATAACTCATTTCAGTCTTCTACTAAAGATCTGAATCACAATAGAGTAAATCTAACTTGAGTGAGGAAGATTTATTGCATCACCTCATTAACAAACAAGAGGTAGCATTATAATAAGATAATGTAAGGTAATGGTAACATTAATGGCTATAAAATCACACAGATGGTGATCAAAAACAGTTAAGGTTTTTGTCTTTAGCTGTTGGAGTCAGATTTAGGTTCTTTGTAACGACTGTGATAGATTGTCTGGTTCATCAATACTCAAACACTAGAGAAGCGAAAGAGAATAGATTAAAACAGAACAAGTTGCTGGATCATAAAATAAAGAACTTGGAGAGCATTCTTTAGAAGTGGGGTCTTTTTTTGAGCTGGAAGTTAAAACACAAGTGCTCACATTGCTGAAGGCAAGACAGGATTTGAAACAGCCCTCTTAAGTATTTTCCTAGAGTAAAGTATCTTTAAATAGCTGTCATTAAAAATCACAATTTATTTAATAAATTATTTCTGCATGGAATTGTTCTTAACATAAATTGATTTCGAAAAACAATATTTTTCAAATGTTCTGACTTAGAAGAGACTGCAAATAATATGTTTAATCGGAATGAGTTCTGAATTTTTGAAAAAAACTAGAGATGATGATCATGATGATCATGATGATGATAATTATAGCAGATTCTTTAAAAAAGAGAAACAAATATATATGGTGCTCTTGGTGATGTGAATTTGACAATGTTTCCATAAAGTCAATGATACATCTAGAAAGGAAAGACCCATAATAAAAGTATGTAATTAATATGGAAAATCTTTTGGACAAGAATAACTTATTGAATAATACTTGAATAACTTTTTCTCTTTTACACCCACTCATTCTGTTGGGAATAAGTCCATACTTTTTACTTTCCAGCTAGCCAGTCCCTGCCAAATCCCTGTAGAGGAGTGGCAATGTTCATGCTTTTCTGAAAGAGACTTGATTGCCTTATTCCTGACAGACCTTGACACATTACCGCTTGGATTTCTAAATGTAAATAGATTCTGACAGTTAAAAGTGGGAGAGAAAATAAGATTTTAGAGGGTAGTTCTTAAGCAAATACAGCAGAAATAAAGTTTATTCTCATGATGGGTACCATAGAAAGATGCAATCCTCACCTTTGTATTTTGCTCCATGTTGAATCCTGACCATAACAGAGCACACAGCAGTAATGCAACCTTGTGATGAACACTCATTTTGAAGGGACAAGGTGAAACTGTTTTGAATTTTTGAGAATGGAAGAATGATCAAATACAGTTTTTCTAAAGAACTCCTTTAATTTTTGTTCTACTTTCAGAATCAGAGTCTCATTTCATTTCATCATGAATACTTTGCATTTATAAAGTTCCTACCACTAAAGTACGTTAAGCCATGAAAATAGCAAGTAGATTAAAACTGTGAAAGACTCAGGCAAATCAAAGAGTTTAAGTTTCATGATTCATACACCCAAACTCAGGAGATTGTCTCTCAGGGAATTGCATTATACAGCTACTGAATTATTATGGAATTTCTCTTTATTTCTGAACATCACCTGTGTGTCCTGGGGATGTTTGAAGCCATAGAGGATTAGATAAAGACATCAGGTGACTTTACAGTTGCTATAGACACTGTCCTAGTCTGCCAGGTTTAAGGAGGTTTCTGTCTTCTGCCTTCCCAAGCTCTGTGGCACAAGTCCTCTCACAATTCTCTCCTCTGACAATTCACTGCTCAGTGCCCCATGCCAAAACAATTTTCACAACTGCACCTCTGCCCACCACAGAGGTGGGCACCACATTACACAGCTGAGACATTCATGGCCCAATTCCTCTCTATGGGCTGAATGGAGGAAGGTTCAGTTGGTTGTGTGCAGAATAGAAAATAATTCTGGTTTTGGACTTCAGTTTTGACTAGGAGGTGAATGTTTTACTGACAGACAGACTAGCACTGAAGAAAGATAAAAAGATTTCCATGTTCAGTCATAGCTCACAAAGCTTCACAAAGCCCACATCATTCAGAGGAACATGATACAATATGAAGATATTTTATGATATTTTATTATTGGGTATCAGCATCTTGATAGATTCAAACAAAAAAAATCTAGTACTGCTAACAATAAAAATGTTTATGAATCCCTCTAGTTCTTCATTTGGCCTTGAAAACAAACTGTGGGAATGTTTGTGGCATTGATTCCTAAAACAAAATCATCTCAGCTACTGGCTGTAGTTTCACCTTCCTCATTGTAGAGTGGGTACTCAAGGACCTCTGAACAAAAACTTCTTCAGTACAGCTACAAGTCAGTGCAATATTATTCGTTTTTATTTATTCAGTTCCATAAATAAAATACAGAATGTAGGAAAATAAGGAATTTAAATGAAATTAAGAAATGGAATATATCTTGACCTCCCTAACACTATTTTTTTCCTAGCAAACTTTCCAATATCTCTTAAATTAATTTGATTAAAAAATCAAGTCAGAGGGAGTAACTGCATAAAAATTTTAGAGCAAAGTTGAATCTTTAGTGCAACTATTCATTTTATACAAATGGCAATTGCAGATGCAAAATAAACACTGAAATTAATTTGACATTAAAAAATCCATGTTAAACTGGTATTGGTATATAATCAGGAAATGTGAGAGAAAAATGTTGAAAATTAATTTCAACATGCCTAATGAAGCAAAGAGGCTTAGAAGAAATCTCCCCGAACTCACTCACAAAGGACAAAGAAAATGATTGTTCTTCCCAGGTATGTCAGCTGGTTTTTGTACACTTGTTAATTATCTTGTTCTACAAATGCAAGGATTAAGAGTTGTATTTTTCTAAAGTTCTGACAGATTTCATTATATTTGGTGAGATTTTCTCTGTGTGTAAAGCTGGAACGATCTCTCCACATACATTCCTTCCTCACATTCCCTATAATTTTTTTTCCTTATTTTTTTGGTACAGATTTCATTATATTTGGTGAGATTCTCTCTGTGTATATAGCTGGAATCATCTCTCCACATACATTCCTTCCTCAAATTCCTTATATTATAATTTTTTTTTCCTTAGTTTTTTTGGTTCCCAATTTGAACTGTGGGAAGGGAATTAACAGTGTGACTGAAGGAGCATCCTTACATGCTGCAGTTTCTACCATAGGATTTGTGGTTTATTTATTGCAGGTTGTGAGGGGAACATAGGGAGATGCTGGAATACTACAAAAGCTGTCCTGAAAAACCAAATTTAATTTGAGGCATTACATTAAAATTAAATTCAAAATTCTTTGGTTGGGGAAAGTTGTTCTCAGAAATCTCTTGCCTACATTCAGCAGGACTCCAATGGCAGAATACTTTTCTGCTATAATTAATTTCATCTCTCTGGATATTCTGTGGCAGGCACACTCAGGCTTTCCCATGAGAAACATATTTCCTTGTATACAGAAACCATTTCAGAATGAATGGAAAAGAAATTCTTGAATCTAGACATTTCAAAATGCTTGATCAGGTATTTTAAAGACAGCAGGAATGGACGTGGTCATGTTAAGAAAGCATTCTATAGAAAAGATGAGGAAATTTCAGTTGAGTTCACTGTTTGTAATCAAACTGGGAAATGCAGGTCATCATTCTTAAAATCAGTTTCTGCTAAAACGCTAAAGTACATAGACTGCTCATTCTGGCTGAAATATTCACATTTAGGAGGTTATTTGTATTTATATATATATATACACACACACACACTTATAATACATATAATATTTACAAATTTTTTTCTTCAAGCCTCCGTTAATGAATTATTAATTTCATTGGTATCATAAAAAACACTTCAGACAAAGTGTAGACCAAAATACTTTTCTTTCTGTGACTTTCCATATGAGCCTTTGCTACTTTTTTGTAGGTGAAGGTTGCATATTGGTAAAAATCTTAAAAAGAAAAGCTTTATAAAATTGTGGCTTAGGCCTCTTACTTTGGCTAAGTGCAGCTAGCAGCTAGCTTGTTAAGTTCCCATGAGAAAGAATTATAAGAATGAAAATCCGTTTGCATAACAATCTAGTCTTATAAGAAAAATAGGTTGCACTTGCAAAAAACAAGAAATCTATCCCATGAGAATCAGTAAAGAAAAATATGTAAACTATCCAAAAAAAGAGGTTTAATAAACATACACACAAGCCATTTACCAACAAGTAAACTGAGTTTCAGTGTATTAACCAATTAGATTTAACACAATAGCTTCTAATATTCCTACAAAAATATAAGCTATGCAATAAAATTTCAGCTTTCCTGCATAAAGAAACAAAAGTCCCATCTATTTATATTGCAACAGGTGAGTTGCATGGTGATATTGACAATTTAAAAACAGTATTATTCTGAAGAAAATTTTTCTATAAATACAATTTTTTATACCAGTTTGTATGGTTTTGTGGGTGAAAAATGATGAGGACAATAACGGAGTACAGAGTTCTGAATTAACTTTGATAAAAAATAAACCTAGAACATCAAAGCATTAAATGTTTGTTCCAGTATTTTCAGGTTAAAAATACAACTTCACAAAGTCTTTGATGCCATGATTTCCCATTTCAGTCATCTGACATAATTATTTTTTTCTTTTTTACATGTACAGTTTGTTATTCTGAAATTTTCTTGTTACCCTTAATTCTTGCAGTTGACTTTAAATATAAAAATGTTAGAATTACCATGCTGCAACACATCAAAACCCTGTCTAGAGTTGTATTATTTCTGAAAGTGGTCAAAAGCAAGTGTAAAGGTGAGAGTGTCAGAACATAAGACCTGGGCAAGAATATATGATTCTTTCACTGATGGCACCCTTCTAACGTCCAAGGACTTTAATCTCAAGAACGACCAGAATTAAATATAATTTTTCTCTCTTTATTAGCCCTCATACATGATAAATTCATGCCTTGCCTTGAGCTTATATAATGTTTAACATCCCTTCATAAAGCATTTAATATCTCAGCTACCTTTTGCACATAGAACCACATCCGCATGTTTGTTTTGAATTTACTCAGCATTCTAATAGTGTTGTCGAGTCCCCCTTGTAAAAGAGTCTTCAGACACTTCAGAAGGTGCTTGGAATTTTTGCCTCAAAAAGAATTGCCTCAAAATGTTACATTTCAAATGAAAGTGGTGTTGACTGGGGTGCCAATAAGTACCACAGAAGTTTGCAGTTTGTTTAAACCTTCATGTCACAAATGTGTTTTTACATTTTCCCTATGTACAGGGAGATGTTTAGTAGTTGTTATTTTGACTACATTAACAACCTGACAACATCCTAAGAATTCCATGAGTAGTTGAATTCACTCTGGCATTTTTACCTGTAAATTTATTCTTACTTGCTCCTCCCTTTATACAAAGCTATGTATGTACATGGGAGTGCTCCACTGGAGAAGTCTCTAGGTCTTTTCTTGCCTCATTTGCCAGACTTCTAATGCTTTGTTTCTCTTATCTGTTTCATCTTATTATAAGGCCTGGAAGACACTTATTTAGTTTGTTCCACAGCATTTCTGGCTCTGCACACATCTGGACCAGCATAGAGTACTTTTAATGGAAGACTCAGAGTGTCTTTCAAAACTGTTAATGTCATCATAAAGAAGTCTTTGAACAGAGTTCTCTTATTTTAATAAAATTTAGCAGTGTGTGTGAAGTTCTCTGATTTGTTCTCAACTTGGAAGGCAAATCTATTGTAATTTTTTTTTTCCTCTATGTCATTGGTAAGTATCTGAGAAGAAATTGTCTTTGAAGGATAGGAAAAGTTATATTCATTTTCTTTGGTTTATATTCATTTTCTTTCTTTTCATTTGGTTATCTTTTGTTGTAGGAGTAAAAATTAAATTGTTGGTTTTGCAATACATGATTACTTGTTAACTATATGGCAAGGCTAAAGCCTAAAGCTTGAGATAAGAGCTTTTGTGTATTACGAATGAATCAAAAGAAAACAATCTAATCAAATGAAACAAGACCAAGGAAATAAGGCCCTTGCAAATGACTGGAAGCAAAACAAACCTTATTTCCTACAAATCCAGATTCTAGGTTATGTGGAAGTTATTCTTTCCTTCTTGTAAATATGAAACCTGAGGGTTACTAATAGGTGAATCAAAATCCAAGAACCAATGCTAACCTTTTTATTTTAACTTGGGGATATTTTCAAGATTTCTGTCAAGGAGATTACCTCAGAATGTCTAAATGGATGTAATTTATTTAGCTGCTTGGTTTTGGTAAGCCACATTGCTCTGATCTGCTGCAGTAGAAAGGCAATGTGCAGGCAGAGCACTGGTACAGCTCCTAATAACACCCCAGGAGATTTTCCTTTTCTCTGGTCTGCTGGGAAATGCTGACTCATTCAGGGCAAGCCATTTCTCTAAGCATCTCAAGCTTATCCACCTATAAGATAGGGTTAGTAATATCAGAGGTGGCAGATCTATTTAAGAAAAATACTAAATTTACCAGAAATACCGAGTCAGGGTACTCAAACTACACAGAAACCTTGGTAGAAACCAGCTGAGTGAGTTTAGAAAAATATTATAAGAAAATAACTCACTACTTGACTGAATTCTAAAATAAAGAAGATACAGGATGCCAACACTTACTGAGAAAGTGCGATTTTCAATTTGACAAAAAACTTAGCTATATGTGTTGTGCTTTGTTTTCCTGTTTGGGATCACTCACCTGCTCATCCCTTGATTTTTTGCTTCAGCATGAAACAAAAATATCTAATTTTTTAGACCCTGAGTAGAACAAAGCATTCAGGGCTTTGAGGATTCCTAGGATGCTTCATAATCAAGTCTCTCTTTCCCAGCCTATCATAAAGGACACTATGACATCAAGATTTCACAAAGTGCTTTTTCTTTCAAAAAGTCCATAACTAAAAAGGGGGAATACTTTTTAATGTATCAGTGAAAGATCTGTACTTAATTTTACAAAATATTTATTTCTTTATTATGATATTTTTTCTATTGCCCTTCTGAAATATAATTGACAAATTAATGTCTTGGAACAGATCTTCTGAAACTCAGAGGAAAAAAAAAGGAGAAATCTCCTAACAACAATAAGCTCTTCCTGACACAATGGAATATCTATCCATATTTTCTGCAAAATATCTGAATATTCAAGGCTTTCTAATTGAGCAATTTAAGGAGAGACACTCTTCAACATTTAAATATAAAACTGTCTCATTTCTGCAAAGTAGAAAGTTCACCTGTGGCAAAATAATCACATATTTAGCAAAGTTTTTTGTGTTAATTAAAATTTGAATGGTCTATAATAGGGGAAACTGAGATTTTCATGGTAATATGTTCTGATAGTTTTTAAAAACTCAATAGGGAGACCAAGTCCCCTTAAAGCTCTGCATTCTTGACAGCAAAGGGAAAAATACTATGAGAGGTGATAAACTGAGTCACAATTTACTGAAGACCATGCAATAAACACAACCATAATAGTAAAAAATTGTACAAAAGAGGGAATGGTTTAACCAACAAAGTCATGGTGCCACGTGGCCCACCCTAGAACAGCTGAAGAAGCAAAAGAGGCTGTTGCCAAAGCCCTGGGCTGGACTGCAGCTGTGTCAGGGTCCCAGTTTCAACAATGACCTATGTTTTAATTCTTATTTGTTTATATCAAGTCTCAGACAACATTTTAAACTTCCCTCTCCGTTGAATGGCAGTAATGACTTCATGTGACTTCAGCTGATGGATATTAACATGAAACAAAGTCATAGATTATGTGTTTACAACATGAATGGTAATTCATATTTGCTGTACATAATGGAGGTATTTGCACTTAATGTTTAGCAATCTGATGCTAATCAAACAAATTTTGACTATTTTGATTAATCACTAAAAGTTGATATATTTTATAGAAATTGTGAAGGCAAATATTGTTCTTTACTGTGTTTTCCCAATGATTTTCTTTATTGTCAGACTTGGTCTCAAGTTCTCAGGCATCAAAATTTTCATCAGCCCTACCTGGACTCAGTTCCTCCTCTGAAGACAGTTGCTAAACCAGGATAGGTAACACAAAAGAGTATGAAAAACAATATATTGTTGTTCAGTTTGAGGTTGGTTTAAAATTAGAAGCTGTGGTAAGTTCACAATGTCTCAAAAGCCAGTGATTTATTTTTTTTTTTTATATTTCTGTGACTTAGTATTTGTGCTCCCCAAGAGACTATTGGTAGAGTTTGAGGAAAGCCCAGATAATAAGTTAGATGGATTCATCTAACTTTTGAGGTGTGTATGCTAAGGTTAAGTTCTTGAGAGCAAAACTGGAAATAGACATCATTTGTCAGACTTATTTTGAAGGTCATTCAAAAATTTTTTCAATGGTGTGTAAGGCTTTAGTGACTCTTCAGTCAGATTTTTATTAATTACAGAAGGAGTCTATGCTGACTAGCTCAGAAAGGAATATTCCTATATTATCAAGGGAATTCTTGTTAGTCTGAGAAATGGGAAAACCAAGATTTTCCTGGGAGGTTAGGACTTAGATATTATTCCTCAGCTTATTTATTGCTGTTGCTCTCAATGTGTGACCAAAACCGTAAGTCAACTGGACTGGCTAAAGTGTGTAGTTCTAAAATTGTATTCTGCTATCACAGAAAAATTATTTCATTATCTTTTTCAATGTTTTTTTCTGCTTGTGCTGAAAAAAACCTGTCTTTCTTGCCCACCTGATGATCAGTGGTGCAGTTCTTGCATCACAGACGATGTAACTAATTTCTGTTTCACTCTGAAACTGATGACGATTATAAGACACACTCAGTATGGCTGCAGTAAATATATTTTACAATAGTGATATTGCCTTTGTAGATGTCCAACAACACTATTTTTCTTTGCTATCTGACACTGAAGGTCCCATAAATTTACATTATATTAATTTGTCATTGTAATTAAAAATTTATATTCTAGCTATTTGAAGTGAGAACATTCTAAAAAAAAATCAGGAAAAAACCATAGGCTTTTATTGATTTATCACCCTTCTTTGATGGAGTTCACTTCCACCCTTCAAAAACCTCCTGTGAAATGCTATCAATTGATTTGCAATGATTACTCAGAACTGCTACTACCTTGTAAATATTAAGCAACACAATAAATGAACTTAAATCCTGAAGAAAAGTAGAAAACACCTGCTGCTGTCACATAGAAAAATATCCTTATGATTCCAACTTCACTGATAACATTTAATATTAAGGACAGAAGCATACATTAAATTGTGCAAGTAGAAAATCAAAGGAATAGAAGTCTGTGAGAAATCATGATCCTCCCAGGAAATTAATAGATATTTATAAGAACGTTTTATTTTGTGTAAGAAATACTTTCCGTGCTGATAAAAATAAATAACTGAATATGTTCAAAGAATTTTAAAATTAAGCTATGAGATAAAAAGTAGTTTAACAGTTCAAAGATTCCTAATTGGTAATATATACTTCTAGAACAATAACAACTCTATACTGACTAAAAGCTATTATCAACAGATATGGCAAATCTACTGCTGACGAAGTGCAGACACTATAAAAATCATACCAGTGTAGGAGTTCCATCTGCATAAAATAGAATAGGATTTCTGGTGTTTAATTCATGCAGTATTATTTCTTTCATAATTAATTTTGATCCCTTCAAAAGCTACTGCACTGATACTAATAAATAAGTAGTTACAAAGAAAAAGGCAAAAAACCCAGGAAAAAATGGCATTACATACCAAGCTGTTAATCAGTGAAGTCCTTCTTACTTGGGATTTTAGTTTTCCTGTTATGTATGTTTAGAATTTATCAGGTACAGAGGCCCATATTGTTGACTAAGAATATCATATTATCTCTAAGGTCAACAGCATGACCCTTGAAAGCCTGCCTTTTTATCTTATTTGGAGAAAAAAAACTGTCACCAAGCCTAACTACTTTTGGAAAACATTTTGTAAAGCCTTTATCTTCAAATTAAGTACATAAAACTTATGTACTTTATGTAACTTATGTACTAAAGTCTTAAGTATTTAGTCTGCTTGGAAGATAATGTTTTTAATTTTAGACAGAAGACTTTGGTTTACAACAGCCACTTTTTGGTTTACAAAAAGTGAAGAAATTGTGAAATGGCTTATCTTGCAATGGTTTGTAAACATACATTATAAGGTATTAAAAATAAAAAAAAAGAGAACCTAAAAACTGGTTTCCAGCATCTTTAAAGGAAAAATTTAGTTTTACCCATAACATGAAGAATTGGAAAGTGGGAAAAAAGTGAGTTTATGTAATGCTGTAATGAAATGAAAATAGCCACAGGTGAAAAATTATCACCTTGAACCATACTTCACATTCTTTATATTTTTCATGGTTTTGGTTTGTTTTTCTCACTGAGACGTTGCACTGAATTTACAAGTGATGTTTTATTTAAATTTTTCAGCCTTGAAAAATAAAAAAAACAGTTCTGCTATGCTTGCATGAGACTCTTCTGAACAAAAGTGAAGTATTTGCTAAAGGAAATGAAGCCCATAACACCTTTAGACTAGGAGTTGGAAAGTTATTAGAATTGAATATCAGTCAGGAGGTATTTCTTAAAAACTGTAATTCTGGGGAACAATATTATCAGTTCATATTCTGAGGAATCATTCTGTCAAATGGTGCTGGAGGAGATAAGTTGCTGAGAAAAGGTCTCTGAACACACAAATGGCTTGAGAACTTATGTATCATGATAAAAGGGGAGGCATTCAGCCTTTAGAAGAGCATGAGAATTTTGTATTTATCTAGCATCTCAAGAATCTTTGCAATTCTGGAACATATTATTTTCTTTCATATTATTATTTAAATTTCAAGTCTGGCATAGATGTCTGCACACACATTCAGACATAAATAAGACAAAATAAAACAAATAAAATAGGGCATAGTGCTTGTGTTTTCTTATTTTTTTCATTATGTTCTTTGAATTTGGGATAAGGCTGAAATGTTACATTTCTTACATTACTTATAACTACAGAGACTCCTATATGAGAATTCTATGTATGATTTCCCCAAAACCATAAAATGTTGGACTGAAATGGGAACCTTGTGGCTGTACCTCCTCTACTAGTGCATGTCCAATTAAACTGTTATATGTTACCTGCACTGTGATGCAGTCTTAAACAAATTCAATATTTTATTCAAATGCATAAGCAGATTGTCATCCTGTTCTGTTTTCCACCTGCTCTGATGGGACTGAACCTCTTTGGGCTTGTTGTTGCTATTCTGGGAAGCCTGTCTGAAGGCATATGCTTTGCCTACTGCTCTGTGCTGCTGCTGCTCACAATCCTGCAGCTCAGAGCACTTCCAAAAACTGTTGAGCATTTCTATACTGTACATTTCTAAGTCTGTCTTTGCTACAGAAACACCTGTGGGAAGCTGTGGTGTGTAAGAAAGGGTAGATACAGAGAGTACTTCAGCCAATCACACTAAGCAGAAGAGGGGAAACATTGCAAGTAATTTTTTTCTTTCTCCAAGAAGAGGTTAAAGACTAGAAATAAGGTTTTTGTTGTCATGTGATTAATATTCTGATTCACCTCTGGCAAACAAATCACCCAAATTTTACAACTTGATTTTTCAACTCTTATGTGCCTTGATGACAATGTAAATTTCCAAATGCAAAACCCCCTCATAATACAAGTAAATATTTACATTAAATTTTGGTCTGAATTTATGACACATGTTGCTCCTTTAGCTAATTGATATTTTAGTATAATCTCCAGTTATTTAACTAACCCCATTTACTAAAATTTTTTCACATTCCATAAAGAGTTTCCAAAGACATTCACACTCCCTGTATATTTCAATATACATATGGTTGTTTCTTTTGCTCATACTGTCCAATCACTTCCAAGACTCAGATTTTATCTAAACACAGATATGAAAATATTATATTAAATAATGATTCAACCTTGATTTTTCAGAAGACACCATAAGGTATCTCATATACCTGGTTTAGGCAGAAACTATTCATTTTGATTTCTTTTATTTATTTCAGATAAATGTTTGTCACCTATTCTAGATCCCTTTTTGTTCTTACAGACATACTCTTATACACAAGGAGTCTGCTTTCAAACTAAACAGTTTTAATGACAAACTTAAAACAGTGTTGATAAAGTATACTGCAGAACAAGGATGGGCAGAAATGTCTTATTGACTATACACACTTTTATCCTTGAACAATTGTGTTTCTGTAGTGGATCATTACAAAGCACTACATAGTTCTTTTTTTTCTTTTAGAAATAGAGAAAATTCTCTTTCAAATGCTGCAGAGCTCTGAAAGTTGGTAACATTAAATATTTTGAGATCCTAAATATCTAGAAAGGCAGATATTAGAGAATCTGATACTGTTTCATTTTAGGTTTCTCTAAATATCAGTTTTTCATTCTTTCTTATTTTAGAGGGTTTTTTTAATATCTATAATAATATGCCTGTTTGAAAATACATTTTGCATTTCAACTTCAAAGCTCAACATATCTTAATTATGAGCCAAGTGTCATTGGAGACACTTTGACTGTATTATTGGAATTCAAACTCCCAGTTAGAGAGCAGTATTTCTAATTGTATAACTGGTTCAGAATTGAGAGTCTGTTTGTTTGGAGTGCTTTTACATCCCTCCATTTAGGAGTCAATGCCTTTTCAGTTTTGGCATGAAATGTATGATACAGCAGCAACAGATCTGATCTATTTGGCACTGTTATGCTGAGATTTGGTTGTTTTTCTGCCTCAAACAGTCCTGCCATTGCCTTTCACTTCCTCAATTTTCTGCTGCATTTTTGTAGTAAGTGCTGCTTTCTTTTGTCCTGGTCTAATGTTCTCTGCAGTGGCATTTTGGTCTCTGGGGTGGTAGATATTAGAGCAGAGAACAGCAATGGAATCTCAAGGACTGTTCTGCCCATCTAACCCCTCTGTGGTCAGGATCTATTCCTTTTACAAAGGACATGGGTACAGACATGAGAAGTTCTAAATATTTATAAACATAAAAGTTAAAAATTACCAGAAGTGAAAACCGTTGAAATACCTGTCAGCAAGTCTGATGAGCTCTCTCAATACATGGGTACTATTTATCATCATCAAATAGCTAGCCAGTAAGCTGTCTATGGCTCAATGCAGCAACAAAAAACTCTCCTTCTACCGCTACTTGATGAAAAATACAGATCTGGAAGATGTAATCAACTTTACAACAGTTACCGGCAACCACAGAATGCAAAAAAAAGGAAAAGGATGCAGTAGGTACAGAATTAAAGGAATATAAATAAATTGTCTCTAAACTATATTTTTATGGTCAATAGGTGAATAAAAAAATTCAATATATTTTTTAAATTGAAATTATGGATGGGATTTTGTAGTGCATTTAATGGAATTTTTACTGAAAATAGAAACACTGTTAAAAATAAAATGTTTCCTAAATTAGGTTTAAAAACATGAAAGAGATTTTAAAAATGCTTAGAAATGGGTAAATGATTTTATGGAGATTAAGCATGACACAATTTTAGCATTGCTTGAATTATTCTTATAATTTACTGATGATTTGTGGAAAAATGTGAAATTTCTGTTTACAATATTTTCAGGTCACATTTAAATGTGGTGTTTGTGGGCATAAAAAGTTTTGGGAACTTCTCCTTTCTACTCAATAATCATACTTGAATCTTTTTTCTATTCTTCACACTAGCAAGAGACAATTGAATGGGCACAAGGCTTAATGTAATCCTGGAGGACACCTTTGAAATTGAAGCTTATACACAATGCACAGAATATTTGCCTGTTGCCAAAGCAGGCAGCCATGCTTCTGCACCATTTTCTCATTATATTCCCATAGAGTTTAAAATTAAAATATTCTGCTATAATCAGATTTGAAAACCATAAGTGATGCAGGCCCAATGCATAGCAGCAATTTAACTCAAGGGTAAATAACATACATGTTGAGCTCTAAATAAGGCACTGCATTGTTCACCAAACATTCTGAATAGCACAACAGTAACCAAATTGTGACTCGGGAAATCACAGATTTATGTTTATTTTTCAGAAAGAAAGGAAGTCCTAAAGGTTTTGTTTCCATGCTAGTTTAATTCTGACAGCCACAGCCTGTGACATGAGAATTACTCTCTGCATTTACAGGCTATGGTAGGAAAGGACAAGCAACCTAGTAGCATCAGTATTCAATATCTCAAGAAGCAGACTATGAAATATCATCTTTCCATCAGTGAATTTCCATTTACCTGACAGAGTGATTTGAGAGGAGAAAACATTATTCTACAATGAATGGAATTACACTTGTTAGAGTATAAGCCTTGTAATAAAAGAGATTTGAACATATACAACCACTGCTGCAGTTCCTATGCTCAGTCTAGCCTGTTTTGTTGATTTAGCTGCATAAATTTTAAACATTGGAAATCAAAATGTCTGGTATGTCATACCTTCTCTTGAGAGTTAGGAATTCAAGCCCTAATAGCTCTTTCCCATTCATGCTAGTATTGATTTCATAGTAGTTTTTTTATTTCACTAGTTTAACAAACCAGGTCATTTCTCCATCTCACTTATTTATTTATCATGCCTCTCTTACCCCAGCATTGTAAAAATATGTTTCTGCACAAATTTTAATAATGAGTTCCAATTGTTCAAATGCAATACATATGCTAAAATTTTAGAGGCTTAGAAGAGATGAGATTTCATATTTTTATTTCACTTTAATTTGTTTCTGTGAGTCTGAGTAATGTTAAATTTATCTATCAGTTACTAGTTACCACTTTTCAGATCTTTGTAAGGCTATAATGCTACTGAAGTACAGTTCTTAATGTGTTTATGTAGAATTGTCTTCAAATTTATGCCCTATAAACAGGCATAACCATTTCAATTTAACAATTGCTTTAATCAGTATTTCAGAATGACAACTTGGAATTATCCTATTAACTTTGTTATTGCAGCATTTATAGCCTTTACAATTGATAGCCTTTTGGATGTTATCACTGTATAACTTCATTTGAAGAAAAGAGTAAAAGAAGATAAATGCACAGCTTCAGTTTGTGGTGCAAGAATGTCCTTTTATATCTTACAAATGTCAATATTTGTAGGGCATTACTTAATAATGCTGCTAGTTGAAAAATAGTGTATGGTCTACTTGTGTTCTTGAGCATATTACTATACCACCATTAACCATAAAAGGATTTTTTTTCTCGTATTACAATTTTAGGTCTTTATTTTTCAACTAAATAAAACTGTTCTATATATCCAGAAGAAGAGCTAGAAAGATATTTTTCTATTATGTCCTCCTGACGACCTTTATACAGCTATCTCACCAGTCTCACTTGGATATAAAAGCAGTGTCACAAGGAAACGAGAATATATGGGACTTGTGATACAGCTTATCAAAACCTAAGATAAGAATGTAAAGAGATGACAACTTGTAGACAGATTCTTTAAGTAAATACATTTCATAGCATCTTTAAGTACTGCTTTTTGGTGGCTTTTGCCTGAGAAAAGGAATAGTACTGTAGTTTAAGAATCTGTACACATGGTTGCACTTTGAAAATCCATCCAAGAGAGAAAATCCCTTCTCAGCTAAAGTGAAATCTAGTTGAACTGCTGCAGACAATTAAGTTTTAAGACTTATATCCTTTTCTTCTACTACCTATCTCACTGGTCTTCCCTTTCATGTGATATATTTAATAAGCCTGTTTGTAATAAATTTGTGGTTTCTTAAAAACCAGTATTTTTGTCCTGTCTTTAGTCTCACTCACACATTAAAACAAAGAATAGCAAAGAGCTGCTGGGGCAATGAAGACCAAGCTATTTCCAATACAGAAAGTAAAAAAAAGTTATTTCATAGTCAGAGTGGCCTTACACCTCTGTAACTCTGCTTTCAGGACTGCCAATACATGAGCTGATGTTAACTCAGATGTGCTTTAGCTCAGTTCCATCATGCATGTAGACCTCACCTTGCATAACTTTACATTTGGAACTTAAGTTGCCTATTCTCCATTAATTTGGTGCCTTTTTTCAGGTCCATGATGATTCTGTATAACCACATCATTGACCATTTATTCATATTTATGCTATTTCTGATCTTTTGCCAGGGAGTCATCAGGTTCCCACCTTTAAGTTCCATTCTTCACACAGAGCCTGTACCTTGCAATTCCTTTTGCTTTCTTCCCTGTTAGCCTGCCTGCTTCCATTTTGCCTCCCATGTTCTTTTCCCCTCTATTTCTTTTACCAGATCTGTCAGCTGGTCTTTCATCATGCAGAGCAAATGGAAGGCAAGAGAATTATAAAGTTCTTCTTTCCAATGGTTGCGCCAGTATAAATTTGTGTAGTGCTCCTAAAGGGAAACCTATGAGCCCGAGATCAAGATGTGGTGGAATAGTCTCATTTAAGCAAGAGTCTTCCAAAGTGTTAGCTTCAAAATTTCAAAATGTGACAGCAGAGATTTTTTTTTACCCCAGCTAGAAGTGACTTAATCAAGTTAAGGTGTGTTTTCCTGGAAAAAGCAAATGACAAAATCTAAATACTCAATTATCTTGATTGGTCATCTTGATGCAAGAGTTATACAAATAAAAGTGCAAAGGTACATAAAGAGGATAAGAACAAGAATATGGCATTGGAATTACTGCAGCACTCATGAAAAATTACTGACTTGATAAACCTCTTGGAAAATTGAACCTATTGTTATTAAAATATGTCAAAGGGCAAATTCTGTTCTTTTTACATTGTATATCTGTATGAGTCACTCCAGTTTTTGTGTTGCTGCTCTACTATTTTGTGAATGAAAGCAGAGCCTTCTCCTTTCCTGTAAATTAAGATGAATGTGAACATGCAGAAAGTAAATATAGGTTGTCTAGAATACCAATCATATGTTGGCTGTGTCAACATATAAAATGCCAGCCTATGTTATGTTTGGTTTCAAATCCCATAGAATGATCACAATTATTTAGTATGAAACTTGTCCACAGATTTTTCATAGCAGATTGCATGAAATAAATCTAGTCATATCATTAGATTTTTTTAATAAACATATTACCAAATGGACAATCCCCATAACTACACTCTCCACAAAAGAGAAAGACTCAGTAGCATTCTGTCTCTAATTGAATCACTAAAGAGTGAAAATCACAGTAAGAATAGACAAAAAATTCTGAACTTTAAATGACGTGAAGAAAAAGATTCTGAACTTTAAATGACGTGAAGAAAAGGAAGGTCTTTCACAGTAACATATTCAAGAATCAGGACCACAAGCCATATTGCCAGACTAATGCATTCACTGGCTGAACACTGGATGCAAGAGACTGTCTATAGTGTAGCCAATCGAATTGTATCTGTATCTCTCAAAACAGGCATTTCAAAAGTCTGTAGTGACAGTTACAGCTAGATAATCTTACTTGTTTAATTTAAAATAAGTAATGGTCTGTGTGATCAACATGGAGGATATCTAGTCTTTCAGCATCAAGTAAGAGAAGCCATTACCATTAAAATTCTGACAATTTGGGAATAAAGACAAGAGGAAGATTATCATATTTATGCCTTCTTTTATGACAGATATGACTTTGTTTGGTACACCAATATATCTCAGGGTGTAAATGAAGAATATGGCACATATAATAAGGGCACCAACGTGCTGGCCCAGATTCTGACCCAAAATTTGCTTAAACAAGCTCAGTGTAAAAAAAAAAAAAATAAATGCTGTACTTATCAGATATCAGATTTTGGAAATATCTCAATTACTGGCATTACAGAGAGGCTGTTCTTAAGTTTGATTCTTGCTTTCCATTTTAATGTATTAAAAATGTGAAAGATCTCTTCTGAATTTTTAATCCTTAGAGGTTTTTTTTCTACATCCATCTGAAAAAAGTGTTGATAATACCCATGACAAATCCTCTGACTATAGACTGTATCTCAATAACACTTTTAAAGTGTTATTATTTAAAGAAATAATAATGATTGAAGGCTTCCAGTTGGATTTCTTTCTAACTCTTGCTCTGACCTTCAATGATGTAAGCTAATAATTTAGAAGAATACAGAATGACTAAATGAAACACTGGGGGATTCAACTCTTCACTGTCACACTATACAAAGGAAAAGTGGTACATTCTTAGGTAGTATACAGTCCAGAAAAGGAGATGTGAGCTTCTATGACCATCTAGGAAACTCTTGCATTTAACAACTTTGTTATAACTAATGAAGATGAAGAACTGAATACAATATATATATTATTTCCTTTTCCATGATATCTTAAAAAAAAACAGTAAGTCTAATGTGTAAGGAGACTTATGAACACAGTTTCTATGCCAAGAATCTAAAATGATGTAGGTATTATTTCATTCTGAAATCCGGTTCCCCAGAGTCTGTAGCAGAAGGCGACTGGTACAGCATTAATAAAAATAAAAATAAGAGGTTGCTCCTAGGTATCCTGGTTACAGAGAAAGGTGGTGAAGTTTTTAGTCTGTGTGTGTGAATATAGCTTGGCTACACAACCATGATCTGGATGAACCAGTTTCTGAGGTTGGTTTGTCTCTGTTTTCCAGTGGTTTTCAGCTGGGGGAGGGAATCATAAACCTCAGGAGCTTTCCTCACCATATTACTGTTGCTATTATGCATTTAGTAAATTACTATTTCAACTCATAATCTCTTCTTTATTGTCCCTTCCTTGCTGAAAGGGACAGGGGAAGGGGAGTGACTTGGAGTTTAATTTCCCTACTGGGGTTAAAACCAGCACACTGGGTTAGTGGGACAGTTTTTTTGGGAGGTATTTTGGCTGTGGCTGATAAACCTATACCTCTCACCAGCTGAACTACTTTGCTAGAGCCCTTTGCAGCCACCAGAGATGCAGTTATTCTCCTATTTATGTCTGATATTTCTTTTAACCTGAACTGAACGGCACATTAGAAGTAGACTGTAAGCCATAAATCCAATTTTGGGTATAATATTGAAATACTTCAGGTAGTTTGGGGGTTTTTTGAAACACAATGAAATATGACTGATGATTACCAAATATGGTCTATGATTTGGTTTCTAGAGTGCTTTCTTTTGAATCAAAACCAAACTTTAAATTATAATCCATTTACCAAGACAATTTATCAGATGACAGTAGTGGGTTTTACCCTCATAAGCAGGGGAAAAATATTACTCCTACCCTTTAAATCAGTCTTTTTGGTTTCATCTGTCTTACTGTGTTTAATTACCTGCTGCTAACAGACTCTTTTTTTTTTTTTTTTCATGTCCTGCAAAGAAAATCACATGTCATTTTCCAGTTTATGTGGAGGGGATAAAGCCCACCTCTGTTCTCATTTCTGTCCTGAGTGACTGTCCTATATTATCTTTAAAAAAGGACATTCTTGTGAAAACTAAGTGTTGACTTCATATATTCTCAGAGAGATGAAAATTTTATTTCAAGTTTTATTTCAAATCAATTCTTGATTTATGGAAGGATTTCTAAACATTAATTTATTACATAAAAGTACATCTTCTCTCTAAGTCTACTTTCTTTCCTCCTAATTTATCTCCTTCTCTCTCCTCTTTCTTATTGCACAAATGAAATCTAGTTAAAGAAATTTCACTAATGTGGATCTGTCTTGGTTTGAAATTGCAACCTAGGACAGGGTCAAATCCTGCTTTGGGATGGAAAAGACAGTAGATCTTCTTAAACTTATTTACTGTTTGTTTTGGGTTTTGTTTGCTTTTTTTTTTTCCTGACATCTTGAAAATGATAGCATAATTTGGCTTCTTATTTATATGTAAGTAAGAACTGCAACAATTAACAATTCCATTTTTAATTTGATGACATGTAATTTTGCCTCTAATTCTTGACAGTGTAAATTTATTCAGGCAGATCACCACACTAAAATGCTTATACTCATTCTAATACCTAAACTATAATTTTCAAAGATAGCTTGGATTATCTCTGCTGGGCACTCCTTTGTGCTGTGTAAAAGAAACCATTTCTCTCAAACCTACTGGACGTTGAAGAAATAAAGCTGCTGAATGTCTCAAACCAAAATAAAATTATTGTATCTCTTTTGAAGAGGGACTAAATAGAATATAAAGTAGGGTTTTTTTTAATAGTCATTAATAGTATATTTATTTTTGCATTGAATAAATTGCTGAAACGTATGCTATTAGCATGATTTTCAGCAACTGAGCTGGTGTGAATCGTTAGTAAATCAGGCCTGTAATCTTCAAACATACTCCCTAGGCCCTGAATCTAAAACCATCTGGACAGTGTGACAGTGTTCTATTTATTACATACAACTGCTTGGATACTGCCAATGCATAAACAGTAATTAAGCACACGAGCCAACCATGCATGCCAGATTTGCTAGAACTATCCTTTGAGTATCTTAGAGTTTCCATGCCAGTGAGCTTAGTGAGGCATTGGCTGGTGATTAAACATTAATGATTTATGGTGCAAGCAGGGTTCATTTACTGCTTACTGAAATATGTTTGACAGCAATTTTGTGATTTTTAGAAACAATGCTTTCAAAGATATGTTTCCTGACTCATTTTCTATCCTGTTTTCAAGACAAATGTGATATAAAATCTTGGAGAATAATTGCTGCATGAGAGGTTCTCTTGCTATCTTTTACTTTGAGACAAGAAAATGGGGTTAAATGTAGCAGGAACTGGCAGCTACAATAAAACGGTTTTTTCTCCATTTGAGGGAGCTTTCAAAAAATAAATTCCAAAGTCTAATATTGCAGATTGTTAAATTAATATTGAACTTTGCATCTTAATATTAATTTTTTCAGTTTAACATTGAATAATGTATCTCTACAGAGGGAATTTTCCACTGATGCTTTGCTCATGCCAGTTTCAGGTGACTTAAGATCTTCATCAGGGTTCCAACAAACATTTCACAGGGACATAAAAAATTGTATATATTGGGAGTCTGTAGAGGGATCATGGGAAAAGCTGACACAAACCAGGGACCAAATTTTCAACTGATAAGGAGAAAATGCTCTGTACTGCAAGTAGGAGACAATGAAAAACCATCATTAAGGAATTTTCATTATTCATTATTAAGGACCGTTGTCTAATGTGTCATATTTACGTGCACAGCAAAATTCTGGTGATGTCAGCCATAAGCTTGTCCTAGTGATATTTTATTGGAAATTATATGTGGCTTGAAACTTGTATGGTATAGTTTCAGAGTTTATACCAATAGGTAACTGTTAATGTATGTCAGTGTCAGAATTGCCCCCATTACCACATCAATCCTGATTTACTAGTATTTCAAGCTCTCCTAGTGAGCTAGAAATGCTAATTTCAAATTTGCACATGCAATTACAGAATGAGAAGTATGATTCACAGCCATCAAAGAGATCTTGGACATTAAATAAATCCCAAAAATTTCCACCGAACTGAAAATCTCCAATTTTGTGGACAATCTTTTAACACGTTTTGGCAATTTCTGTGGCTGTGTTAATTAAGGTACAGTTTAGTTATCAGTTCCTGATTTATTGTTTTCATATTTCAGAATCATCAATACAGAGAACCAAGTACTATGAAAATACAAAATACAGAGATTTGTATATTTTTTACCTTCTACTAGTACCCTACGGTCTGGGTCTAAGGATGGCAACTTCTCCTTTGGATTACCTCCAAGTTTCATTATCCATGCAGAAAGCTTACAAGAAAAAGTGAATCCATAAAAGAAGGCATTATGGCAGTTTTTTTACAGTGTGAACAGGTTAAGATAGTTAAGAAACAAGCCCTACAAAGGACCAAAGCTGTCAAACAAAGAATAGGCTGTTTCGGCTTTCTTAGACATAAGGTCCCAGATGCAAACTGTTGAAAGATTCCTGAAACAGCTCAACAACATTTAGCTCAGAAATTGGAAAAAATACAATTCTCATGTCATGCCCTAGATAATTATCTCTGCTGAGAGACACAGATAAATTAACCTGGAAACATAATCAAATTAATGTAATTAATACCAGTTCCAGGATGCAAGCAAATATTTTCTTTCAGTGTTGCATGTTGCCATATAAGCACACAAACACTTTCAGGACTGTCTAAGGTAAATTTTATATGAAACTCTTCACCCGTACTAGCAATACAGGGCTAACCTACTGCCTCAGAGTAGGAGGCAAAAAGAAATCTTCCCACATCCTTAGTAATTCTGTCAATGCCACTACTTTACTTGGGATTTCCATACTGAAAAATGTCTTCTCTTTACTGAAACCACTGCTGCAGGTGGTTCCTGGAAAAGTTGCCCTAGACTTTTCTATTGTAGTTAAATTGTTTAAAATAATTTAGTTATTTGAAGTATAAAAGGATAATTTCTGTAACCACACAGCAACAGAAATTCTGCATCTCCCTCATGGTTTTCTGCCAACTTAATTTCAGGTCTTAGGAGAAGCTTAACTTTAAAGGTAGAATATAAACAGCTTGCTGCAGTTTATATCCTGGTGAATTCAGGTGAATTCCAAGTCTTGACACCACACCAGAGGGCTATGACTGAAGAGCTAGTCTATGAAGCTCATATTCCACTACAAAAATGTTGTGGGGGATTGTCAGCTTATTTTTCCCTGTAGACTTGCAGGTAGCCTCTGGCTACCTATTCATTAGCTGCTAGCCATAGGCACAACCTTGGGTGACTAGGATCTGTCTGGGATTTACTTTGCCTTCTGTTTAAACTAATTTGAAGTATTGTCTCTCTGTGCTTACTCTATTTAAAGATAATTTTAAACACTGAAAAGTTTTCTTTCAGCTTTCCTATGGTTAAAATATTTAAAGAAAAATATCTGCACAGAGCAGTGAGGTGCAGGATCACTGAGCAAATGGAAGTCAATTATGCTCATCTCTATTTAACATGGTTCTTTCCTTTCTGCCTACCTCATCCTCTGCTGGCAGACTGTTCAGTAAATATTTTCTCTGCAGGTCCATGAGTCATCCGTGTAGTAAGTCACAGCCAGAGACACAGGGATAATTGGGAAGTGGGTCACTGCATGAGTCTTCTCCCTGGGAATCAGGGTTAAAAATTTCACCCAGAGCACAAGTCTAGTGGTTCTGTTCTGTTACCATGTATTTACATCACTGAGCTGCCTTGTCCAAATTTGGAGATTGATTAGTGCCTCTTTGCACAGTGTATTTAGCTAACCAGCTAACACTAATGTTCTTGGACAGACTGTTTGTTTCTTAACATGGAAGCCTCAAGGTTTGAATAAATAACATATCTGTAAGTTGAGTCTCCTCTGGAGATCAGCTGGCTCAGCATCCTGATGAAAGTGGTAGAATTACTGACTAACATAAGAGTTATTTCAGGTGGCTGTCTGGAAACCCCCTGAACATAGAATGATAGACTTTTAAGGTTGAGTCCAACAGTAATCTTAACACTGTCAAGTCCACTACTACTAAACCATGGCCCCACGTCTTATACAGATGGTGATTCAGCCACTTCCTTGGGCAACCTGACTAATGCTTGACCACCCTTTCAGTGAAGAAATTGTTCCTAATATTGAATCCAAACATTCCCAATGCAACTTTAGGCTGTTAACTTGTTACCTGGGAGAAAAGAGATCAACCCCCACTTGGCTACAAACTCATTTCAGTAGTTGTATAGAGAGCCTCCTTTACTTCAGGCTAAACAACCCCAGCTCCCTCAGCCGTTCCTCATTTGACTGCTCCAGACCCTTAACCAGCTTTTCTTCCCTTCTTTGAAACTGAACATGAGACCTCACTGTGCTGTGTACAGGAGGAAAATTACTATTCCAGTTTTGATGACCACACTATTTTTGATGCAAATTATTGACCTTCTTGGCCACCTGAGTACATGATGACTCATGTTCAGTCATTAGATGATGAGGACTCCCAAGTCTTTTTCTGTCATGCAGCTTTCCTGTCACTTGTGCCCCACCACTACATGGCCTTGTTGTAACCCAAGCGCATACCAAGATACAGCAACTGTATACTCTTTGAGAGACTTGTTCCATGTTTTGGTGATTTTTCATTATATAGAATTTAATCTAATTGGAATAGCTCTTGCTCCAGCTTGTGCCCACTGTTCTTTTGATGTACACCTCAGAAGAAATTAAGTCCTGTTTTCTTTATGCATGATATAGCTGAAGAAAACAATTAAACTCTATTCCTTCTTCCCTTCATGCTCTATTATCTATTTTTACTCCCTTCCAGCCTAGCTTTGTTAAATACACATTAATTTATAACCAATAAACAAGATATATACCATTTTTACAAGCTAAAGTACTAACAGCTGCTCCCCTGCATGAAAGATGACTGACAGTCTCTTCCTTCTAATCTAAATTATTACTGCTTTTTGTTCAGCACCCAGTTGTGTAACACTACTGATGTCTGGTAGGAAAACCAGCTGCTGTCCATTGTGATACAACATTGCTGAGGCCTTCCCTCCTATGGTCCCTCTAATGCATGGTGTCCTAGGAATGTTCACATTGGCAACCATAGTCCTTAACATCACCAAGGTACAGAATTTTTACTTACTGGATTATGTGTCTCTTTCAGACACAATCTTAGCAAAAATCTTTCTGTGAAGGCCTTTACCACATATTTCTCTAATAAGGGTGGTTCATCATCCTAATTTAAGTTGCTTTCTTGTAATTCAGTATGGCCTGAAGCATATAGGTATACTCCAACTCTTTCATGATATTTTGGTCCAACTCCTCCACTTTATTTCTGTGCCACAGCATAAATCAACTCAAACTTAATGTAAAATCATCTCAGACTTAATGTAAAAATGCAAACATTGGGATGGTTATGAGTTTAATTTCATAACACCAGAATAGGATTGAGGAAGAGCTTCAAAGCTTTGTAAGAGAGCCCAAGTACTTGTTGAACAGTGTGGGAGACAGGGGAAATGGAAAATGGCTGTGACACTTGCATTATGATATGCTACTGTTGTAGCATGAGGAACAAGGCCAAAGAGAAGTGGAAGACCAGTAGCAACCAAGGGACAGTCACTACTACAGATAAAATCTCAAGGGTTAAATGGGTGACTGAGCTGACTCTGCTGATATTTTCTTTATATCCCTTCAGACCCTTGACATCTGGAATCAAGCCTTCTATGTCTGATCTTGAAATATAGTCAGATAAATGTTGATAGTGCCTTTAAAAATAAAATGTTTTTATTTTCTTTATTACTAATATAAAAAAGACAGATTTGAAATACAATTCAGAATATCCAGCATACATCAAAAAGCTGCAGTGAGTCCTACACTCGTTGCCTTTTAGTATTTAAAGGGGATTTTAAAATTTGTCTTTCTTATTGTTTACATATTTATTTCATGGAACATAGAACCTGGAAATGGCTGACCTCGGGTATAGAAGTTTCAAGATAGAAAAATTATTATATAATTCAGAATTTTTAGCTACTATCTATATTCTCACAAATACTCTTGACAACATAATGGTAACAGTATAAAAACTTTAGTGAAGATCTCTAGACCAGCAGTGACTGCGATCCTGGGTCTGAGAAGTGCTAAGAACCTAGGAAGCTTCTGAATTGGGCATGGAAGATCACTCATAAAAACAGAGCAATCAAAAGATGTGTGTGATGTGATGCAGTAGAAGCAGTCATTTCAATATATCTTTCTCTAGAAGAGATTTACTGTGAATGGTTGAAGTCTAACCTTATTTATTCAATTTTTTTAATTGGTTTTCCTATTTATTTTCCATTCATTTCTGTTCAACTTTTTTCTCTCTTGTTAATTTCTTTATTTGTCAACATTTTCAATTATTTTCTGTATAAAAAGCATGAAATATGAAGAGCACCTCCACTTCTTTTAATGTAATCTTTTTGCCAAGAGGTAGCCTGATAGTCTGATAGCCAGACTCTGCATGATTTTGTAGAAGGCATACTCAGTAAGGACCCTATTCTTCCATTCTTTCTCAAGGTTAGTGTAACCTTTCAAGGTCAACCATCCAGAAGTTTGTTCATATCAGTGAATACGTTAATGGAATTTTGATTAGTTGCATAAAGAACTTTTTCTTCTGATTCATTTTTAAAAACATTTTAAAAAGATCATTAGACCAAATAAAATTAGCATAAGGAGAAGTACACACACATACACAAAGAAAAAATAGTAGAAACCTCTCTTAAAAATAGACAGTTCCAAAATCTACAAATTCTCTAAGTAAAGATCATCAATTATCTTTACTTGGCAAATAAAAGGCAATAACAGTAAAATGCATATGAGCACCAACTGTGATGTGAAATTTAAGGCTCTAAAACTTCATTAAAATCAGACTGGTAATGATGTACCATATGCACTGGGCTGCGTTTGCCCGAGGATCTCCAACCTGTGGCTCATTTCTTCTGTCACAGCACCTCTTTATAAGAATGACTCAGAGTGCTTTGTTGAAGTGCTTAGGGGCTGACAAGCAGAGTAGGTGTTTCACAAATAATCATTCGCTTCATTATACCCTGGTGGATTATAGACACTTTCTGTTTTTAGGAAAATCTTAGGCTTTCATTTCTAAAGTGAACTGAAGACATGAAACAAAGCTGTTAACAAGTATTCTGACAATTTATGCTTTCTGAATAGGAAACTGATCTTGTTGTTTTTTTTTTTTTTTGGCAAGTGAAAGGGATTTTTAATAGCTTTTTACAGAAAAACTGATAATGAATTTGGATAGTGCATTTCAGAGAGATTACAAAAAGATATTAACCAGCTAAGATGGATGGTAGACATCATAGGTGAAGGGTTGCATATTTCATTACCAGCTCTTGAGCTATTTAGTCCCCATGTGCTTATTTTATTATTCTGGTACTTTAGTCTCTTATTTGTAGCTCACCTTTATAAATTATTCAGAACCTTTTCGTTTTTTAATGCTTTCATATATAAGCCCCCCTTAATGCTACAGCTTGATATGGCTATATGTGGCAAGTAAAATAAGTGCTTTTAGATGAACCTTCATCTTATTATGATTAAAGATGAAAGAAAGCCCATGCCAAAGCAACATTAAGCTAAATTTTTAATATGTTAAGCAAAATGAAAACCTGTTGGTACCTGAGAGATGTTAATTATTCTGAAATCCATTTGATACCTGGCCATACCCTAGATATTAAAAATTAAATGTCTGAGCACAGGTGGAAGCATCTTTAAACACTGACATGTAACAGGGATGTCTGAGTTCTCACAAGAGATGGTCTGGTGGGGATGTGTGGATTGTCTGCAGCATGTCTGGAAGTCACAGACACTCAGAAATGGAGAGAAACAAAAGCAAATTCCTGGCTTGACTGGTTGGTTAATTTGCTTTCAACATAAGCAACCTGCTGACCAGGCTATTTATCCACAGTAGGAAAGCCTGTGTTTAATTCCATTTTCTGAACAAGGAAGGGCCTCAGCCAATTAGAGATAAGCATGGGAAGAGTGCATGCTACCGGCCTTGTTGCACAGTGAGGGGAAAATAATGTGACCTTAACAGCTGACACACTCAGGGAAGAATAGAGCCTTATTGGACTTAGCACCATCTGCAAGGTTTTTTCTTTCCTTTTCCATGTAAAAAAATAATTAATGAATACTTTTTATTTTTGCAGAACTATTTTCCGTGTTTCAAGTACTTTGAGTACTATAAAAAGAATCTAAATGTACTTTTCACAGTATTTTTCTTGGGTTTTTTTTTTCAGGTTGCCTGTAGTACAATTACAACACATGCAATCTAAACTTTTGCTGAAAAATAAATTTCAGATAAAATTTTGAAGGTCTTGTGATCACTTTGTATTAAAGGGACATCACAGGTGAATAATTGCTCAATGTGCAGTGCAGTGTTACTGGTGTTTTACCTTGTGTTTTAAACTGAATAATTACTGGTAAAAAAATGCTGTAGAATGATAGCAAAGACTCACTGGACTATGTATTTTCCAGTTCTGACTTTTCAACCTTCTAGAAAAATTTTTACCAAAAGAGATTTCTTATTTATAAATAACTTTACTATTTAAAGTCAATATCTTTTTTTTTTCCCGGTCTGATATATGATAAACTTTTGAATAGCTTTATCCTTTGTTATACCTTTCTGCATCAATTAATAGTTTAAAGAAAATGTTGAAGGGGCACATAGCATTCATATGTTATCAGGAAGTGCACACAAGAAATGGTAAAATGCCTTTTGCATTTGACTCTACTGGCTAGTTAAAGTCTGAAGAAACTGGTTAAAGAAATCACTATGAGCAATGAGTATTTATATTTCATCTGCATTCTCAATACCTTTAAACAATAACAAAAATAAGCAAATTATATCCATGAAAATCAGATTTTCTTCCTGGCCCATACCTGTTTTGTTATTGCTGCCATGGTGTCCAGCATTATACAGCTGTCTATAAACCCAGACAGCTAGAAATCTGGAGATGAGACCAAGGATCCTCTGTTATCAATAAAATTAGGTTGGATACTGAGGGACTACATTACGGTATTTGCTATGCAAACACAGAACTACTCCAAATGACATTCAGTTAAAACAGGGAGAGGAGCTGTTCCTAAAAGCTGAAGTTATATGATGGAAAAGAATAAACAACATTCAATTCTTGATAGTTTATAATATAGTGAAAATGTAGAAGTGTACTCATGATTGAAGCCTTGAATCTATGTTTGAAATATACAAAACATTAGTTTAATGATCTGATAATTTAATCACTATCCTAATTCAGTTTTAGATCCTTTGACTGGAAAAATGTTAAATATGGTAAAGTTCTAGTTCCACTGCCAATTACAATCTGAGCACTAGCTATAGGAAAAAGAACCAAAACAGAGGTAAATGAACTATGGATTAATATTTGCATAGCATAAAATTAAGTGTTCATGTAGTTGACTTAAGCAAGACCATCATCCTCACTGCTGCCACTTGAGATCCCTGAATTAAGGAAATGTAAATTTATAAATAGTTATTTTCAATATGCAACAATGTTTATGGGCTGGTTTTATATATATCCTTTAGAAAGCAAAGTAGGTGTCATCCATTTCCCAGTATAGTAAATATTGGAAAAGAGAATACTCATGATTTGTTTTGAAATTCCATTTTCCATTTTTTATTCAGCATTGTGTCTTTTTAAACTTGTGAGCTGTTTCTATAATATATAGAGTTTCATATTAAGTAGTACAGAATCAAGAATAATGCTTCTCTTTTTATTTGGCAGCCTTATCTAACTACAGCTTTATCTTTGCTCTGTTCAATCTTTCCAAAAAGAGCAAATAAACAAAAAACTAAAACCCCCAGACTTTTATACCTTCTTCCTCCTGTGTTGATTCCACGATCCTAGTAAGCATTTGACCCTGAGTTCTGTTGGATGCACAATGTCATAATTGTTGGACCTGAATTTGGTCCAGAGTAATAAATAATTTGTTTTCAGGGCTCCGTGACTAACAACATGAGTTAATGCAAGTCAGCATCATATGAAGCTGCACCTCTGGGGGCATTAGTGAAAATCTTGTATAACACATTGTTTCTGTAAGAAAAAAACCCCTATGAGACAGGTAAAATAAGCTCAAATGTACAATTTTTAAATAAATAAATTTCTTTATTTGATTTCCTTTCTTTGATGACTTTAGTAGGATTACTCAGTTATATCAAAACATATTCCTAAAAATGTTACTTTCTTAAGGACTTAATAACATTGCTTAATTAATAATAGCATCATGACATAGCTTCTATATGTATTCAAGGACCTGTTAATGTAAATTTTTACTACATACAGGACATCTAAAATGGAAAATTACTGGAGACATCTCATGGCAGGGTTGCTGCTGCTTATACTATAGCCATCATTTAACAAGTGCATAGGAAGTATTCATTAATTCTTCAATTAATTGATTTTTTAGCTTTCAAACTGGAGATCCATTTCTGAGCAGCTACACACTATAAAAGTATTGATCCAATGACTAAAACAATTCTGCTTGAAGCAAATAATCTTGAAACAGAATCATTTTTTTTTCCTCTGACAGTAATATATGATCAGAGGAAGGAATACATTAACTTGCATATCTGCTGTAACCAGATATTTTGGTATTTGTCATGCATTTCAAATTTGAAAGGAGTTTAATGACTAGCTGGGTAATCAAAGGACATCACTTTGGGGCTGCTAAACATTCTATGAAACATTTAGTATTATGAATAAAAAATTTAACTCTTGATAGATATATCACTAAATGCCCTGCAAGTATTTAAATAGTCAATAGTTAAAATTCAATGAATAGATCAATATGCAATTGATGGGGAAGCTGATCCATCTGGGCTACTACATGGCAGCATCTTTCTCTGGAGAAACCCTGCCTAGAAAAGAAAAGTGTGTTTTTCAACTCATCTCATAAATCATTTTGACAATGAGCACTAGAGATTATCTCAAATTGCAAAATTCACTTCCAGATCTGGCACTGCATCTCGCCAGTTTTCAAAAACTCATTTTTTTTCCTTCTTACTATAAATAGAAGAGCAAGCTCTATGCAAAGAAAGTTTTTATTAAAGGACAAAGTATGCAGCTGCATTGTTTGATCTTTTTTTGTACATTCTCAAATATAAAATCAAGAACTGCTATCCCTGTGAACTAATGTCACTTCAGAATGTAGTACAAATCACTGATGCTTCTCTATGGCCTCATGTGACATACTTTTGTGTCTTGAGGGCAGCACAAATCAGAGCTTCTTTTCTCTGGGATTGACGTACACTGTATGTCAACAATCCAGAATAAAATATAGCTTGATGAGCTCTGGGAAAATATATTTACCTAGTAAATATAACTTCATAATCAGATCATCAGTATTATCTACTTTAAAATGAGCCCCCCAAAGACTATCTGTCCCCAAAAACTCAGATGTAAAGAGGAACAAACAGATTCAATTTCACCTCTTGTAGGAAATAGGCCATCCAGTTTCCCACAGTTATACCTGCAGAGTCTAATAACTTTTCTAGAGTGAAAATTCCTTGCTCAGTTTGTTTTTCAGTCTGAATGGAATGTGTCATGGTACAGGGGATCCTCTGCTTCCCAGTACTGGGTTTTTGCAACTCTTAATTATTTTAATTTTTTCCTCTCAATACTAAAATAGCAAATAGGGTTGTTAAATTCTGTTTTATTTCTAGCCAGATTTTAAAAATATTTTTCTCTAGACACTAGTTTTATATAATGCATTTTCTATGCTAGACAAAAAAGAATTAAACCCCATCAGTTACTTCCTCAACTGTCCTTACTCAGGATAGTCAATTTATGTGTCATTATTTAGGATTCAGTAAGTAGGCTGGGCTCCTTCAAGCTTATTATGGAATGGTAGGTATGATCTTCAACCCCTGAAATGTTCTCTCTACTTTTGTTCACAGACTCTAAGATGTCAATACCTGTTACTTAATGTAAATATCAAGACTGAATGTTCTCTGATTAACAATTCTGACACCAAAAATGGGGGAAAAAATATCGATCTTCTAATTCGACATAAACTGTTGTGCCTCGTTCCATCCACTCTTGTCACAGAACCAGATTGGAAGTTGATAATCAATCGTTTATTTTCTATGATTTTCAAATGAAATGAAAAAGACATAAAATGAAACTGTCTTGAAGCCACTTCAGCAGTTGTTCTTTATCTATTGCTCTACCTAACATAAAATCTTTCCTATCATGCCAGCCACGATGACATATATATATGCAGTTCTTGCATGTATCAAAGGCTGAATGAGTCATTGATAGCTTTGGAGTGGCACAAACATGGCAAGAAATGTGACAGCTGTCTTCACCCAGGCAAAGGTCAGCTCAGCTTTGCTGCATCTTTGAATGACGTCAATGCCATACATAACTAAACTAAAAATCATCACTATGATATTTTATCTAGGCATTCCTTTTCTTGCCAGCTTCTTGCAACAGTTTAACACAGTAAATGCAAGGAGACATAGAAAAGCAATTTTTAGGAAAGCCCTGAATGTTAATTCTTGATGAATAAACCCCGAAAAGATAAATTTTAACAATTGGCACTTTTTTTTTTTTTTTTTTTTTTTGCTTATTTTAACATCAATACAACACAGAACTTCCTGCCTTCTCTCTGAAGCAGATTTGAGCACACCTACCATGTCTCTCAGGATCCACTACACACTTGATGGGAAAGTATAAGTGCATCCAACTTGTTACATCATATTGCAAGAAATCTGCAACCATTTTTTTGAAGAACCCAGATTTTTATTGTATTACTTTCCTGCCTTACATTCTCCTATTAATTTCTCCAAAAGTTCACTTTTCCCAAAATTATGATGGTACTTAGAGAAGTAGAAGATCCATAGGAAACAAAAAACCAAAAAAACAACCTTCTTTCATGGCTTAGAAATTTTTTTTCAAAAACATGCAAATAGAAACAATTTTTATAGACTAATTTTTCAGTCCAAGCTAAATGACACATTTATGTTAAAAAGGTCCATTTTTTATTTGTGTTCAGGTTGTGTCTGAATGGGACTGAAATGTACTTCATAGCAATGATAACATTTATTTGGCTGATCATTTCCATCTGGATAGATACTGGAAATAATTCAGAGAACTAAAGCATAATGTACAATTAAAATTGTTAATTTATGATTAAAACAGGATTCATCATATACCATTTCATCTTTTGGATGAATTCCTGTATTGGCTTTCATTGCACTTTATTATCTAAACATTTTACAGTAAACCAGTTAAACAGCCCACATAAACACCCACAAGCCAGATTAATAATATCTCCCCTACTCTTCCTGTCTTGTCTTTCAAGGAGGATCTAAAGAAAAAGAACCCTAGATATTCTGCACTGCTGCTTTGAGTGTCTCACAAAAAAGAACTCAGTCAGAGAGGGTGGACAAGTAGTTGATGATTAACTTGCTACATTCTCAGATGTTTCTATTCTCTGAAGAGCAGTATTATACTCTGAAGTATTTTTTAATGGGAAGAGATGTCTTGATGTTAAGTCTTACTACCTCCCATTGCCAGCTCCAGCCTCCTGCTTTCTCTGCAGTCCTTACACTACAGACTATTGCTCTGTGTGCAATAATGGGGGTCGGGGACACCAGAAATGCATTTCCTACTTCCCAAGCCTGTAAGATTTTCTCCTATGGTTCAGCTGTAATAGTTGATGCATAGGAAAAGGGCTTAGTAAGCTTCTGATTCCAAACCCATCAGTTTCATATTATATTTGTAAAATTCATGTGATTTGTCAAAAAAAGAGGCACTGCTGAATGAACGTGCAGGTATGGGCTTTTGTTTGGGCATTGCTAAATATTTCCTGATGAAGGAGAAATCATTACTAAGCAAACTGGATTATGCAACAAGACTAGAAGTCAAACTAAAACTCTGAATATAATTTCTGTATAACTCCTGGTTTCATTCATTTCATTTTATATGTTTCTGTGCATCACTTATATTTTAAGCAGCCCTAAGTAGTCATAATATTTTTGATATAATTTCTGTGTACTTCCCCAGGCTGATTTAAGTGATTTTCTCTTTAAAAACAGACTTCACAGATTATGCCCTAAATTAAAATCTAAGATTGAACTTCCTATAGCACAACAGAAAACTGGTTCTCTGTTTCCCCTCATTAAAGAGGAGAGTACCAGTTTTAGAGGGGAAGTAGCAATTTGGAGAGCTCTTACATACCAGATACTGGGTTAATTGTCACCATGGCATGTCAGAGGCAATTAACAGACAGGTGAAGGAAGGCGCTGCAAACTGGAGATAAGAATGAGCCCAATTTCACAATAATCTCTTAGTTGGCAAAAGTTAGTTTGCCCTAAGATACAACAGCTTGTGCTGACCCCAGTACTTTTTGTTATCTTGGAAATAAATGTACTGTATATTTAATGGAAACATAATACTACCCCTGAAGATACTTAGTTGGATGTGTGGGTATGTGAGAAATCTACAATGCTAGATCCCCATAGACAAGATGAGGATTTAAAATCACCTATTCCTTCATATTAAAACGAATTTAGTAATTTCAGCTAGAATAAGAGAAAAGGACAAGTAGGTTCTCAGAGAAAATGATAGCTGATCTCTTTTCCATGAATGTAAAGTAATAACAAACTTATCCGTGAATCTTCACAATTCTTTCTCTGGTCTTTCTGTTCTAATTTTATTACTTTTGTCTTTCTATGGCAGCAGCATTCAGACTTTTGATTCTTATCCAAGGGAAGGTAAAATTTGTCCATCTGATTAACAAGTCTCCAGCCAGCCTTGATGAAAATTGCACATTCTATTACAATTCAACATCAAAACACCATGCTTATTATGTTGTCATATACTGCTATTGTATTTTTACTTCTGAGACTAAAGAAATACCTTCTTGAAATCACATGCAAAAGGTGCAAACAAAATTGGCACAGAATCTGATCATACTGTGAGTGGCCAAGCATAATTTGATTTTACATCATTGATTTATAACATAGTTTTGCTTTATAACAGATGATATGTTGGTGAGTTTTACTGAAGCGAGTACTAAAATTAAAAGGAGGATAGAAGAGTATTCATGTTTACAGTAGTCTAGGTAAAATTTGAGGATTATCCAACTTGTTTTTAGATATACAGGGATAGTCAGCTAACATCAAATACAGGTGGTGAAACAAAGAATTATGCATTGACATATCTGAAATATTTTGCCTCCATCATGAAAACAGAACAGAAATGTAGAGTGAAACCATGTGAGCTCATACACACACAAAATACACTTTGTTGTGAACCACTTTGCCCAGGCTTCTCTAAAGCAGACAGAGTGAGTTTATAAGGGGTACACTGACACATACTGTGCTCCTGTATTTCAGGAGTTACATTCCCTTTATAATGCAGTCATAGCTCACTCTCCTCTTTTTATTCAGAAATCATGGTTAAAAGTTGCTGCAGGCATAAGATTTAACAGGCTGCTCATGATGACTGACAAGTTCCATCTGGGACCCAAAAAAAGGTAACGAAGCACTAACTTGATAAGCCTTCAGTAAATAAATAACTTTCCCTTATTGAGATTTGAGTGGCTGAGGTGGTTAGTGCTTTGGAAGTGAAAAAGACAGGTAGTATAAAATAGAATCTTATGATGTTTTTATTTTGTTTTTTTATTACAAGACAGATAAAGCAATAAATAGATCCACATGAATCTGTTATTTGGTCACTAGCAACTAAATGCAAATTTTGAACTTTAAAGGAAAAGGAACATATATTTCTATCGGGGTAATTTTCACTGAAATTAGTTCTTTCAGACTTAGGTCTAGATGTCTTCCTTAGTAAATGTAACACCATATTTACTTCTGAGATGTTTTTTTATGAAAAGATATTTCTTATATTTACAGTCCTTTGCAAACAAAAGAGCTTTCAGCTCTTATAAATCTGATGGCTGCTTTTTTACTCTTCATCCAGATTTTTCTGAAGGAAGTTAATAGAGGTCATCTAGATAAATGATTACCCTGCAGAATTGGAGGACCTTTTGATCAGTAAATAAAGCTGCAGAAGAAAGATGTTATGGTTAATTCTAGCTGGATTGTGGAACTGTTTTATCAGGAAACAACATCCCGTGTGACTCAGGCTTGAACTACAGCTTTGCTATAAACTTCGCATAGAAACAATGCGTAGACAAACTACTCCAGGAGCCCATCACAGCATATAATTGCTGCAATAAAGATAAAAATCACACAACATGTAATTTATTTCTAGATTTTGTTGTATTAATTATAGTAGTAGTAACTAAAACCCAAAACCCCATTTTACTAAGCCCTGTAAAAATTGATGGCTGAAGAATGTATCTGTATTATTCTGACTAATCTCAAAGGAAGATATGGGCATTAATTGCAATTGTTTTTAGAAAAAGTTTAAAAAAGAATGGTGTGCTGTGTGAAAAATAATGTAGTTGTCTTTTCATGCAACTAATTTCCAGATTTTAGTAATGTCCCATAAAACCCCTTTCTTAATTATCACATTGTTGTATTTTTCTAATTATTTTGCTTCAAGTGACATTCTTTTTTATGGAACCAAACATAGGCTACCTAACTTTAAAAAACATTCACTGAATAGCTGGTATGTCCTAGTGAATATCAGAGTTATCATCTCCATAAAGTTTTAGATGGTGATGGCTATCTGTATTCACTAATAAGGTTTCAAGGCCTGAGTGTAATAATAACATAGAAAAGAAGAAAGCTAATGAAGTTGACAGTGGAGTAAATCAGGACAACTGAGCTTTCACAAACATTTTGGCTGACAAAAATGGAAGAATTTCTTAATTGTGTTAAAGGTTGTGGAATTAGAAATTCCAACTGGAAAAAATACCACCATTAGTATAAGAAGCAAAACAAGGTAACTGAGGTTACTGGGGTATCAAAAAAAGAAAAAATAATCAGGGAAACAGAAAATTTAAATATAAAGACTTCATTGAGACATACTGATCCCACTGCAAATTTATCATCCTGGAGAAAATACTGGTATCTATATTTAACTAAGATTGAAAGAAAACATATCCACAAAATTATAAAAATTTTTGCTCTTTAAAAAAAAAGCAAAATAGAAAACAGAAAAGCAAATTAGATGTTAATTTTCCTTAGTTTTCTTCAAAACCAGTTATTTACTGTAGTAATTTTGAAATATAGTACGGAGAAAAGCCTTTTATTATACAAATACTCAGGCTTTTAATCACAAAAATTTGCACAATTTCAAGAAACCGACTGTAGAATTTGTCGTTCAGTTTTGATGCTGATCTGGCAAAGGGCACGGGATGACTTCAGTGTTGTTCTCCTGCCTATGGAGAACCTGAAACTAGCAAACAGTGAAGAGAAGACCATGGTGATAAGGGCCAAATGGAGGTCCAGGGTTTCACATCCAACTTCATTGAAAACAGACTGTGAAGAAAATGAAAAAAATGTTATTAAGATGAAGAAAATTTTGTGGAACATGTAAACTGCTGTGGTTGTGATACTTCTCATTCTCTAGGACTTTGAAATGAAAAAAAAAGATAGTTACACAAAAATTTATTTGTCTCCTTTTAGGAATACTAAAATTGGATGGTCTGGATTGGAACATGGATAAAATCAAGTTATGGTTATTGAGAAAGAAATTATTAAGAAAGAGATTGCAGTGTGTTGACAAATACACAGATTATTCAGAAAAAGGTGTGTTATTCAAAGTAGTTCTGTTCTGTGTTTCCCCATTTGAGAAATTACTGCTTCTTCAGTTGTGGAACCTTTGTCCTCTACAATTACACTTTGCCCTTCCAGAGCAGAGATTTAGTTAAAGGTGTAGTAGAACATGCAGTATGCAAAATATATGTATCCCACAGAATGCTCTATAGGTATTGTGGTTTAAGAATGGTGTTTATTTACTTGCCTTGAAATACAGGCTAAAAAACAAAGTGGTAAAAGATATTTTAAAAGCTGGGTTTGGCATAATAAAAAGCATCTAAAATAGTTACCAAGGTTCAGCTTATTCTAGCAGTGTGAAAACAAAAATAAGCTAATTAAAATTTTCTGTGTAATTACCTTCTATATGAAAAAAGTCTAAAAATATTTAACATCGAATAACAGAAAATTTTATTTTTGTCATTCATTTTAATAATGATTACATTTATTTTTTTTTTGTATTCCAATTAATCTATGTTTGAGGTTTGTAATTTATGGGCATAGAAATAGAAACGTTCTGTAAATCTATGAAATTCTGTAAGAGTGAATAAGTTTCTTAAAATTAAGTTATAAGCACTTTAACACTATTCAGTATTTTTTTCTGAATAAATAGCATATGTGTTTCCATCAACAAGAAATTATTTTTGTTTAATGTGCATCTTTAATAAAACACTCAATTTCTTAATCCTATATCGTCTAAATTATTCCAGTGGTTTCTGAGAGAAAAACTAATGTAAGTTTTGGTGTGATTCCTGAACAGGCACTTTAAATATCTTCTATTTATATTAAATTTACAGGAAAGAAATATATTGAAAAACATTATGAAGATATTTTTCCTTATTAGATCTGCCTACAAGAAATATTTGAAAACCAGTGCATTTGAAGAACTGACTTTCAAGAGCCCATAAAGATTATTAAACTGCAAAAAGCTAAATTGATGTACAGAAAAAGCTACTTCTTTCTTTTTGTCCCTCTGGTGTGCTAGCATTTTATCAAATTAACTTCCATTTACCAAAATTCTGCAACTGATGTCCTAAAATACATTTGA
Organism: Calcarius lapponicus; assembly: GCA_039654755.1. Classification (NCBI taxonomy): domain Eukaryota; kingdom Metazoa; phylum Chordata; class Aves; order Passeriformes; family Fringillidae; genus Calcarius; species Calcarius lapponicus. The sequence continues at coordinate 128,217,097 of CM077464.1, read as the reverse complement.
AAAATCATTCTACTACTGATTTATTTTTCTTTAGACAAATTTGCCATAGCACTGAATTAAACATAATAGGCTTTATAGCATATTTGCTGTTTGTTTCTTCATATAAACAGAAGACTGGCCAGCTTGGGGCTAGTCTGCATAGAGATGATATGAAACAGAAATGTGAAGCAGTAGAAGGAATGATGATATAGTCTGTAAGGTAGTTAGGTTAATGCTATCACTTCCAACCACGAGTGCCTTTAGTTTGAAATAGTTATGTAAGAATAATGTATCTTAATTATTCTCCATTTTTAGCAGAGGGAAGTATAAAGAAAATTTCCAAGAACATCCTGTTTGATTTAATTTCCATGCACAGTGAAATCCTAAATTCCTTAGGAAAACCAGGAAGGTCTATTTTGTCACATTTATAATTTTCTATTTGGAAAAGCAGCCTCCACTGGCAAAGAAGAGATTAAAATTCTATCCTTTGCAGCTGGTTTTATAGCTGGAATATAAATGTGTTGCTTATGCACTTCTCTTGCAGTCCACTTAAGAATAATGCAAAACCTCCCATCATATCTCTCTTATTAGGACAACCTGAAAGAGTTCAGAAGGTTCAGCCTGGAAAAGAGAAGGCTCTGGGGAGCATTTCAGTACTTAAATGGAGCTAAAAGAAAACTGGAGAGGGAATTTTTAGATGGACATATAATGATAGCATAAGGAAGAATGGTTTCAAGCTGAAAGAGGATAGGTTTAAGTATAAGAGTATATTTACTCACCACCTTTATCCAGAGGGTTGTGAGAAACTGGAACAGGTTGGCCAAAGATGTGGATGTCCCATCTCTGGAAGTGTTCAAGATCATATTGGATGGGGCTTTGAGCAAGCTGCTCTAGTGGAATGTGTCCATGCACATGGTGGGGGTTTAGAACTCCTCCAAAGGTGATCTCTAAGGTCCTTTCCAGCTATGATTCTAAGTGTGACCTGTGTTTAAAATGATTCACAGAGAACAGTGATTCAGGATCCTCTACAAAATAATTTTCCAATAAATTTGAACTCAAAATGAAACAAAGAACTAACTGTAAATGTAGTATCATTAAAAATATATTTACTTTTATCTCCTCAATAAATTGATTTGTCTGTTTCAAGTTTCCTAAAGGTAAAATGGAATATTAAATATAGTAGATTAAGACTTTATTGAATTTGGAAAACTGACAATGACCTATTGCTCTGTGATTTAGAGAGAAGTGTCTGTGTGGCAATTACTTTCTAATAAAATCTTGGTTTTTGCAGTAAATTGAAAATAAACACAGAATTTTAAAATAAGTGTATGAGCATGACAACTGAAGTTGAAATGTGACTATATGCACATAATAAGGTACACTAAAGTGTTTCCCTCGTAGACATAAAAGTAGCATGTAAAATAAAATGAGGAATTTATTATTTAAGTGTCAGGATGTGTTGTCTATTGTTATCCATTTCTATGCAAATGCTTGCAAAGAAACAAGAATAAGTAAGGTATTTTGGGATGAATCTTATGTTTACTGGATTTCATAAAAAAAATTGTATTAATTTCAAGTGAATGTTAGATCAGACTCTGGAAAAATACCAGTAAAGGATCTGGCATGACCAGCCAGAGAAAGGTTGTTGAGGTGAGGGGGAATCTAAAGCTTCTAAGAAGCCTGGCTATGAGGGTTTATATCTTACAGGTTCAAATACTTGTAGTCTGGCTCATTTTGCATCTGAACATCTTCCTAGAGAGAATTATCAAAGCTGTCCTAGCATTTGTAATGTCACACAAGCCCTTCACAGATATAGGAAGGACAGGGGAGGGAGACTGTTATCAGCAGCCCTGTAAGGAAGTGGTAGACAGGGTTCATGAGGAGAGTGATGTGAACAAATCAGAACACAAAATCAATGAAACAGGGCTTAAGCAGAGTCACCTCAAGCACTGGTGTGTAAGAAAGAAAGTGCAGTAGGTACATTATGAAACAAGCATCCAGAAAATTTCAGGAAAATGTTGGGGGTCATCTCTGAAGTGCCTGCATGTAAGTTGTCACAGGAAAAAGGGAGATTTCCTCCACCTTTAGTGTGAGGAGATTTCTTTGACCCTTAGTATTTGATTTGTCTGTCAGCATCTTAGGAAAGGCAAAACCCTCATGCCCAACCAGTCTGTCTGCATCCCTTTATGGGGACCCTTCACTGGATCAGAGGGCAGTTCCACTGACTTATTCAGGGAAATACACCAAGGGACACCCCTCAGCGGGTATGCCCACTTTTTCACCCCTTAATGGGTCTTCCACTTTGTTTGAGTACATAATCTGACTGATGGCAACTTCCAAAGCCCCTGAAGTGCTCACACTAACAGTTTACGGAATAACACTATATTAATATAAAATTATAATAGGTTAACATTCAAGGATTGCCAGCGATAGTATCTGACTGAAAAAACATGGGCAAAGCAATACACAGATAAGATCTAATCCCCAGTAAAAGTATTCAGCACACACAGAGTAAGGTTCTTACCCAACAGGATACCTATGGGGACAAGATAGGTTCAGCCCATTGACTGATCTCAGCAGTTATGATGGAGTCCTCCCTAACTTTTCCCCAGTCTCAGCTTACTTTAAAATTATTTCTTTATATTGAGATGGAGCTTGAGTGATTCTTGTCATACCTTTGTAACTGGTTGGTGTTAGTGCCCCGCTTCACCCGTAAAGATACTCAATAAAATATAAAGTGCACACCCAGTGAGGGGTGGTTATACCTTGGAGGCAGGAAAATTTTGGATGGACATGTGATTAAATATTACAATTAGGCTATAATGAGCCTCTGAGAAGCTTATCTGAGAAGAGCAATTTCAGCACAGTGGTTGGCTCAGCAGCAGGGCATCTTCTCCTATGTCCCTTGGATGACTGGTGCTATACAGTTAGTTGGCTGCAAACTAGACAACATCGAGTTCCCCCACTTGCAGAGATTTTAACAGAGCCTGGCTGTGACTTTTCCGCTCTCCTCTGCTCTCCATTCCACCCCTCTTATCAGGTGCTTTGGGTTGCAGATTGTGTTGCAGATATCAGGAATCATGATGGAATAGGTTTTGCACATGCCAACCACACTTTATCCAGGGAGTAGCAGCTGCAGTTTGCCATGTAATTTCTGTACTAACTCTAATAGGATGTGATTATAACTGTTCAGTTCCCTCTAATTTCACCCCCAGTCATCCTTTCACACAAGTGCACACAGTGTGGGAAATAAACACAAAGAATTAAGGATCTGTGGGCATTTCTGGGACTATGATCTTGTTGGGATCACAGAGACATGGTGGGATGGTTTGCATCCCAGCTTGGAGAATCACAATATCAGCATGCAAGTATATCAGTGGCAAAAGGAAGATTAGGGCAAATGTGGTTCTGTGAGTGAATGGTGCAGGAACCCTGCTGACAGAGGACATTGAAACAGCTGAGATACTGAAGACTTTCATTACTTCTGCCTTTACTAGTAAGACCAACCTTCAGAAGAATTCCATGGATGCAGAGGCCAGGGAGAAAATCTGGAACAAGGAAGACATATTGTTGTAAGAGAATGAGTTCAAAGAATATTTAAGCAAACTTGTCATACTTAAGACCATGAGCCTTCACAGGATGCACCCAAGTGCTGAGGGAACTGACTGATTTACCAAAAGCTTTGTAAATCAAAGATAAACCAAGCTTTTCCTCATCACTGAAATATAAGGAATTTCTTTAAAACTCCAGCACAGGGCCTGAAGAAATCTGAGCAAAATTGGTCTGCGGAATGAAATAGTACAGAAAATAGAAGAGAAGGAGATTGAAAGAAGTAGGTAAGAGGTAGTTACCAAGATGTGCATACATATAAAGTAACACACACAATAAAGAAGGATTAGTGCATGCCAGTTAATGAAAGCAAGGGAAGTAAGAAAACAATGTCTATGTATATTTAGAAGCAAAAGAGCATTGTGAAGAGGCAGAAACTCTTGTAAAATACAGTAGGGAAGAATTAAAAAAAATCAAAATACTGAATTTTTAAATAGCTATTTTCACTTTTTTTTTCCTCTTTAACAATGATGAAAGAATATAATGTAAGAAATAACAATATGAAAGCATATTATGCAAGAAGCAGAAACAGTGATTAATGATAATAGCTGGAGAGACTGAGACCAAAGAGTAAACAGGGTATCTGCCCACATGCTGTTTGAACAGTGAATAATTCATAGAGAACAATCAGGATCCCACTGCTGTGAAAATTATTTTAGGACTCACCTTTTGCAGCAGGAAATTGCCCTAGTAGCTAATCTTTAAAATTATGTTTACAGTTCTCTTGGTCAGAAGGAATGTCAGAAACAGTGTAAAAGAAATACAGTGAGTGGTAAATTACAGGACCAGTAGGACTGGGAGATGTAAATTACTCTGTTCCTCAAGCCTTTCAGACTGAGTACTCTGAAAACCAAGCCAGGTTTGTTAAAAGACAGCCCTTAACTAGTCAGATGCTGAAGTTTCTGAAGTTTCCTTTATTTGTGACATCCAATTACAGTGACGACATTCTGAAACATTTGTGCATAGAACATCTACTGCTGAGAAATCTTCAGCAACTAAAACTTCAACTTCTCTGTTATAATTGATCTATGAAAACAGTTCTCTATAGCAGATAGAAAGAATGTGGAACTGAAGTTAAATCTATGTGACAAATTTTTGTGGCATAGTTCTTTTGAAGACTGGCATAAGAATATTTTATTGACAGGTTTCAAAAAGTCTGTGTGTAGCTTTTCTTATACACGCAGACATATATGTATGAATGCATTCATATTTATGCATGCACAGTGCTTCTGCTTTCACGCTAGCACAACCCATAAAGTTTCACTAGCAAAGTTGGGCAGCTATAGATCTTTTTTGATGAGTATATCCCTGTAAAGCATAGAAGAGTTTTCCTTACAGGAGAACACAGAGTAACAGTTTGACAATTATGAAAATCTCTAAATAAAACAATTCCACTCTGCTGTTTAGCAAGATAATTAAGGAGAAAAACACCCCAAGGTCGAGTCTATTAATTTCCCTATATCCTATTAGATAAGCATTTTTCTTTTGGGTTATTCTTTCATTTATGGTAGCCTTTTTATAGGGGATCCTTTGTTTCAAAATCTAAATCATAAGGAGAGGAAAGGTACTGCATCTAGATATAATTTTCTCATAGAAAAATGTGAAATGTTTCTTTTCAATTCACCGTACCTGTTTATTAGTGAATAAAACCAGTAACTATGAAATGTTTCAATAGCACATTGGATGATTAACATTTAATCTGATCTCATTTTAAATCATTCATTTAGATTAGTTTATATGAGATTCATTCACCTGTCCTTATGCTAGTCATTTTAAAAATAACTTGCTGCTTGTCAGTCTGCTAAATAATGAATTCTCATCAGCTCTATATTCCCTTGAGAGTTATTTTGAAATGCAATCTGTTATGTGAAATACACATTCCTGATTAAAACGAAAAAAGACATGAGAATATGAGCTCTAAAATCATGGCGTCAGTTTTTAGAATCAAGCCTTGCAAAAATTTTTCTGCTACCAGTGAGCAGACATCTGGCTTCAGTTTCTTGTGATCCTGCCCAATCCCTTTTCCTCTTTCCCTTCCCCCTCCCAGCCCTCGTCCTGCCTCTTGCCAGGTAGCTGCCAACAGCTGACTCAATACATTTCTTCTCTCTTTGGTGCCCTCTTTCCCCACATTGTTTAGCCCTTGCTACATGCAACCCTGAACATATTTTGTTTTGGAATAAAGTTTTATATCTTGAAGATGCTCTATGTTTTACATACCTGGAAGAGTGCTGCTTCAGAAGACAAACTGTCCTGAGTTTGTCAGCGTCCTCACTAATCCTGTTGTTCTTTGACAACAGACTCATTGAGACTTTTTATCAGCTAATTGCTTATGGCCTGAAATAAAAAGAATTTATGTATTATCTAATGTAGAGAATGACTCAATCAGTCCCGTGCCAACAGTTTGGCCATGACCAGTGAACATGAGAGAGTTCTGCTAATTTTTAAGATTTAACCTGTGTTGGCTGTTGGTTGGAATTTTACAAACAGTGAAGGACTGCTTGATATAGCAGAAGGACTGCTGAAATAGTAAAGAGGCTGCTGAACACATCAAATATTGCTGTGTTCTCAAATCAGCAAAAAAACTAAGAGTTTAGTGGTTTGTATTTCACCATTACTATTTTTAGAAACAGGAAAGAACACATAAAACAGCCATGCCTATATTAAACATTGTCAGGCTCAAATTTAGGTCAGGCATCAGTAAATTTGCTTCCCAGATGTTCAAAGAAAACAAAGAAAAATCTTGGTGTCCTAGGTCTTAAAAATCCTGATTTATTCCAAAGAAAGTGAATGATTCTTCTAATTAAAACTGTAGTAAATTTAGGATGCTGAAGGTATAAACATTTCATTTTCATATCATAATCCAGAATCACAGATACTTCAGCCAGCTTATCTGCTGGCTTTTCGTAAAACTTTTCTTTTAATAATTTAATTAATTCTTGGTTTTGTTTGGGTCAGTCCTAGCCTACTCTTTTTTTCATTGTTCACTCCATATTTCAATCTACCAAGTTAGAGTCCTTGTGCTAATCAAACAGAGAAAGGCTACTGCTGACCTTATGCATTTATTGAAGGCAGTACAGGTGTGCTACTTTGAATCAATTACAGGTGAGATCCTGTGTCCAGAAGACAGTGCACATGCACTCATTTGTGGCATCAGCTTGGATGTATTAACATAATTGCAAACAACTGGGATGTAAGTTCTGGTCTGAGCATTCAGTGCAGCCTTCCTTACCCACTCTGATTTCCCAAGCCTGCACAGTCTGGGTTTCACATTAGTTTAAGCTGAGACTACGGTGATAATTAGTTATCTTTCTGTCCTTATAGCTTCAACTCTAATTATGTGGTCCTAAATCTCTTCTGTAGGTAACCTGAGTGGTTTATTTGACTTCTTTGTGAAGCTCATCATGAGCAAGGAGGAAATTAATCCAGCAACAAAACAAGTGAGTGTCCTGTGTTCTGGTGTTGACACAAGTAAGAAAGAAGACATTTAGGAAGGCAACATGGCAGATTCATATTCTGAGCTCATAATGCGCCAATACACATATTTTTTCTTTATTACACTATATAAATATTAGCTCAATATAACCAGGATGACATTTATGCAAATGCATTTCATATGATCATTCCACATTCTCAGTGATTAGATTTGTTTCTTCGTCCATTTAAATGCCTTGTATTTTCTGCATCCAAATAGTAATCATCCTAATTTCATTGCATATTTTACCTGTGTGGTGTGCATATCTAGAGAGCAGGCACTTTGGTAGAGACAGAAATAGAGCAACATAGGAACACTTGCTTTAGGTTTATCTTATGTCATTTTTCTGGCTTGTGTGTTTCAAAAATCCTGACATCTTCAAAAGTAAGGGAAGCAGAGAAGTACTCTTACATGACTGAAAGACCTGAATATATGCCCTTGATACAGATTCTGATATCCTTCTATTAAAGTTAGCTCTTGTGCTTTTGTAAATTTTTTACTTCACTCATCTTCACACCTTCGCGATGAAGGATTTTCCTTCCATCTTTAACCAGGCTTCCTTTCCTTTAATTGCCCAGCAGGACACACCAAGATATGATACAAAAAGACCCCTAGATAAAATAAATGCATTCTGAAGTAGGCATCATGAGAGCACTGAAGATAAGTTTCTGCTGTACTTTATGCGTTCCATGCCAAATTCTAGGCAAGAGGAAGTTTTGGCCTACAGCCATGTCCAGATCCAGTGAGAAAGACATCTTTCAGTCGGTATAAAGAAATTACAAACTTAGAAATACAGAGACAGAGATGCAACATGTTAAGAAACAGAAAAAAAATTATGAAAAAAAAATTTATTACAAAAATTTACAGTGCTGCCAACATCAATATCTGAGTAGCTTATCTTCCTGCTATACACACAATAGTCAAAACTAGGTTTAGAAAGGTTTTAGCTTCCATTAATAAAACATTCCCTAGATTTTGAACCATGTGTTTGAAAAATGTTGTTTTCATGTAAATTTTCACAGGAGAGTTACATAACATGATCTTTTACTTTACAGTAGCCAACACTAAAAAATGTCAAGACAAGAAAATAAGTGATAGACTCATTTGACATCTTGGAATCAATGTTTCATAAAATGCTTTTAGAGAAAGAAAAAAAAAAAGTTTCTTTAGAGAATTTAAGCCTTGTGGGTGTTTTTTTTGTTTTTTTTTTTTTTTTTTTTTTTTTTTTTTTTGTTTTTTTTTTTTATTTGTTTGATTCTTTTTCCTTTTCTTTTTCCCTTAGGGTGATGTTTCTGGGTGTTAGGTTTTTTTTAAATTAGTTTTTATCTTTATTCTGCATTCAGCAGTTATCATACCTTGAAACACCACAGACAATGATGATTAAGAACCCAAGTTCCTAATTTCTCAATGTTTTGATGACTTAAATGGAGGAGATGTATGGATGCAATCCCAGCACATGTAAACCAGAGTCCATGTTTGAAATATTATTTGAATTAAACTTCCTACAAATGTATCTTAATAAAATAAAAGGAAGTTGTTTCAATTCATCAAAATAAAAAGTAAAAATAGAAAAAGAATGTTGATAAATTATTTAATAATTTATAACATTTATTTCAGTCATAAGAAAGGTCACTTTGACATAAAAGATAAAGAGCACACTTAGAAAAATTTTACTTCCTTCAGAGAAACATCTACTACGGGCTTTATGTTTTGGATCATTGCTTGAATATGGGCTACTGGCCACAATAACATTTATCTGGATGAAACTGCTCATTGAATCCAGATAACTATTTTTGTATTTTAGAAGAAAAATTTGTTTCAGCTTTCTTGATACACAGTAGAAGGTGTCCACATAGTTATCCTTACTAAAAAGAGAGCCAAAATGGATTTAAAGTTATATCTGCCAGTCTCAAGTACAATTGTATGAACAAGCAGCTAAAAAGAGACAATGTTCAGACTTGTTTTATTATCTGAAAAAAAAAAAATTAATTCAATTGTTGATTCATTCTCATCATACAGCAAGGAATGGTCAATACTGGTGAAGATATGCGATGAACAGAAAGCAAACATACAGCTTCAGGCATCAGAGTAGGCATATGGAATCATCCTGAACCTGTAAAGAGCTTATACTTCTGAGCTCACTGATGTTTACCCAACAGTTATAACAACAAGGCCTAAAAATATTTTGCTTCTTAACACTGCCTTATCTCACTATACTTTCCCCTTTACTGAGCTCTGGTGAGGCACATCCGGAGTGCTGTGTCCAGTTCTGGGCTCCTTAGTACAAGACAGACGTGGAGCTCCTGGACCAGGCCTGGTGGGGGGCTACAAAGATGATGAGGAGACTGCAGCATTTCTCTTTTAAGGAACGGCCTAGGGAACTTGTCCTATTCAGCCTCAAGAAAAGAAAACTGAAAGGGAGCTCATCAGGATCTATCTGAAGGGAGAGTGTCAAGAGAATGGGTCCAGAATCTTCTCAGCAGTGCCAGCAACAGGGCAAGAGGTAATGGGCAGAAACTGGAACACAAGAAGCTCCACGTGAATATGGGGAAGAACATCTTTACTGTGTAGGTGACCACATATTGGAACAGATTGCCCAGAGAGGTTGGGGAGTCTCCTTCACTAGAGATATGCAAGAACCTTCTGGATGTGATCCTGTGCCATGTGCTCTGGGATGACCCTGCTTGAGCAAGGAGGTTGGACCAGATGACCCACTGTGATCCCTTTCAACCTGGTCCATTCTTCCATTCTGTGATTCTGTGTTTTCCATTGCCTGAGAGCGATATCAGAAAAAAGTTACAGATAGATGAACTGAAACTTTGATAACTTTATGTTTTACAGGGAGCAGGTAGATATAAACATGTTAATTCAAGCAATTAAGAAAAGCACATTCTTGAGTGTTTTTCTGCTCTTCTTGTGACCACCTATCTAGGGAATCTGTGTAACCCATACCGTCCTAAAAACTTTCCTGTTTTACATAACAGAGAAACAAAAGGTAAACATTGCCTTCATTTGACAAACCATAATCAAGAATTCCTCAAATGCACAGTTAGACTGTGAAAAGGAATAAACACACAACAAAGAAATAGAGCTGAAATCTCCTAGTGCTAACTTCTCACATTTTTCTTATTCAATTAAATTCAAATATTCATATCAATCATCCCCCAAAAGCCAAATAAGTGGAATAAACTGCTTGTTCACATCAGTCAATACAAAGCAAATCTGGGATTTCTAAACACAACAAATTTCATACAGAATTACATAAGAGAATTACACATAGCTCTTCATTAACTCTCTCTGACTTGAGGGATCATGAAGATCACAATGCCTGGAAAATGGTTTAACATCTAAGTCCAAGAGGTCCCTAAACTGACATCTGTATTTATGATGTTGCCCAGAAATGGAAACATTTTGTAATTCATTTTTACCTAGTTTACACTCTACAGAAAAGTGAACAAATGGGTAGGAATGCAGATAAAAGGGAGCTTGAGAACCTTTCCTGTCACTGTTGGAGAAGTTGGAAGATCAGCTGATGGATGAAGGAACAGAATTGGCATTAATCCCGGCCTAGTATCTCAGCCCCTCTCTACCGAGATATAAGTTTTGAAGGACAGAGCTGGACCCAGGATCTGCAAGACAAATTTTGTTTTGTTTCCCCAAATTTTGTTTTCAGTCTGCTCTTCCAGACATTATTTCATAGCAGTTACAGTGACCTCAATTCATATGCCTTGAACTCAGCTTGCTCTCCCCCAACTTTCCCCTCCATTCCTGTGTTTTTCTATCTTCTCCAGAACTGGAGTAATGCAAGTATGAGGTGAACTAATCAGGGATCTGTACTGGAGACTTGATCTAAAATCTCACAGGACATTCTCTTAACTTTCTTTGAAGCCACTGGCTCATGTAAATACAATTTTTACCCACTGTAACATTTTAAACAGTGACACATCTTGCTCAAGGATTTTTTTTCATCCATTTTGCAAATAATGCAGAAATCGTTAAATGCAGAATGCCTGTAGCTGTGACTGAGGAGACAGAAGTGATTCAACTCAGATTGCCATAGGCTGCCTCCTCAGCTTTCCTCTGACCTGGGACAGGACATGTTGAAAGGGAACAACTGCTCCCTCAGGTAGGAAAATCACAGGAGTGTGTTAGTCAGTTGAGAGGCAAGTTCACTTAAATACCTAACCGTCCTTTTTGAAACTTATGCTGTCCCTTTGCTATAAAAGCAACATTTTTTCCTGACCACTGACCAAAACTAGTCTTATAAGATGGAATGCTCCTTACAATAGATGTGAAGAAATAAAAAGGTACAGTATTTTCTATGAGTTGTTATAATCTGAAAATTAGACATTCTGATATTGTCTGATAGTTCTACCTTCCTTTAACAGGAGTGGCTTCTATGCTGATCCCAGCATTCCTCTTCTCTTAGTGGCAGCGTGACCTTTCTGCTGAGGAGCCTGGCTTCCCATGCACGAGTTTCTGTGACCTTTATGGGAGCCTCGGTAGAATGGCTTACAGACACAATCAGCATACTTCCCTCTTATACTTAGCTATATAACAAAACATTTTTGTGGAACACTTCTGTGCATTTGAAACAATAAAAATAGTCAAGCAATAAGTGAAACTAAGGGTTATTTCAGTGTGGAAAAATCTGAATGACTTAAAATAAAACCAGAGATAAAGTAACAAAGGTTATATGCAACTAATCAATGGAGGGTTCAAACACATACTCTTTTCTTATTTAGTATCGAAGTTATTTTGAATTTTCTCCATTAATATTAACCACACAATCTTCCATCTTCATCACCTATTATCTGGACTTGTCAAGGAATTCCTTTTACCTTGAAATATACTAGTATAAATTTTGCTTGAGGCTTGCTTTTCTAGTAGGTCCTACTGGAAAGCTCTAAATTTTTTTCTTGTTTTCCAGAGATGAGTGGAACAAAAAAAAAAAAGGATTTATCCATGTTTCTTATCTAGCTGAGAAAGCTTTTGGTTTTATTTATTTATCATTGCAAGTGAGCTGTTACCTAAAAACAATACCAAAAAATGTCACAGGAGGTGGAGCACTGTCAGTGATTATTTTTTAAAGTAAAATAAACTCAAAAATTCACATGGATAGAGGACAGAAAACTTGGTGAAAATACTTCAGTGTTATAAATGTAAGCTGAGAGAGAGTGAAAAATTGAAGAAAGTTAGAAAAAACTCATTGAAGACATGCACTCTGATTGTTAGATATTTGGTCAAAATGACACATTCAGTCATATAGCTGCCAAATTGGTTGAACTAAAATTGTGCCTATAGCCCTATAACAATAAAAACAATGCAGTACCTAAGACTTTTTAAATTTGAATTTGTTTTAAATATGGGAATTTTTCTGAACATTAGTGGTATGGTAAAAAGCAAATTCAATTTTAGGCTCTTGAAGGTATATTTAGAAGAGATATATTTCTTTATTTCTCTGAAAGAATTCTAGTTTAAACACTCTAGTGACCTAGTTATAATGATGTATGCGTACAGAAATATGAGACTCATTTATAAAGTACTTCTAAGAAAAGTATTTTTTTGTGAATTAAAGAAGCTGGCAATAAAAATTTTAAACTTTCAAGTTTTCTTAAAACAAGTCATGAAAGGTCTCAATTTCAATTTCTCTTGCTCATGAATGTCTTTCAAAATATACCAAAATGAATGACATTGCAGTAATCTAAATAGTAGCTAAATTAAATGTTCAGTTTAAGTTCAAATGAAAAGAACAAGTAGTTTAATAAAAGTGGAAAAACTCTTAAACCCACATCACAAGAGAATATGAAAAGGCATTAGTGAATCACAGAATAAAGAGGCATATAAACAAAAAACAAAATAAGAATGAATATAAATAGTATTTGCTATTAGGTGGGATTTTCAAAAGCAGGCTGCATGTAGGCTTTATTGTGCTTACATTGAAGCCCGTAATAAAACTCACACAGAATTAACAGGGAACAGATCTAAGCCTACACTGAGCATTTTCAAGATCACACTGCTAACCATACACTAAACCATCAGATGATGAAAGGCGGCCTCAGATAGCAAATAACCTTACTGCTTTATTCCCTCAGAACCTAGTAAGGTCAGCGATTACTTCAAGTATAATCAATACATAAAGCACCAATGTTCCATATGATCAATAGCCGATTTCCTGTATATTGTTTGAAACAATGGCCTACCAGGTGATTGTAAAAATATTTTTCACACTGAAATTAAACAATGTGTGTAGAATGAACACAAACATTTGGGGTATCCACAATCTCCCTGGGCAACTTGCTCCAGTGTCTCACCAACCTCATAGTAAAGAATTTCTTCTTAACATCTAATAGAAATTTTCCCTTTTTCAGTTTGTTCCCATTACCTCTTGTCCTATCACTACAGTTCCTGATAAGGAGTCCCTCTCTGACTTCTGTTTAGGGCATCTTCAGATACTGGAAAGTTTTTATGAAGTCTCTATGCAACCTTCTCATCTCCAGATTGAATAGCCCCACCTTTCTCAGCCTGATCTCATAATCAGAAGTTACATTTTCTTGTGCTAACTGGAAAGATCTAAGGACAGATCTACTGGTGCATGTTGGATGCATATTGGCATCCACACAAGAAAGCAAGACAGTGTTTGAAGGACCTACACATTGCATTGCCAGCATAGGACCTTGACGAGCTGGGATGGGGTGCTGACCTTATGAAGGAGGCATACCTCATGAAGTTCAGCAAAGGGAAGTACAAAGCTCTGAAACTGGACAAGAAGAACACCATGCACCAGTATATGCTGGCAGCCAGCTGGAAAGCAGCTGTGGGTCATGAAGGATGTCAAGCTGAACACAAGCCTGCAATGAGCCCTTTCAGAAAAGAAGCTAATCAGCATCCCTGGCTTCATTAAGCAGAACACTGCCTGCAAATTCTTGTCCTCTGCTCAGCCCTGATGAGGCACATCTGGAGCACTGTATCCAATTCTGCAATCCTAAGTACAAAATACTGGAGGGAGTCTAGAAAGTGGCACCAACATTATTAATGGCTTGGAACATCTCTCCTAAGAGGATAGGTTGAGGTATATAGGAATGCTTAGCCTGGAAAAAGAAGGGTCTGTAGGGGTCTTATCAATATATATAAAAGTGGATGAGAGGGTATGAAAAAAAATGGATTTCAGGCTCTTTTTCTTGTCCATTGACAGAACAAGAGGCAATGGGGAAAACTGAAACACAGGAAATACCATTTAAATATGAGTTTTTCCTGTTAGGTTGTTTCCACACTGGCACATGTTGCCCATAGAAGCTGTGCAGTTCTCCATGCATGCGGATATTTGAAACCAGCTGGACATGGTACAAAATAACCTGCTCTAGCTGAGCCTGCTTTGAGCAGTGCTCTGGAATAGGTGGTCTCCAGAACTGCCATCCAACCTCTGTGTTATTAGAATACCAGTGGAAGAACATTTGATAAGAACGTAAAACTATGTAGTCTGATCTTCTGGTTAGAAAGTACACCTGAAAATTCATTAATGTGATTACTCTTGTGTTAAAAAACCAGTAGAATATCAAGCTTCCCAGGAGTATTATTTCTTACTGTGGTTTCTGAATAAGATCCTGAAGGATTAGACATATAAAGGAACTTTAGTGTAAGGAGGTATTTTAAGAATTAGGAATATTCAAAGATTAGAAAAATAGATATCTACTAATAAAAAGATGTAACTATTTTTTTCTTTTAAAGGTAGCCAAATCAATTTAATTATGAAGCAATTTTAAACCTGGAGAGCTAATTTACAGAACACGTAATTAGCATATGTAAGTAATTGCTATGAGATACTATCTAATTCTGAGATTAATGGGATTAATGGGAATGAGAAACATTAATATGCACAGCTAGCAGAGAGGATAGAGTACAATAATAATAAGTGTCCCTTGTGCTAAGAGTCAAAATTAAGAAAGAAAATCAACCAGGTTACAGTAAGATGCATTGTAATTACTATACCAGAAGTCTCACATAATGATACAATTTTTCCTGCTCTTGAAGCACCTGATACTGATCTTTCAGTCACTTGCCTGTATTTTTTGTCAAAATAATCGCACAGCTCAAAAAAGTCGCCTAGAAGTAGTCTATCCTAAAGAAGGAATCTTCATCAGTTCTCTTACACACTTGTATAAGATCACCTCAATACTCCTTGGATAGTTATCTGGATATGCACAACAAAGATTTCAATCTGATACCCTGATCTGGAAAATTGGTTATAGTTTTGACATTCTTTAATGCATTTTAATGTCATCAGTATAAAAATTAATAGATGAACGTTATTCCAATATAATAATTAAATTGCATACCAGTCCACATTATTGGGCAGTTTGCCATTCAAAATAAGGATAGCATATTAACCATCTCTGAGGCAGTAACTTTGTCTGTAATTTCAATTTAATAATATATCAAAAGATTTTTTTTTTTCATTCCAAATAGTCAATGCACTGAAAATTATAAAATAATTAATTCTGAAAAAGTATCATGTAACATGCACTTGAACTAGTCTATGAGGGTTGACAGAAATTGCAGTATATAAACATCAAGATAGGAATAAGAAACTTCCCAGACACACTCCTGTATAATCTGCTCTAAGTGACCCTGCCTTGGCAGAGGATTGGACTAGATGATCTCAAGAGGTCCCCTCCAACCCTAATTATTCTGTGATCCTGTGACAAGAATTACATTTAAGATGATAGAAAATATTACACATAAAGATGCTACTTATTTCTTTAACATAAAAGGGCTGAATATTTTTTCAAAGAATAAATAACAGAGGGATGAAAGACAGGAGTAGAAACTTAAGAATGAGAAAATATAATGCTCTACAGGATGATGTCCACAGGACGCTATACCAGTAAACATATATTTACAAAATCTCCAACTAATAGGGTTGCAAACTATGCAGAAAGAATGAGGTAATTTTAAATACCAGACCTGGTATTAAATTCCAGGCCTGACCTTGCAGAGTATATTTTCTAATCAGTTTGATAGTGTTGTAGGTAAAGGGCAAAATAAATATTCCTACTGCACATTTAGTGCAAACCAAATACATTCACTTATGGAGGTTTGCCAAGTTATTTAGCCTATTAAATCAAATGTATTTTCAGTCAGTAGAAACCTCAGCCTCATATTTTACTTAAGGAATGTATCCAAAGACTCACCTAAAGCTCTCTGAAAAGAGAAGTATTTTCTTATACCCCTTTCACAATTCACTGAAAAACTTTTAGTCTGGCTTAAAATCATACCATAAATTACAATTGTTGATCATGGTCTGCCTCCAGATAAAAGAAAAGACTTGTCGAGCCAAGGCATGCACCAGTTTTTATAGACCTCAAAATACAGTGGAGTGATTTCACTACTATTTTCAGTTAATTCTGAGTTTTTGATGGAAACAGTCAAGGGTGATTAACATGCTTGAATTTTCAAGCCAATGAACGTGATTAGACATGTTGGATATATGACAAAACCAAACAGAGGTATTTTTATTCTGTGATAGGCCACAAATTGAAAGGCAAAACATCCTTAAATCATAAAAGACCATGTGTCTGTACCAAACATACTTTATCATGTTCTCCACAATCAGGAAATCAATGAGAAGAGTACAATGCAGAGGCAAAGAAGAGAACATGATCTAAGAGGTTCTTCTGAAGGAGCCACTGTGACTGTAAAAAACAAGAAGATAAACAAAAGAAACCCAAAATCTACAAAATTAAAAAGAAATAAAAGAGCAGTGAAATGCAAGGAAGCTAACAAACAAAAAAATAGAACCCTAAACCCACTCCCCCAAATACAGCTGAGAAAATGTGGTCTTTTTAGCCCTCTAACCTATGCTAGACTGCTCAACTGAGAGGACCTGCCAGCAAAATAGTTTTCACTTCATGTGAGTTCAATTAAAATCAGATAGGAGCTGTCAGACTGGCAAGCAAAGTGGTGAATACAGCTAGATAAGCTTTCATGTTTCCAAGCTGCTTAATCGCAGTTTAGACATTCATTAGTAAATCAAGCCCCTGTACGATAGAAAACCTGTTCAGGTCATGTAGTTTAAATCAAATCAGGATTCAAGTGGTTTTACTGATTTATTAATTAGGTGTAATTAATTGAGAATCAGCAAACTATATATTCAGGATCAATATTAGCAATGGGACATCTAAGCCACAATATTCTAAGCGTTAATATGCATCAAAGTGCTTTCTAAATGCCTTATATAATCCTGATAAATCTTAATCAGGTTTTTGATCCCCTGTGGTATCCATATATCCTGTAAACTGAGAGACACAGACTTTCCCAGGATTTTCCTGGAGAAGACTGCAAGAAAGCTCAGAAAAAGTATGATAAGCGATTTTTATCTCCACTTCACATGTGGAATGTGTTATGGAGATTGTTTACTGAAGAGCGATTTCTTAATTGGACACCGGTGATGGTGTTTTGATTCATTGACCAATTGGATCCACGTGTGTGTATCAGACTGCCTGGCAAGGGCGATGGGTTTTACTTAATAGTACAGTGTAGTTTAATATAGCTTAATAAAGCGTTTGATCAGCCTTCAGCAATCTTGGAGTCAATGCACATTATTCCAGCCCTGGAGATGCCCTGCTACAATAATCCCCAACCCAGTAATACCTGCACAACATACATACATGGACTGATGGCTGTATTCCTATTTACCAAGATCACTTTAGAAATCTCCCATTTAGACAATTTGGGCATCCCACTCACACACTCTTGCATGCCTGTTTGTGTCTGTCTGGCTGCTGTGATTCTGAAAGCTTTGTCAAGGCTGGGCCAACCAAGTACTGGTAACACAGCAATTAATTAGGCATCAAAACATACCATGAAGTTCAAAAATGGCAATGGGACAGACATCTCTAATTTCTATGCTTCTGTCATATTTGCACAAATAAATTCCATGTCTACAGTTACAGAAAAGAAGTCGTGAATCTTGTTACCAAAATATAGCATCTGTTTTTTTTCTCTTGCTGTGGCTCAGGGTTCCTGAACAAGAATCAGTAGTGATGGTTGACCTTAATATTCTGAAAGCAAGTGAACAGCAAGATTAAGTTTTTTTGGATGAACAGTTTTCCGTCATTTTATAAATATTTTAACAGTTCTGAGGGAGAATTGCAATACCATTTTTTGAACAGAAAAGAGTTTGACTGCTCAAATTCAGAAAATATTTACAGCTATACTGAAATCCCAACAGTGAAGAGAAGACTACAAAATGCAAGTCACAACTTTGAAATTGCAGAATAAATGATGCAGTTATAATGCCACTACAGAGAAAGGAAAAGTAGAACAAGTTTAGCTATTATCAAGTGAAATTGACAATTCCTTCCCTTTGTATAAAATCTAGTGGAGAATCAGTAAACACATTGATGCTCTACACTTTGTTAGCAGCTGTATATATTTGCTCTGCTTCTGCAAAATCCTAAACCACCCAAATTAAAAGTAGCTTGATGCATGTGAACACCTGTGTAAAGGAAAAAATCCATTAAAAGCAGATCATTATTTTTTGGGATGGTTTGGTTTTGACGACAAAAAGGAATTTTTGCTTCACTGCCCAGAATGTCTAAGTTGTTGCCCTCTTAGCTCAGAAACCATTGGACTTTGAAAGTAAGTATGGAAGAATATGTCAGCCTAAACAAACCTAGTGACACTGTTGATTCCCTCCTTGCTTGATAAACTGAATAATCACAATTACTTATGTGCATGAGAATAGAAAATACCTATACCTGTTAGTATATGCATGATTAAGCAAAGTAGCCTTATAAATTTAAACTGTAGTTACATGTGCATAGTAAGTAAACAACCTAATAAATTTTACAATTCAAAGAATCAAATGAATAAAGAGTTGTTACTGGATAATTCTGCATTTGCACTGTTTTATAGCTTGAAACATGCTGTATTTGCCTCTACTTGTAAGAATTTTCTGCCCAATTTCATATATATTTAATTAATTTAATTTGTCCTCCCATAAAACAAATAAGCAATCAGAAAACCTGTCTTATAGTTGCAGAAGACTTATTCTTAAAAAAAATTAAAAGCTTTAATTTTAAATGTTGTATCTAGATTTTTTGCCATTATATTTGAAATCGTGTTTCCAGTTCCCTTATGTCTTATGAACCTGTGCAAGTTCCCTCTAATTTTTTTCATCACAAAATCTAAAATGATATGTTTACGAATTTTAAATGTACTCAAGGTATTTAAACCATTGTATGTATTTTGTACACAACATTTCTCTTGTTCATCTGGTAAATGTGAGAGAAAATTGCAGGGAAAGTTGGTAGATGGATCCATATATCTAACCTGTGGAATTTTTAACAGCAGAAATTTCATTGATTACTGATGATTGCCAAGTGCCTCTCCTGTATTTCTGCCAAGCAATCAGAGAAACACAGGAAAGCATCCACAGTGCTGTTCTGTTATATTAACTCTTAGATAATAGCAGGGGTGTGCGAGGAGCCTCTTTTCACCCCTCTAATGAATGCAGCAAGCATTGGAGGAAGTTAAATACTGTATCTCTTCTTTTTGTTTTACCTGAAATTCACATCTCCTAGCATCTGTTGGACTTGCTTCTAATTTTCCAGGTATCTGCTTGTGATCAATGCAGCTCTGTAGCTCCAGGGTGTACGCCTACCTGCAGAGGAGGACCAAAATCCCAGGGCCTATGGTAAAGCAACACTAAGGGAAGCATTTGGCCATGGCCTGTACGTAGAAGATAAAAACAGCTCCAGATAATTTGACTGGAGCTAAACTGGCTAGAAGACATACAAGGACAGACATAAAGGAATTATAAAGAATGCAATTTAACATCAGCTTGGAAAATTTTTAAAACTCTGAGATCAAAGTGGAAGAGACTCGAGAGAAAAAGCAGTCAGAGTGTGGGTTGTCAGTGTGGTTCAGGAAAGGATCAAGATCATGCATGACTAGTTTATTGAAATCCTTTGAAATTACTGCCACCACCGTAGACAAGGTGACACAGTGGGAGCTCTCATTCAGGCTTCTCGGTAAAAGCTCTGCAACCACTTCAGGGGAGTCTTGCTAAACAAGGTATTTGTTTTAAAATTGAAGGCACAGGAGAAGTTGAACGCTAGGAAAAAAAATGCTTGTAGCTATCATGTTAGCAACTGTGTTTTGTCCTGACATTTACCAGACACTTTTTCCTGTCAGTGATTAAGGCCATGGTCTGAACTGGCTGCACCCCAAGTGGGCAATGAGCAGCCTGGCACCACACACTACCTCAGAGCATGAGGCACCAGGGAACAAAGTGCTGCTGTCCCTTTTACCATCTGGAGGGTGATTTACTGCAGATTCACCTCTGCAGGCTGATGGTAAGTTGTTATAGAGGGGACACATCTCTCTGCACTGCATATAAAGGGCAGGGTGAAGGTAGCACGAGTTGTTGGGCAGGCTTTGGAAGGAGACTTGGAGCCATTCCAGGCCAGACACAGCCTGCTCCGGATGGCGCCAGCCCACCCATGGCAGGGCACAGCTGAACCCCTCTGCCTAGTGGGAGGTGCATCTGGATCAACTTATTTAAGTAAGAATGGTAAAACACTGAGAGAAAAGGATCAGGGACATGAGAACATATGAGGGTCTCCATGGCAGAGCTGGCCGTTCCTACAGAGGGGCTGTAAACCATGGAGGACTTGCACCAGAGAGGAGGAAACAAGCATCAAAGAAGGAGCAGAAGCAAAGCAAGGAACAATGAACACCAGGAGACAGTTCTATTCCCTGACCACAACCCCCTGCCCCAGGTATCACCTCACCAAAGAGAAAGAGCACAATCTGCAGCAGCAACCAGGTGAGGAGGGGCCGGCAGTGAAGGTTAGCTGAGGAATGGGGGAGGAAAGATGTCTTCTTTAAGGGCTAAATATTTTTCTTCTTAGTTTCCAATACCTAAATCTGTAATTAAATGCTTTAAATTGAACTAAATTCCCCAGAATTGAGTCTGCTTTGCTTGTGACAGCAATTGATGCATGATTTCCCTGCTTTTATTTTGCCCCATGGGTTTTCTCATTCTTCCTGTTCTTCCCTGTCCTGCTTGTGGTGGAGCAGCAGTGGCAGCAGCCCCATTGACTGCCACACAGGGCAACACACTGGTCACTCAGCCTCAAATACCTAAAACTTTGGTTATCTAGTCATCTAGGCTGCTGGAGAGAGTTCCATCTCATTTAGACAACGATCAGGGAAATGCCTACACATTTTAAGAAGGTACTAATTTATAGTTCTTTCCTTTCCAAGACAGTGGCTTGATACAATATGATTGCGAAAGCATAGGTTTAATAATCTGCAGCCCAATAATGAGAACTATCCTCTTGTAGCAGGGAGACCTGTCCCTCAAAATTTTATATATTTATTTCAATATTTAATAAATCAAGCTTATTCCTGAAATGTGTCCAAGCCTGTGGCAGTCTGGAGTAAGCAGAAAAACAAACCTAGAAGTGCATGTCAAAATTAAATGCATTGGTAAAATCTTGCCAAAGTATGCATGGATTTGTAGATTATCCTCTTCAATGGGCATGAATCCCATTTGAGATACCTGCATACTTTATACATGAGGACGCAGAACTCCACCTCCCAGCAAGAGTGCATGTCCTTGCTTATGGAAATTGAGGAATGGGGGTCATCTTAAGAAACAGAACTCTTATTAAATTCTGTACTTTGTTGTCAGTATCTTCAAGTAAGCCGCTGCCTCAATTTGCATTATATTTGATATAATCAATGGAGTCTCTAGAGAAATGAACACACATCTACTGAGGGTGAAGTGAATAGTTTTCCATACTCTTTATTGTATTGACCAAATACTCATTGATTATAAAGGGAGAATAAGCTTGATTCAGGTGTCCAAACATAGGCAGCACGTAGCATTTAAGCTATCCTGAGATGTTCACTTCTCCACAGAGGCAGTAGAGACAGTATTTGTGGGACTCACACCCATGCTTATGCTCTTTAAGAGCAGCAACTAAACAGTGACAAGTGACAGGAAACCATTATACTCTACCAATATACAGTAGATACATAATTTGGGGGCTATAACTGAACTATTGACTGACATGGAAAGAAAAGATTTTATCTTACTGGATCCTATGATTAAATCAAATGGATGTGGGGGAAAAGGCTGCATAGTCATGCAATGTGTAGAAATGTGATGTGCCAGCTGAGTGATTTGGGAGGTGAATTTCAAATTGAGTCTGTCCTGGCAAAACTGTGTTAGGTCATAATAATATATTCAGAAATATGGAGTCACTTGCTTTTGAAAATTTGGCCGGTATCTTTTAGATTATTTAAGAATTTATTTATTGTTTAGCTATTTTTAATTTAACTGTTATTTTAACTTGAATATGTGCAATGAAAAGCAAGAAGCAGGTATATAGCATATTAAGCAAAGGCTGAAAATGTTTGTACTGCATTTTGAGGGAGAGCTGAAAGGGAGATAACAATTGAATATTCCATCAATATTTGAAAAGCTATTGTGCTGTGCATACAGTTTCCAAGATAGCAACGAGATAAATATGCAAGAAAAGCTGTTTGCACTTGTGATATGAAGCAGTGTTACTATAGATCCCAACCTGAGAACATCTGAAGAGCAGCCCCAGGGGAATGCTGCAGGCAGCTAGCTGATGCAAGACTGTCAAAATTCAAGGACTTTCAGGACATTTTCTTAAATGAAAAAGAGACTCAAAATTGCAAATTTACTTCTTTGAAGCACTTCCGTTTCATCTGTGGTGATTACTAGGATGTTTTGCTTTGCCTAAAGATTTCTCTGAACTTAAAATAGCACAGACTAAATTCTTCCTCTCCTGTTTAGACTTGAAGTTCTTAGATGTCCTTACAGTAAACAGACAACTATTTGGGAGGATATGAAGAAAATAAAGCCTTTTTCATATATTAGTTTTAAAGGCTATGCTGGTTCAAAATTTAAAATAATTACTACTTTTTCTTGAGGTAATTTGTCTACAAAGAGTGAAAGAAAATGTTATTAGAATATTTTCAACTATATTTTTGAGTCACTCTAAGTAGGTCTTTTAAAACAGCTTAGATTGCTCACTGTACAACAAGCAAAACAAAATTCATAGCACAGACAAGTGTGAATCTGGGTCATGTTTGTTCAGCTATGCCTCTCATGTCTGAAGTCAAAACCCTATTTCCATACTGAATATAAAGAAGGTAGTTGTTATCTAGAGACTGTTTTTCACTTAGTCTTTGACACAGACTGAATGGCCAGATTAATTCTCACTAAAATCCCATCACATGATTTACACTAGCTGGAACTAGCGTAAAGTTATATCAGGGAGCTGACCAGGATGCAAAGACACGGCACCAAAGATTAAACTACACAGTTAAAGAAATGTGGAATCTCTGTTTACATAGTATTTTTTGTCCTTACAATAACTTTCTTTTGGATGGGCTGTGTAGGATATCTGGTAAGTCTCCCCACCGCCTCTGCTTGTCAGAATCTTTTTCCCTCTTGATCTCTCCTTGTCAACCGTCAGAACATGAGCTCTTAGTTGATTCTTTTCCCTTGTCTTACGTGCTAATAGGCATTTTTCTGACTTACCTCAACAGCAGTCATCCTTACCAAAGACATATTGGGAAAGAAATATTTCCTAGTTTTATACAGATATAACTGTTCATTTGCAGTAGCAGGCAGATCAGTGGAAACAAGATAGAAGACCTCAGCTCATCTCACTAAATACTATTTCTTTTGAAAATATTTGTTATATTAGTTCAGGAACTTTTAATATTTCTTTTCACCATTTTACTTTCTTAAAGATTTCTGACTCTTTTTCTTATATCTTGATTGAACTGACATTTAAGAAGTGCTATTTTTAAACATAGTAATCTACATAAACAAATACAAAAATTTATCCTCTCTAATGACAGTTTGTTGTCTTTGAATAAGTTTACTAAATGCATTCAAAATATTCAGAATTCAGGCAAGAAACATTATCCTGTTATTATGTGAGCAATCATATATTAATCCATATTTTACTACTTTTAAGCATATGCACTTACTCAGACATAAAATATTCAATATTCTGATAAGCTGGTACTTGTAAAAAATATAGTAGGTTTAACATCTTGTCCTAGATTTTAAGAAATGGGTTTTTTGTGTATTCAACTTTGCATATACAAATAATTGAGCTGAATTTCTGCATGCATAATTCATAACAGGTGCAAATATTCTTTGGGTGATTAGATAAGAGCTAATATTTGTGCTCACAATCACTTTAGGCACATGAATTCAGGTCAGTGATTTGTGAGCACAAGATTACTCAAACTGCAAAGGCAGGTAGACAAATGTAAATCAGACCTTGATTTTGCTGACTGATAGAGGGTAGATTTGTTACTGCAAGGTACTGAAAACTTGTAAGGAATTCTGAGAATTCATTATTTGTCTTTTGATCATCGTAAGAAGAGCAGAGTGATCGGCACCTTGCAGAACTATGACATCCCCAAAACACCCTTTATGAGTGAAGAAACTCACTTTCAGGCTACCATTCAGAAAGTAAATGTTCAACTTAAAGGGCAAGTGAAGTGTCAATGGATTTGTTTATGTGTTTTAAAGTAACTAATTTAACACTACAAATTTAACTAATTTGGTAAATAATGAAATTTTGTAAGAGATTTGTAAAGGGGTAACAAACAATACCAAAAAGGCACAGGACATTTAGGAGAAGTAAAAGAAATTTACCATCAAAGACTTGCTAGAGAGCATTAGAGCTTTGCACGGATGTTTTAATTCAAATGTAAAGTGGCATTGGGTAAGTGTATCTTAATCCCCCTTTAGCAAGTGAAGGAAGGTCATTTTACTTCTGCTTGATGGAAGTCACAGAATGTTTTAATATGCTTTAATTTTGTTTTATCTTTTCTGAGTGTGGTGGTTTGACCCGGAAATCCGGGTCAATGGGATTTCTGGGAATGAGTCATCCTCCAAGACCACTTTAAAAGCAAGGTGTTTGCGCAGGCACGGTCTCTTGGGACGTTGGAGGGACACAGGCCGGAGCTTCTCCCCTGCCCGGCGCTTGCTGGGCGGGGGAGGGGCGGCCACGCGGTAGGCCTGGGCCCCAGACCAAGATCGGGAGAGAGGGTACCCTGAAGGTGGAAGGGTGGAGAGATGGAGACCCCCCAAAAAAAAGAGAGCGAGTGTTCTGGGACCTTTGTTTTGAAATTAGATACTAGTGTGCTGCTGCGGGCTGAGAAGAGAGAGAGAGGGAAGCCATGTGGCCCGGCCCGGGAGAGGTAGGCCTGCCCCCCCCCCCCCCCCCCCCCCCAAGGGTGGAAGTGGAAGAGAGACCAGGAGCTGCTGTGAAGTTCTCCCCCCCCCCCCCCCCCGGAGACGGAGAGAGACCGAGGGAGAGAGAGAGAGGGAGAGAGAGACCGAGAGAGACCAAGCGGGACTGTTATCTTGAAACTTGATATGAGCTGCCCGCGTGCCTGTGTCTGTGGAGAAGAAGGGGGGGGAGAAGGCGCTGTGAAAGAGTCCTGCCGTTTTTAGAGCCTTTTGTTTTTTTGAGGACAATGAAAGCTTACAAGGCATTATCCTGTCCCGGAAAAGGAGATAGAGTGAGTGAGAGAAATGAAATGAGCAAGTGGAGCAAGTGAGGGAGAGTGTGGATGAAAAGAGAAGCATCCTGGTGGCAAGAGATGATTGGAGTGGCTGTTGCTGGACTCTTTTTGTACAGCCTTGGACAGAGCCGTGTTTCCTTGTGAGACAGAGACTGCATCCAGGGGGGCGCAATGTCTCGGAGCCAAGAAGAAGATGTAAGGATGGAGTTTACCCCTCCGCCTCAAGGGGTATATAAATATGGGGGGGACAGATGTCCCAAAAGGTGTGATTGTGTTTCTTTTTGGAATGGGACAGAGCATCCTTAAAAAACAGACCCTGGAAACAGCCCTGATTTCATCCAGGCGGTGAGAGAGCCTGGAAATTGGAAAAGGCCACCATGGCCAAGCAAAAAGGACTCCTCTCCTCTTGATGAATGGAGAATTGATTGTGTACAGAGTAGTGATGGACTAATGGTTGTTGATTTGGGAAGTGTATTGTGTTGGGGAATTGAGGGGAGGAGGAGGGAGATGTTTTGTGGGGCTTTCATTTTTCCTTGTGTGTTCTTTGTTTCTTTATGTATAGTTTAGTTATTGTCTGTATAGTTTAGTTAATAAATGTTTTTTTTCCTTTTGTTAAGTGGGAGCCTGCCTCTTTCTTATTCCTGGTCAAAAGTCTCACAGCGGACACCGGGGAGAGTACCTTTTTTTCATGGGGCATTGGCTAGTGCCAGTGTCAAACCATGACACTGAGTAAAAGCAATAGGATATATTTAGGATGAAATGGCTATTTGTAAGTAAATGGCAGTTCATTGACTGCAGAATATTTCTTATGAAATCTCCCAGGCTCTGTCTGACAGGAGGCTCAGCTCAACACACCAGCCCTATCACGCAGAGGTGCTGAACTGAGGGCTGAAGGTTCCAGGATTTACAGTTCAAACTGAAGATCAGCTCCCAAGCTCTGCAAAAATGAGAAGCAGAAACCCTGGTTGAAGTCACTGTTGTCAGAGTTTTATAAACCCTGCTGCAGAGCTCCAACTGGGCTGCAATCCAAGAGCATTTATTTGGATAACAACCAAAATAAAATAAAAATGAAACTCTCCTTGTAACCTGTTCTTTTCCTCACTATTCTTGCAGTCTTATTTTAAAAGACCTCCTAGAGAAGGGCTATTTCCTCAGAAAAACAAAAGCTGGAGATTGGTACTAATAAAATAATTTTTGAGGGTTTTTTTCTGTTTCTTTTCTGAACTGAGTTCTATATATCTAAGTTATATCTACAATGGCCAATTATACATCATTATATATGCTTACAAATATATAATACTCCATTGTATATACACTTTAGTTGTATCTATATTAGAGGGAGATTAATACAAGGACTGATAACATAGGAGAAATTTTAAGTGTGATCAGCATAGTATTAATTTCTATTCACCAACTTGCCACAGAACATGAAAATAAAATTCCTTAATGAATAATAACCTTTATTATGCACAGTATACCATAAAACCAAACTGGGATAAAATGTGTGGATTGAGATATTAATTTAAATGAATTTAAAATATTGTATATGATTATTTTGGAAGGATGTTTAATTAGAAGACCGTGGTAATGTCCCTCATAGTAATGCTGTGTTCTCACACATGAACCCAGTGTTTTCAGGAGAATGCAAATGAAGGTTCCACCAAGTGAGAGAGGACTGACATCAGTCCTCTGACCCTACACGGATGTCAGGCACTCAGTGGGCTCCTTTGGACCAGAGCACAGAGTTTGCAGCCCTGTAAGATTGTGTTCCTTCTTAAAAGGAACCTGGTCAGTGATGTCCAATGATAGTATGTGATTGGGCAATATAATTGGGTTTACACTCATGCTGCAAGGCTGGATTCTTCATAATCAGTGAGCATATAACAGTTTGCCTGGTACTGCTAACTTTTTCTTTTTCTGATGTTATTCTCAGGCATAAGTCTAAGAAAAGAAGGAATCTACTAGTGATGCAAATAAAAAAGTAAAACTCATTTTATCAAATTGCACAGTCCATCCTGAACTTCAGTGATTATGAAAGAATATAGACAGGCCTTCTAGGAGGCAGAGAAACAAGAAAAGCTCTGAACCGCATACCATGAGGTTGTACTGACACCTGCATCTCCCTGATAAACCTCAGAAAATCTGGGCTTCTCTTCAAAGATGAAGGCACCACAGAATCTCTTTAAAATACATAATAGAAGGAAGTTAAACCCTTCATTTTTAATACAGTCCAGCTAGAAAGTTTCAGTGTTACAATATTGTGTTCAACATACTAAAATACAATTTTTTCTTAACTGGAGACCTGTGGAGATTCTTGGTTCTAAATAATCGCTTTTCATCTACTTATATATCATGATCAGCTGCAAGAAACCCTTTTGCAATGAAACTGGAGCCATTTTCTTTCTCAAACAGCAATATGCGAAGCAGATTTTAATTGTTTCTAAAAACTGTATATTTGAAGATGTCCTGTCTTGGGAACATTGATGATTACAGATGAGATATTCTATCGCAAAGAAATGAACTGGACTGCTTTACTAAATTTAAATTATGCTTTGCAAACTGCATAAAATAGAAAGAAACAGTGTGATTTTGTCTAGCTTTATAAGGCAAAGGGTTCTTATGAGTTCTGTATGAGTGCCTTGACTTCATCAAGATGAAGATTAAAATGTAATCTCACCTCACAATATCCTTTTAGGGCATTCTTACACAGCTTGAGTTGAACAAAGTGAATTTTAATTCCTTAATTCAGCTGCTGAGGAGCTCACCACAACAGAGGAAAATTCTCAGCTGATGCATGTAGGGAAGACTTGCCACACACAAACCACACAAAAATTCAGACAGAGGAAGTTCAAAAGAAGTAAAACTGAAGTCAACACTTTGTGATAATCCTAGTATAGTAAGTATTCTCTGCTTTCAAAAATTAATTAGGGAAGTCCTGGAACTTTTGGGTTTGATTCCTCTGCAACGCAGCATAGAGATCATGTACATAAAGGAGGAAAACTTCCCTCAAACCACAAAATCATACAATGTGATTAATGAAATATATGTAGGTTACAAAAATTAATTTGAGGGGTCTTAATAATTCTTAATAATGAAATAGACAATGAGGAATCCATGATTACTGCTGAGGTTTTTCTAATGGTCTTTTGTAATTCTGAACTTTATTATAGTTCATTGTAGTCATTTAACATATATATTATTAGTACCCATAGCAGGGAAATATAACACAGTGATTCATCTATAAAGACTATAGTAAAACAGGTAAAAAAAAGTCCATACCTAATGAACACTGACAGATAATACAAACTGCAGAAGAAAAGATGCTTGATCCAAACCATCATCATTAAAAAATACTTTTTATTATATTTTAGTATTTATTGTGTGCCTGTGCAAATCTTCCTGAAGGAAACTTCAATGAGATGAATTTATTTTTATTTGAAAATATGTTTTCCCTTCAAAGTTTTGCTTCTGTTGTATCTGGACTTTCTAATGACAAAAAATGATTGATTGATACCAAAACATGAATTTCATCTTAGTGTAATTTCTAATGTGCCTTAGATACATCTAGAATTCTTGGTTGTGTGTGTAATGGGAACAGAGTTCAGAGAAGTTGGAAGGAGCATCTTTTAGTCTCTGTTTCAGAATGCTTGAACCACCACATATTTTAACTTCTAAAAAAAACTGGCAATTTTCTTTTTTTTTGCCTTCAGAATGGCAAAGGCTTGGCTTTTGCTGACCTGACACTTTACAAGTATGAGTTCCTCTACTTGCTTTTTTTTCTGTGAGCTGCCTGAATAATTTGGAACCAGTCACTTCAGGCTTTTATGCCTTGGTCTCCCTACTTTTTTTTAAAATGGATTTGATATTGACCTATTTTTATATAAAGTCCTATTTCTTTTTGCTGTTTTCAGCAATTAAATTTTCTATTATCACCAAAGCAGTGAAAAAATCTGCCAGTGAAGTTAGACACCTATTTTTTTTCCTTACTTGTGTTGTCTTCTGGTGAATTCAGTGGTAAAGCACCAACTGACAAATAAGTGCAGAACATTTTAGCCAGCATGTGGTGTGTCAGATGCTGAAATGTGATGCTATGTGGCAGTATTTTATCACTAAACAGCATTGTCACACAGCATATACAGTTGCCTGAATTCAAGTGGGCCCAGAGAGCCTAAGCTAACAAAAGTACTATATTTGACTTGATTTTTGCAGCTCATCAGAAAGACAAATTATTTTAATCATGACTATTTCTGTTGTAGCTTTTAGGTGAAACATTGCATTTTCATTTGTTCATTCAGCTTTGATTTTATTGAAGACACTGGAAATTTTATCACAACCTTGATGGATTTTTAATTAATCTTAAAATCACTTATATGTTAGAAATTAAAGTCTTGTTTCCACACATCTTAATTTTATGACTAACTCATATCTGTAAAAGGAAGCCTATTAATGCCAATGTTGTTATTCCCTGTATATGATCTCCTAATAACATTATTAAAGTGTCTAAAGCAAGTAAAAATTAATACCCACTGTTTTCTGTCAAGTTAGAGATTTCAATAGAAGGTCCTTATGGGTTTAATCACCTTGTCTTCATGTTTAAATAAATTTCAAAATCTGTCCCTGTCTGTAACAGTAAGACTTAAAACAGTAGAATTCAGTATCCCAGACCTGTTATTTATATTCTGAGTCCCATACGTGAGAAATGTTTTGCTTATGTAGCTGTTTTCAGAAATGAAGATGTTATTTTATTTGTGCATATGGAGTAGCCTTGGAATTCAATGTGATGAGCCTTTACAAAAGCCTGGAGAAGGCTCCTGCCTGCACTCTCCTCTGTAAGGATGTCAGAGTGTGAATTAAATGTTCCAATTTTTTTAATAGCTGTAAAAGGCTGAATGGAAGTAGACTTTGTACTGGTTTTATGACTAATGTGGGAAACTAGCCAAAGAGAGTTCTGAAAGGTTAGAATGACTTTGATAGTGTTGGTGCCTAATCATCGCATAGAATATTAATGTGACAGACAGGTGCTTTCTAAAGTCCTATTTTAAATGAGGTAGTGACTTACCAGAAGGAAAAGGTATTCCAGAGTTCAAGTCTAAGTGATTTCACTGTTTATAATTCCTTGCCATTAGTTTCCAAAGACAATGATTACTTCTATTCTAATATTTTACATGCAGTAACTTTATAGCTATTTTACAATATATGCTACCAATGTGCATAAGCATTAGACTGCCATTGAACTAATTTTTATTTAATTTGACATGCCAGAAGCCTTGACTCAACATGTGTTCCTCCATAATCATTTAACCAGTGTCAGTAGAATCCAAAAGCCAATTTTATACCTTCACTAAAACCTTGACTATGAAACAGAACTCAGACACTGACACAATTATTTCATTCTGGTTTTAGTGACAAATTAAAACTGACAAAGAGGAAAGAAAATTAACAAACTTTGAAAGGGAAGCATGTACAGTCTAATGGATTAATCTCTAAATTCACCTGCCATCTTTCTGTTTCTCTAATAATCCTCAAAAAAAGAACTAATGAAGTACAATGAACACAGGAGATTTCACAATGGCATACTTAAAAATCTACCAGTTTCCCCAATATTAGCTCATTTGAAAGGTTTAGTTTAGCCCCAAGTATTTTGTTCATGTGAAATACAGTCTACAAAGACTCATAGCAGTAAGGGTTTTTAAAAGTTAATTATGTGAGAAATTATGGATCTTATAAAATAAAGTCACGGGTCTTTATCACAACCTATAGGTTTCATTTGCTATGTGAGAAAAAACAATTTGTTTAGAAATCATTTATGCTGGTTTTAAGTTTGGTAGACTTAAAAATACCCTGCATGGTGTGGCTGTAAATATAATTAATTTCAATATTTGCATAAACATTCTTATCAATAAAATTATGTGGCTTGCACTTTCACCATACCTCCCTGCTTTTTTTGGGGCAGTTTCCAACTCCAGATCAAATTCTTGTCTCAGTGGCCACAGGCTCACATTTCTCTCTTACATGTTTGTCTTGCTTGCTCCTTAATTTATAGAAAGTGTCCCATACTCCAGTAAAACACTTGGTTTTGACTACCTATTCATTTTGGTATTTTGCTCCTCTGTTTGTCTTTTATCTCAGTCTTTTACTTTAATCATACTCTAGTGGTTCCTGCTTTAGAGACAATTACCTTTACTTCAGAGTCCTTTACATAGAGATCTACCTTTTTTTTTCTTGAGAAAATGAGCAGTGATTAGCAAAGTGAATTCCAAGGTTCCTCATTTTCTAATTTGCATCTGAAAGTGGATACACTTATCATTCTATCAAAATTCCAGTTCTCTGGACTCAAAAGCAGCAACATGAACTAGTGCTTGGCTGTACAGTGCTCATGGACTCCATATTTTTTTCCTGACATTCTCTTAATACTGCTTTTTAAAAAAATTGCTTAATTACCTTCTGCAAAATACAGCACCCTTCTAGATAGACAGACTAATGTAGGTTACATTTATATGATTGGGTTTTGAAAAAGGTTCAGGAAAAACAACTTCAGGAGCAATGAAGGCGCAACAGAGGATAAACTCTAAAACAGAAAGGGAAATCTAGGGTAAAGTAAGAAGCTGTGACTTGTCCAACAATTTTCAGCTGTTTGGTAAGTGTGGAATGCTGCCAAAACTTCACAAAATGAACAGTGCAAATTTACACATAGCTCAGTCAAATGATAATTTTGCACATAGACATAAGTGTGTTTGTCAGAATGAAACTTTACAGTTACACTTGGATATCACAGCATTACTGAAAAGTGGCATTTCAGCAAGTTTATTTACTTGCCATCAATGTATCATATTTTAACTTAATTTTATTGGTATCCCTGAGGTAAGATAACTTGAACTTTTCCCTATTTTCTGATTGGCTAATTTTCTTTTTAATTTTTAAAGTAGTTCATTCATTGACTAAAAGAGCAACCCCCATGCCATTTTGTAATTCCAAAGGCAGATAATTGGTTGTTTTTTGTTTTGTGTTTTTTTTTTTTTTTTTTGTTTGATTGCTTTTTGTTTGTTCATTGGTTAGTTGGTTTGGTTTGTTTGTTTGTTTTGGCTTTTGCTTGATTTTTTTTTTTTGTTTGTTTTGTTGGTTGGTTTTCGGAGTTGTTTTTGTTTGGTTTTGTTGTTGTTTTGTCTGTTTGAATTCTTGATTAACCCAAGACTTTGATACCAATTTCATTGTCTGGTAATGATAACAACAGACAGTTTTTCATGTAGAATGACATTACTCTGCTTTACAGCAAGCTGCATGTTTTAATTACATATCAATCTGGCAATGCAAGCCATGAAAAACAGAAATAAATCACACTGCGGCTTAGGCAAGACATTGTCATTTTGATAACAAATATACATTTGTTATCATGGCACTGGAAATAAAAAAGGAATAATTACATCAAGAGTAATGAGCAATCAAGGTTATCTGAGCTTGTTAGTACCCAAGGGATGTGTGGCTGGATCAGAAGGAACAGAAGCACAGTAGGTTCAAAGTTGCTGGTACTCTACATTGATCATGGTCCTGGGAGAAGGGTGCTGATATCCCCGACTTGAGGTTCCCTTTGCTGGTTCAGGTGGCACATTAGCAATAAGCTTAACACACACAGACAGTTCTAGATTTCTTTCAGAAAGCTGTTCCTGGAGGATAAAAATAAATTGTCTATTAGTTTCACTACTGAAACTCTTTGTCCAGAAAATGAGACTCCTATCTTCTGCTTGGCCCAGAAATCTTAAAAATTTTGCATCTCACCTAGATTCTCCTCCTCAGATTAGTTTGAAAGACAGGTGTCTGCTAAGGAAGGCAGGAGCCTCTCTTGAAATGGAAAATGTAAACCTCTGCCCTCCAAATTATTATAATTTTGAAATTTAGGGGCTCTCAGGCAAAGATATGGGAATAGGAATATCAGTTCTTTATTAGGAAAAATAAAAATAAAATAAAAATGCAATAATACAAAACAACACTGTCAGAGTCAGAATACAACCTGACACCCTGTGGGTCAAGGTGTTGGTAGCAGTCCCATTAAATGGCAGCTGCAGTCCTCCTGGAGGACAGGTGTGGTTCTGTTGAAGCAGTGATCCTGCGGAGGAGTGTCATTTTCCTCTGAAGGTCCAGTGGTGGTGTAGATGGGCCAGGTCTGGGAATCCTGTGAGAAAATAAAGCTGCTCCTCTGGGAATCTAATGGAAAAGGTCGTGGTGTTCCAAATCTCAGATTGGCTCCTCCCCTTGGGTGGAGCATCTCCCAGTGGGTTGATGTCATTTTATCAGTCATGCTGTGGGACTCAATGGCCCATTAACAGAAGATACCTCCCTGGAGGGAGGATTGGTTGTGGAAGAGATAAAGAAAACTGCCCCACCTGATTTTAACAGGTGGCCCCATTACAGAAGATAGCCCCCCACCTCTAACAAATGGCAATATAATACACACACCATGCCACATCTTGCATTTGCAACCTGAGACACAGGAGTCCAATGTGTAGGAGTTTAGACATGTTGTAGGTGTATTTTACATGCATTATTTAGACTTTTTAACCCACTTTAACAGCACAAGTGCCTATTTTTCTTCATTTTATGAGGAAAAAATTTTGTTCCTGATAAAGCTTTGCACCAAAACAAAGAAAAGCCTCGCAATATTAACGAAGGCCTTAACCGTATCTTCTTTGACTCATTGTTCCTAATGTCCTTTTCAGGCATGCAAAGCTTGAATGACTAAACCAGGCATTTAAGGCTATAAAAATTGTGGTTCATTTTATAAGAAAAATAAGCCTCATTTTCTTGTGCTTTCTAACATATTACCAATGTCCCTTCTCTCTTTCAATGCCCTTCTCAGACTATAGATACAAATTTTCACTATGTTTTTCAACATAGTGAAAATTATTATGGATCGCCTTTGAAAAATTGTTGCATTTAATTTTCTATAATATTGCTTATATATATATATATATATTAATGACCATTATGACAAACATTATTCCTGCTTATCCAGCATAACGAGACCTCTACCACCTTATTCTGAAAACTAACCTGAAAGCCTACTTACTGCACGATTAAAGCTGTCCAAAATCTGTTACACCTCAGGCAAAAGTTTGTCTCCCATAGAAACCCTACTCAATTCCATCTTTCCAGTTTCCTTATTCAACTGTTCCTTTTTTTTTCCTTAAGTATACTGTCATCCCCATAAGATTGGTACTGACATCAGGGTCAACTCTTGCCCTGTACTACTCCTGGGCAATCAGAAAATGAAAAGCAAGTAAGGACATGAATGGTAGACATTGGAGTAAGTTAGATGACCCTACTAGGTTTTGTAACCTGGTCTCATGATGAATAAAGAAGCTGTAAAAAATAACATAAAAAATTAACCCAAATGTAGCAGAAGATCTGTCCATACAAGCCTTGCAACAGTTTCCTAGCAAGGGTGATAAGGGAAAGTGTTTTGGGAAAAATACAGAAAAATCAACATCTTCCATTGTCCTCTCTCAGCTTCCAGGATCAGAGGTATAGCATGCACATGCCAGCAGCGTGTATTCAAGAAAGGAAGAAGTGATTTATTGTTTTTTGTTGGAAGGAATCTAAATATTAAATTAATTTCAGGTCTTTGGAAAAGAGAAGACCATTATAACAACTTAATTTGATTTCTTGGATACTATAGATCATAAAATGTCATGAAATGATTCCTCTGTCATGCCTTTTTAAAGTTTTGATCTGGATTTCAACTATAAATCCAACACATGCTCCACTGATCCTCATGTGTATATATACGTATGAGTGACTAATTCCTTATATATCAGAATTGCCCATATCCATTTTATGTCCTTGTTTAGATAAATATCACACTCACACAGGTAACTAATTTTAATCATTTCTTGTAATGTCCAAAAGTCAATTTTAGTATTCACCACTGCCTTTTGGCTCACAATTTTTCTCTTTATATTTCTCTCTCCAAACCCACTTTCCAGAGTTTTACTATGATAAAATCTTTGCTTATCATCTTGTGTTTCCTTGCCCTATCTTCTATCTCCTGATCTTTGCTCCCTATTGGTTTTCCAAGCTTATACACTTTTCTACCTGGCCTTCTGAGTAGAAACACTGTGAGCATAGCTAGGTGAGATGGGTTGTTCTCTCAGTTTTTAATGGAACAGTAACTTGCAGCAGCTATCAAAGGGAAAGTTTGTTCAGGTTTGAAATTCTAAACTGAAGAAAGCTCAGAATGTTTGGAAATGTACAGGTCAAACTTGTTCATCTTTCTCCTGAGCAAATAGTGTGACATTTTAAACAGCTGGATTTATCTACTGGATCTTACAGTTCTGGAACCTGCAGGTCTTAGTGCAAGAAAGTATTCTTTGAATTAAAGGGAGTACCATTGCTTTGAAATTATCCAGTGAAAACTGTT
Organism: Calcarius lapponicus; assembly: GCA_039654755.1. NCBI lineage: Eukaryota > Metazoa > Chordata > Aves > Passeriformes > Fringillidae > Calcarius > Calcarius lapponicus. Next base: position 128,181,026 of record CM077464.1, on the reverse strand, counting down.
CTAAAAGAATTATGTTGAGAAAGTGGGTAGCTTCATTGACAACTGAAGGCACTGGTGAAACACATCTTCCTTTCTTAATAGTAGAGAGGAATTTGGGCATTTCTGTGGAAGGGCACAGACTAAAGTAAATTTCCAGAATCCTTGCAGAATGACACTGGAGTGATCAGAATTGGGTTTTTTTTTTGCTGTTAATCTTCTGGCTCAGATCCATATGCTATCCTTTTTCAAAAGACAAGACTCTCTTAATAGAACACTCTGCCTACTTAAAATCTAGGGCAGACTACTTCTATGACTCAGAGGTACAGGAACAGAAAAAATTAATGTCAGGGTGCACTGAGCATCATCCTTTATAATTTGTTTTTTCTGCAGCTTCAGCAGAAATCAGTGTTCATCCTTAACTCCATGTATACCAAGTGTAACAAATTTTTCACTAAACTGATGTTTACCTTGGTTGTGAACAGATAATAGAAATAATAAAAAGCTACAGGTGAGTCAGACAGGACGGTTGTATGACATTTTTTGACATTTTTTCTAAGTTAAAGAAAAGTTATCTGCAGTATTGTTGTATTAAAAAATAAGGGCATTGTTTAAAAAAAAACAAAAACAAACAAACTCCATGTAATGGAGTTTTATTCTGGAAATTTCTGAGACTTTTATGGATAAGAAGTTAGGCAGAACAGTATTTCCAGTTCATGAACAGGTACCTCCTGTTCAGCCAACTGCTGGTTGTGGATCTTATTCTGAGGCTGCTCAGCCTCAGCCACTGCTGTGGTTTAACCCCAGCCAGCAGCCAGGCCCCACACAGCCTCCTGCTCGCTTCCCTGCTGGTGGGATAAAGGGGTAAAAGCTAGAGAGGTAAAACTGAGAAGTGTAAGGGCTGAAAAACTCATGGGATTACATAAAGACAGTTTAATAGGGAAAGCAAAAGCCACACACACAAAGCAAAACAAGGACTTACACGGCTATTCATAGGCAGTCATCGTTCAGTCATCTCCAGCAGAGCAGAGCCCCATCAAGTGCTACTTCAGAGGACAAATTTCATCACTCCAAACATCCTACTTCCAGCTTCTTCTCCTCATTTTTGTATACTGAGCCTGGTGTTGTATCATCTGGAGTATCCCTTTTGTCAGTTTGAGCCACCAATCCTGGCTGTGTCTCCTCCTGACCTTCCAAGCCCTCTCACCAGCATGGCAGTATGAAAAGCAGAAAAGGCCTTGGGTCTCTGTAAGCCCTGCTCAGCAACAACAAAAACACCACTATATTATCAGCTCTATGTTCAGCACAGATCCAAAACACAGCCCCATACCAGCCACTGTGAAGAACTCCACCCCAGCTGAAACCAGCATCCTTGCCCCTTAAAGAAAGAATTTAAATGCTTAGCACAGACCTCTGACTTGAGCAGGTTCCCAAGAATTAGCTATTATGGTGCACAGTTTTTCAGTTTTGAAGTACCTTTTTCAACTTTGCTTACTGTATTTTCCTGTGAAGCTGTGTGGGAGCAGCACCACCAGGAAACAGACATTCACCATTGTGGCTCCAGTTCTGAATTTGTCAGATCCCAACAGTAGAACAGTTGGAAAAGTGGATCAACATATTTGGCATTATGAATAGCTATACTTCATGAAGACATGACACCTGTAATGAAAATCTACAGAAGCTGAAAAGACAAAGCTGTGCTTGTCAAAAGAAATTCTTACATGACCTCGGTCACTTAAAGCTACCCAGATTTTAGTCAATTCAGCTTCTCTGAAGCTTTCTGGAGATCAAATATAATTGAACAGTAGAAACACCTGAGCATATGTTTTGGTCACTGTATGGGAAAGCCAATAATAACTTCCACCAGAAAAGGAAGGGTGCCTCAACCTGTCTTTTCATTTGGCCTGTTTTCAATAGGCTAATGTAAGTTTGTATATAAGACTTTCAAGATTCAGTTTCTTATAAAAGACAGAAAGAAATCTTTTGTGGATAGTTCCATTTTGTAAGTATTGAAATTATGGAGATTCATGGAAAGTGCATTAAGTTTAATTTATTTTCACCACTTGAAAATTTTATTTCTTAATCTGAATTTTAGACATGACTCTCTGTTATTGTAACCTATGCCCATTACTTTCTATTTTGTCTAACATGAAAAAGGAACTAAACTTTTACTGTTTGTAATGGGTTTGTTGACTGCAATAGTTTTCATCTTTTACTTTCATCTCTACCCTTTCTACTTTTTTAGGATTTTGGTTTTTTTAGGTCCTTGCAGACTGTGTTTTCTAAACCTCTGACCACTAATATTGCTATGTCATAAACTCTTCCTAAATGATGAATTTTTTTTTTATCATTTTCCCATTTGAAAAGTATTTTTGCTTTATTAAACTTCATAGGTCTGATTATGAGCTGCAGTGCCAGGCCACTGTGGTGCTGGATAGATAGGCAGGAATCTCTACAACTTCTTAGGCAAAAGTCACATGGATGATATTCAAAATGTTATTTTTTACCATGTTTTTCTTGAGTGCCTTCATCTTTTCTTACCACTGAACCAGTAAATCCCAAGTAGTACTCTTCAAATAATGTCAGCCTATGTTGCAAACATCAGTTCTATGTTTCATGTGGGATTATTTTTTACATTGCTTTATATTCACATAATGTACCTAAAATAATTTAAAATAGAGGAAATAAATCAATAATAGTCCTCTATATTTTAGTTTCAGAATTTTTAATTTAAGCATAAGAGGAACAAGTAAGAAAAGATAATTTATGCTAATATAGGATCATTTTTCTTAAAGAAATTCTGAGAGCTCATGGCATAACACAATTAGATAAGGAAAACTACATTTTATATCAATGCAGTGAAACACTCACAGACAAAATGAAAGGCATGACATCACTGGTCTGACTGCATATCTTACATGCCAACAGCTTCTCCAAGCTATGCCCTACAGGGATCATTGAATAACCACTGAATCACCATTGAATGACCAAGTGGTAGCAACTACATGCTGAGCTCTCCCCTCCACCAATGTACCTTTTTGGCTTTTTCCTGCTATAACTGGTCTACACAAAACATCTTGACAACAGTTGCAATCAGATTTGAGGTTTTAAAGGGTTGATAGGGATTTTTCTGGCCTTCTGAGTTGGAGTGAGCTTTACTGCATTATGAGGAACCATTAATACTCTTATTCTTTATCATATGAATGTGAATGAGATAATTTGTGTCTTGTTGGCTGAAAATTAAGCACAACTACCATACCCTTCATAAGAAATGTAAAATTAGTCGCTTGATTTATCTTATGGGGAGGGATATTCGGGCAAAGAATTTTATAAATTTTCCATGATTCACATTTTTAGTTAATGTTCAGAACATAATGGCAGAGAAGTTTGACTTTAGTATTTACTCTGATAACCTGCTTTTAACAGTAAAGACTGAATTCTTGAAAGAAAAAAAAGGCTAAATATTCCAGGAGTCCCTAGCTGTTCTCCCAGTCTGGCTTTACCAAAAATTATATGACTCACTTTCAGTAAACTTCAAATTTAGTATCTTTTAAAGTTACTGGAATTGACTTTTCAGTATCACTAGCGATTAATGAGATTTTAACATTTTCAAAGTAATTAAGTAACATAAGAATTCCATTGATTTAGGTTTTTAAGTCCCTATATGATCTGAGCATCAGAGTAAAGCTTAACCAAAATATTTGTTTAAAGGTTCAGATAGGTACTAAGGAGTATTACAAATAAAATATATGAAGCACTTGGCACCTCTTTAAGCAATTTTGTAAATCCTCCAAGTTGTTAATGAATCTTTAGATAATTAAATTAATTTTGACTAGGGTTTTGTGATGGGTTTAGGGATGATGTTATTTTTGGTGAAGAGACTTTATCATAAATCTTATTCTTTTATTTTAAAAAAATTACATTAGGAACAAGGTTTTCTGTTTGATGGACATATGTAGAAAGATAGACATTTATTGATTTAGATTTTCCCATTATTATCAACCAGAAATTATTGCAACATCATTAGTTAATTAAATAGTTTACTAAGTCAGTGTGACACATCATCTATTTTTACCATTCAAAGTGGCTGGTAGAGGCCAGCCTCTGCTATTTCTAAAAATAAGAAAATGCATTTTACAAAAGAATGTGAAAAACATAGCCAAAGCTGTTTTTTCAAATTACGATCTCCTATATAAACATTTGGGGAGCACTTTATGACATTAAGTGCTTTATAATTTTTTTCCTTCCTTAACTCTGATACTGCTGCTTTTTTTAAACTCATATCACTGAGCTGCCCAAGTCTCCTTTGACACACATCTTTTTATGGCTAACTGTTCCAGTTGTTTTGTTACCTATTTTAACAATACTGCAAGAAATGTGAGAACTGACAAGTCATTTCTTTCTAGGACAGAGAGGTCTTCAAATGTCGAGGTAGTGTCTAACAATTGCTGTGTCTTTGTCAATGAACACATAGGAAGGAAATATTTGAGGCAGAGCTTCAGATTGAGTTCATATATTTTAAAAGCAGAAGTCTTTAAAGGAATAATGGGCAATCTTAATGGGGTTTGGGGCCTCATCATTTTTAACAGTGCTCTGCAGCTTTCCAGACACCTGAATTACATTTTTCATCTGTGATGTACTAAATTCTCATAGTAAGGTAGAAGTTAGCATAAGAACTTCAGAAAGACATTTAATTTCACTTTATATCAAGTTATTTCTATCCTGAAAGAATCCGTTTTTCTTTTTCCTTTCATTTTCAAAATACATTTTTCTCTTTCTCAAAAGTACCTGAGATAGATTTTAATGGGTATTACCAGGCTAGTTTTGGTAGTAGTTAAAACTTCTCCCTGCAAAATGAGTCTTTTTCAATTATACTATTTTTGAAAAGCAAATAATGTCTCTACTAAAAATAATGGTTATTATTATTATTATTAAAAACAAAATAAAAAATCAATACATATTTAGAAAAGGCTTAGGCTATTTCCTCAGGTTCTATTCATTAATTTTAATATTTTGAATTTATCCCAGGAATTAGATAAAAAACAAAGGGAAGTGACATTTTAAGCCATAGTGTCCAATTTAAATTTTCACTCAGCAATACCTCTGTTTGCTATAAACACTGAAAATGTCAAAAGAGCCCTAGATCCTTTTGATTACCAGGTCACAGCTTACTGTAATGCTGATTTATTACTTTAGAGTGCAACACAATTTAGACATTACTTATATGCATAGAAACAGCCTCCATTTTTCACTAACACACAGGTTGAGTTACAAGGGTACCCCACCAAGGTTCGTGCTGCCTGTATTTTCACAAGATATGAGAGTTTTATAGAAATAAAAAAATAGAAAAAGAAAAAAGAATAGCACAGTACTAGGAAGGTAAGAACTCCAGAGAACATATTTTTGTGATTTTTATTTTATCCAGTCTGATTTCCATCCTAAAAAAATGCCCTAATAACTGCTTTTTGTAGCAGTGGTGAAATGCATAAACTAGCAAGGGTCCATTAGAAATATGAGCTTATCTGGAAAGGAGGGGGTAGTAGGCAAAGATGTGGTTCCCATATAGATGAATGATGCTATATAATTTTCTTTTTATCTTCTGGCTTTCTCACATGGGAGAGAGTTCTGATGAAAGCAAGAGCATGATTTATCTGTATTTACTTTTTTTTTTCTGACAAATTTGAGTATGTGGAATATAGTAATAGAATTATAAACTATCGTGAGTTAGAAGGAACTCATAATAAACACCAAGTCCAACTCCTAAAATGTCTATTTTGAAATCATTAGATTTCCAAATGGGTGGACTTTTTAGTCATGACTAAGGGTTTCCATGTGGTACTAAGATTTACAAGACTATTTGAGGACTAAGGATTTTTATATACACATGATTTTGTAAGTATCTCAATAGAAAGGCCTAATAAACTTTTAGTAGAAAACTGGGTCACTGTCCTACATTTTTAACATGTATATAAAACAGCAACACCCCATTCCTCTATTCAGGAAGCAAGAAATTATTAGTCCTAATAATAAATGGTCCCCAAATCAAGAGTTCTTTAGAGTTTTATTTTTAAAATACATATATGTACCTATCTCATCTGCATTAACTTTGCCGAACTCTCTTTTTCACCATATGTCTTTCAGATCTACAGGATACCAGAAAGACTGAGGGGTCTCAAATTTACCTCACACATAAATTACAAAGTAAAGAGATTATACTAATAAAGACTTATAGTGCTCTTTCAGGGTCTTTTCTTCAATTGGATGGTTTCCTTTAAGTAAGAGAAATAGAGTTCTGCTAAATCCCTTTGAACATTTGTTTTAGGTATGGGCATTTCATTTTGAAAAAGTGAAAAAAAAATCTATTAACGTGGCCCCTGGCCGAAATGCAATGCAAAAGCACAGGTGCTGAATCACATGAGAAGCATCTGCTGGACCAGCTGTTGCCACCATTGCAGTGCAAGAGGGTGCCCAGGAGTATTTTCTCCAGCAATTTTGTTTGTTCATTTGGGAAGAATGATAGGTGATGGACTGCCAAGCTGAGATGTGATTATTGTATTAAAGAGTGATTTGGTTGACCTCAGGTGTACCATCTTGTTAGTGACTCCCATGACTGGACTGCTGCCAAGGCATATTTGCTGGGGAGTGGACAGATTTATTGAGTGCGACAAGAGGGAAAATAATGTCTCTCTGTTATAATGGAGAATAGGCATGAGCTGTTAACCTAGATAGTATAGTAGAGATGATTAAATATTCATGATAGCCAAAACTCAGTAACAATGACTAACCTTTGTGTTAGAATGCCCGCTCACTGAGTGAAAAACGCACCTAAGCTGTACTTTATTTTGACTAAGAAGGCTGAAATGAAAAAGAAGCTGATTTCTCTGGACTGTTAGACATCTGCATCTGTCTTGAAATGCAGTTACGCAGGAGCCTGGCTAGCACTTCAGGAAATCAGGCCCTTGGTATTTTATTTCTGTTCCTAGGAAGTTGTGACAGAAGGGCATGACTGAGACACTTGGGTTTCATGAGAACGTCCAAGAGCATCAGGTTCCTCACAATATGATTCAGGGTGTTATCATAGCATTAAGTGATTATGCAGGAAATAGGCTACAAACTAATAGTCAGCCAGATATTTTTGTAATTTTTTCCTAGGATTTTATCAACTGGAGAGAGAAAGCCTCAGGTGTTGGGATCTTCATATTGCAGTGTATTATCTTTAGGTATTTTATATTGCTTTGGGAAATCCAGCTATTCTGGTATATTACAGAATACATACCTCAAAACAGTATCTTTTCATTGTACAATCCAAGTGCTGCAAAGAAATTCTAATGTAGGGTAGGACTTTCTACTCCACGTCATTTTGCAGGAGCAGAGTTTCATGTTTAAACACCACATAAAGATCACCTTTTCTCAGTTTCTACTAAGAAGTCAGGTTTACGGGTGTAATGGTGAAACCAGAAAACTTTGCACAGGCTCTTTCCACTGAGCCCTGTATTTAGATTGAATTTTCCATCAGTGTCAATATGTTCATCAATAGCAGAGGACCATGGCTCATGTTCTTGTAGGTGTATTTTGCAAACAGCTAGTGAGGTCATGAAATTAAATTTGCAACAGCTTATTCAAACAACTGATGAGGCCAATAGTTTAGCTCTTCTCATTAGTGTTGGATATAAACCTTTGCCCCCAACAGTGAAAGATAAATGTTTAATTTAAGCAGATACCTAGTTTCCTTTATTAATGGATTTCTAGTATGCATTTGTAATGCTCTGTTTAGTGTTATGGGGTTTTTTTGCAGATACATTCTCTACACTTGGCTGTTAGAAGTTTTAATATCTTTAATAAAATGTTCTCTAAACATCATTACTAAAATTCAAGCCCAATAGCAAACTGCTAGGGAAGTGTTTGCACTATCAAGGTCACAGTCTAAACAATTTATAACAGCTGTAAATATTTAATATGAGTTGGATACTCAAGAATGTTCATACATTTATTTCAACTTTTTTTTTCTGTAGTGCCCAGTGCATGTTGTTTCTTAGTGATGATTACATGAAGTCTATTTATAGACTTATTGAAAAAAAAATATTTCCCAATCTGCCAATCTACAACCTGAAAGTTGTAGAATCATGTGCATTGTATGGCATGGCATAGAAAAAAACATATTGGAACATAAGCTTCTTCTTCCCTTGCATGTGCTTTCTAGAATGGGAACAAAGACTGCAGGTATATTTTGACAAATGTCAGGAAGATAAGCCTCCTAACAAATACTAGGAGATGAAAACTCAGCTTTCTGGAAGGTAGCATTAGTTTTGCCATTGGCTTAATCAGAGTTAGAGGTTCCCTTGGGGAGGATACGTTTTGAAGTAACTGCCATGTTTTCACATTGTTAACTTTATGCTAATAGTATTTAAAGCATAGTTATTCTGTTTGGGTAACAATGGTGAAACTAGATGCTATCCTTGTTTTGTTCTCTATTTCCTCGTACTTAATGGTTAAAAGGGTTACATTGATATTGTGATCAAATATCACTCATGCATACATCAAACTTCCATTCATTATACCTAGTCTCCATGGCATGTCTGACCTTCAGCTGAACAAATGATCCTTGATTATTATCTATTTACTGCATATTCAATGCCTATTGAAAGCATTTTTATACTTATTACCTTTTTACCTGGTTATTGTTAACTGTGAATAATATCCTGCAGTTAAACAATTTATGTCATATAAACCACCTTGCAGTGCTTTTCAAATGGATATTGAAGTACTGTAATGTACGTTTTTCCAAGCTAGTCTTGAAGATGTGAATTGTCAATCAAAACACAAAACTATCCTTATTTATGTAGCTGTTTCTTTGACCTCAGTGGAAATGATTTTTTTATCCTGCTTTAAGTACTATTTCATCTTACTTTAGGAGGATGTACTGGAAATAAAATGAGGTAATATCAAACTAATTTATTGTAAAGGGCTGGGTGAGTAATTCTTCCATATCCAGTGTCCTTATTGCCTTGTTTCAATAGTCAGGAACTAGAATTGGATTTGTGGTGGTAGTGCTGTTTTCATTAGTTCTTTCCTTTAGAGAATTCAAAATATATGCCAGCATTTTTTCCTGAGATATTCTGGATTGTATATACTTTTTATCAAGCACTCTGTTCTAATTTCTTTTCTTCTGAATTACACTTGGGTTAATGTTCCTTTTAATTTGCTTGGAAAAGCACTAGACACATCACTGGCAGTTATAATTATTAAAACAATATTTATTTATCAGGTTTATATTTATTCCAATACTATAAACTGCAAGAAGATGTGCCTCATATTTTACTCTCAATGTACAGGACAGGAGTAGTCAACATCCAGTTTTACTGGAATAAATTGCTCAGGGAGCTGGTGGATCATCATTTCCAGAAGTGTTCAAGAGATATCTGGATGTGGCACTTGGGGATGTGGTTCAGGGGTGATTATGGTGGTTCTAGGTTGTCAGTTGGTAGAGATCATCTTGAAGGTCTCTTTCAACCTTGATGATTCTGGAAAGGACCTCTGTAGGTCACCTGCTTACGCCTCTCTGCTCAAGCTTTGCCACTTAGAGCTATTTTCCCAGGACTGTGTCCAGGTGGTTTTTGAATATTTCTGAGAATTCACAACCTCCCTGGAAAACTTGTTCTGGTGTTTGGCCACCCTCATAATGAAAGTGTTTCCTGATGTTCAGAGGGGAGCCTCCTTGTTTTGGTGTATGTCCATTTCCTCTTGGTCTGTCACTGAGCAACAGTGAAAAGAGCCTGACTCCAGGTATGACCTGTCCTTCAGACATTTAGATATAGTGATGACATCCATCATGATATTTCACTTCTCCAGCCTGAGCAGTCACAACTCTGTCACAGCCTTTCTTCACAGTATAGGAGCTCCGGTCCATTCACCATCCTCAGGGCCATCCACTGGAATGTCTCTGCAGGTCCACGTCTCTCTTGCAAGGAGGATTCCAGAATGTGACACAATATTCCAGGTGTGACCTCACCAGTTCAGAATAGAGGGCCAGGCTTTCTTGCAGCCCAGGACACCATATTCTATCAGTAACAGAACATTGCTGGCTCATGTTGAACTTGGTGTCCTCCAGGACCACCATGTCATATTCTGTCAAGCTTCTTTGCAGCTGAGCTGTTGATTGAAGCTCACAGTGATTTAGCCAAAATTTTAAAAGCCTTTTAAACTGTCTTCAAGCTCTAAGGAATAGTAACCAACTCTGATGTGTTGTTCTGTTTGAAAGAACTAAAAATACTACAGTGGAAGCAAACATTTTGAAACATTAATTTAATTACATTTAAGAGGAATATTTTATTTTCAATAACTTCAATGAAGAAACTGTGCCTAATTGAGAAGGTTAATACAGAACTTAGAAATTCCCTTCAAACTGTCATTTCTATCAACTGTAAACATTTACATTAAACTCTGGACTTTCCTCAGTATATTTTACTCTTCAGAGCCCTATCATTCAAATGCAAGATTAGTGGATTTGGTCTGTCCTTGATTTCTTCATAAATCCCTCCACATTTTAGAGAAGGGCAATACATGTAATAGTAGAAAAGAAAATGAGATAACAATAGCTAGATTTTTGTTAGAGAAATAGGTTTTCCAGCTCACAAAATTTCAGGCAGAAGATCAATTTTCTCATTCTGCATTTTTCTCTTAACTGTTCCTTGCCTGTGAATCTGTGTTCCACTGGAGAACTTTCACAAGTTTTCAGAAGTGGTATACAATATGCAGCTGCCTAATCAAAGGCATCTATTACCATTTTAAATTCCTTACTCTAATCAGTCCTTTTAGATAGGTCTGACAGATTAACAGATTTTTCAGTGGTTCTGTACCCTTTTAAGTGGTGATGTAAAGCAGGTGAGATATCCTTGGACTCCTGAAATTGCTTTAAAAGCTTATCTGCATCCCCCTCCAAACACTTCCTAGTTTTTCAGGGAGTGTTTTAGATTGTTCTAATGACAAGACCCCTAACTATTTTTTTTCTTATGTAGTAAATTATAGACAGTATACTAAAAATTAAGTTTTATTTTTACATAAACATGTGTAGTACAGCCATGGAGGTTGAAGAATTATAGCTTGATATTTTGTTGCCAATTATTGATCCTGCATGTATAATTTATAATACTGCATTACACAAATTATGAAGAAATGTGATTTATTGTTGGCATGATTGCTCATTATATAGCAGTCTTAATTGGTTTTCTTCTAAACTAAAAATAAAAAAAATGTATGCATATATAAACACATGTCCTTTTCCCTTTAAAAAAAACATACTAATATAAATTATACAAAAATTCTTGACTTGCAGTTAATTATCTAAGCTTTCATATCAACATTAGTTGATAAGAAAACTAGTCTGCTGCACATTGATGTAATGAGACTCAATTAATTAATTCTAATACAAAGGTCTGATTTGACTAGAAGACAACTATTAATTCACCTGGATTTCATTTCCAGACAAGACCATCAATTTAAAGGAAGGAGTCGCAGTTCTGGAAATCTTTTAAATGGCAGAATATCTTTGTGAATGTCTGTGAACTGTTCATCCAAAGTGTTGTGCTGCCATTCAGAAAGATGCTGACAGGCTGGAGAAATGGGCAGAGCATAAAATTCTGAAATTCAACAAATACAAATGCAGGGTCCTGCACCTGTGGAGGAATAACCCCATGTATCAGCACAAACTGGGGCTTGACCTGCTGGGAAGCAGATCTGAGAACTCTTTTCTTCACAGGAACACAGTTTCGACAAAAGCAGCCAAAGATGCAGACTTCCCTTCCTCCTCTCCCCTTTTCAGTGAGACCAGTCGATGGCACTTTGTATGGTTCACTTGTGGCAGCTGGGGTAGTAGGAGCCTGATGTCTCATGCTCAAACAAGAACCTGACTTCCCTGTCCTGGCATGTGTGCTTCACTACAACCTGACCTGCCACCTTCCATTTCCTTCTGACAATATTTGAATGAAAATGGGAAATTAAATGTCTTCTGTAAATCCCTATTTGCATTAATCAGATGAGGCTGGAAGCAAGCACCATTTTGAGGTTCTCAAACTGAATGATCACATTCTTTTCACCACAGACTGAGACATGAGGGAAGACCCTAAGAAACTGAAGAACCCTGGTGCCAAAGTGTCACCTGAATTCTGCAGTAGCTGAGCAGGGAGCTTTGGAGTCTTTCACTTGAATAGAAAGTCTTAACTTTTACTCTGATCCCTCTACAGCTATGTAAGTTGTATTTTGTTACTTCTGTGTGTTGTAAATAGAGCAGATGGACTGTTGCACTTTACCTTATAATTAAAGAATATTCCTGCTGCTATTACTAATTTTTCATTCTAACATCTAACTTACAGGATACAAATGTCTGAATTTATGTTTATTTTTTCTGGGAGCTGTTAAAATTGTTTTTAATTAAAAAAAGCAAAATTTTTTCAAACTGCCGGTGTGATTCATAGTGTTACTAAAAACAATCTCTGAATCTATTAATGTGAGTAATTAGATCGGATTTTATGAAAGAAAGCTTCAATCACACTTAACTAGATACTCAAGAGAGTTCAGAAATCTTTTATATCTTTTTAAAAGTAAGGTGTAGGTTTCCAAGTTGTTCAGTGGCTCAGCATTCTTAATTGTTGTAAATGTAGCTGTATTTTCAGCTGATTTTTCTAATCTAAATCAACTAATCTGAAAACATTTAAGAGCAGCTTCATTTACCTTTAAGTAAGAATGGAGCTTTTTAGAAGCACTGATCCCAGCTACAGGTACTGAGCACATCACAATCTGACTTTTTGAGAATCTTTTAATATCCTCATTTCTTTGGATTGCAATTTAAGTTGAATATCATTGAAGGCATTCTTTGAATGAATTCCCACAATCATTGTGTGTGAGTCCATCTGATGATTTATCCAGGTTTCTGTGAAGATTTTATATTATTTTTTAACTCAGTCATGGTTCCTTTGGTTCAGTAGTGTAAAAATAGTGATCAAGAGATATTGAAGGATCCAAAAAATAAAAAACCCTGAGAAAAAATGTTATGTAAACTGCTACTAAATTTAATTGATATATGATCCAATAATATCTGATGCTTCAAGAAAATATCAGCAGGCTTCAATTTCATGCAGTTTCTTCAGTTAGTATTTGGTGAAAAACATTAAAAAACCCTGAAAATGAGATATAAGTTAAAAGGTTTTGAAAATTTTCTAAATATTATCAAAAGAAAAATAAAAAGAAAATAAAAGCACCTTTGTAGCAATGTTAAATTGCTGATTTTTAAGTTGTTGGTTTTTTTCCTGAATATTTGACTAATACTTACAGAATTTTCAGTTGGATGATGATGAATCAAGTCATCTTAGGCTGTTATTTTATGCTGTTGGATACCAGGAAAGATTTTCCAGTTCTCCCTGAGATTTGTCTCTTTCATTTTTTCATGTTTTTTAAGGACCCATTGTTAACAAAGATCACCACATGGAAACCCACATATTTGGCCTGAAAAAACTTTGTCTTTACTGAAAAAGTAAACAAGCTATTTGCTTCTGCAGTGTTATGGTTATTTATACTATTCCTTTAGAAGAAACAAGCTTGCTACTGAAAGCAAGATAACTCTTCTCATGGAAGTTTCTGAGATTATCACAATTGCCAAGCAAACAATATAATTTTTTTGCAGATTTATGAGATGCAAGAATGCATAGTCTGAATATTATTGGTAAATACTGGTGTGGAGAAGAAGGAAAAATTCCTTAAAAGAATTATTCCAAATAGATTAATTGCAGAGCATTTATATGAGCTTTTTGAGACTGACTAAAGCAGACAAAAATCTGCGCTGGTAGCATAAAATGTTAGGTGGCTTGACCAGGGATATTTTAGTTGGTAAACTCTATTATTTGAGACTCTGTGAACACACTTTGGCTTTTGAATAGTGCTTTCTTCATTCCATAATAATTTAGACTATGGTTCATTGCATTCTGTTAAAAGACATAATAAATATAGATCATGACATTACCACAGGTGTTATATAATAGTGGATATTTTTGACAAAAAAAAAAAATTACTACTTTTAAAAAATAATAGATGACCTCCAGGGAAGCTGTGAGTAGTCAATATTTATCATGAACATCTCAATGGTTATGTGAGTTTTCATAGTTTCACTGACCAGAGTAAATTATTTTGACAGTCCATGCAGTTTATCCACCACTCAAAGCTTTTATTTAGTTACAGAAAAAGTTGCTGTATCTCATTCTAACAAATAGCATTTCATGAGAATGACATTTCAGCCTATAGGTAAAAAGATCAGGAGAGCATGGTCTCCTGGGGTTACCATGGTTATCTTCCTTATGTTGAACAGTGTTGTACTCCTCTCAACAGCCCAAAGAGGACCAGTGCTCCAACAACCAGTATTTTAGATCTCTGAAGACCTAGCACTGAAGAAATTCACTTAAATATGACTGATAAAATGCTTTAATAAATAATTAGCGTAAGCTCAAATTATGCTGTAATCTGATGCCTTGGGTTTGGTTTGCTTGGTTTTTTTGGGTACAAAGCACAATAGAGATGCAATTCAAAAGATAGAGAGTATAAATACGTCTTTATGGATAGAATCCTTCCACCTTTCCATTTGTATACAGAAAATCAGTGTGACAAGAAACGCTAATAATATTGATATATTTTCCCTTCAAAACTGCAGCTAAATAATCCATGTCATCATCTCTGAAGCAGAAGTCCTGGTTTAGACAAAGCAAATTTTTGACAATATTAACCCAAATGCTATAATATAAGATGTGCTTCTATTGTTGCTAAAAAGCTCCATCACTAAATTTTCAATCTAAAACCTTTAGGTTTTAGACTTACCAGGAAACAGTATGGTCTTCTAAGTAGTCAAAATATAATTTATAACTTATATTATTACATTTCAGAGGCATTTCTTCCATTTGCCTAGCCACATTCGTATTGCACTTTTAATAAAGGCCTGTAAGATATTGTAGGGGAGGGCTTTTCAGTCTGCTTAATAGGCTCTTAACAAATAGAGAAAACTTGGGATTTTTTCAAACCTCTGGCTGTTCAGTCTGTGACAGGAGGAATACAGGACATAGTGGTGACTAATAGATCTCTGTGCACTTTAAGTGTAAGGTAGTACAATAGATTACCAGCTTTCAATCATTCTATTCATCAACTTTTAATTAGATCCTTTACAGCTACACATCCTTTGACCTGAGCTAATTGATCATTCATTGTGGTTTTAATGGGTTTCATAATAATAACACTTGGCACTAATATAACACTTGAGATTTTCAAAGTTAAATATTAAGTAATTAACCCACAGAAAGCCCTTTGGGAGTTAACAGTAAGTAAATACTTAATTCACTTTATAAAACAGGAATTTGGGAAACTTGGAGTGATTTAACCAATAACAAGGAATGAATGAGTGAGAAAATGCTCCTTAAACAGAATCCAGGAGAAGCTGATAAAGTGGGCTGAAAGTCATTACTTGTTGTCATTATAGTGTAAGAGTTCTATAGGCATTACATTATAAGGGTTCCATATTGCCAGAGTTTTGTGCCTCCTTGATGTTTCTTGTAGCCAGCTCCTCTAGGCACTGACTCTTCCTTGTCCTCTCAGCAGCCAACTGACTCCAGTTCCCCTTAACCAATCCACTCTTTTTAACACTCTTCTGATTGGCTACAAGTGTGGCCTGTTAAAATCAGGCCTGCCCCAATCTCTAATAATTAACCCAGCTGCAACTCTTTAGGGGGAAAGATTACTTTCTATACTGCCTCTATTTTCTTATATTGTATCCCCCTACAATAACTAGCATTTTACTGAAAATGTTGATAATTTGAGACATTTTATTTCCAGATTTGAACTAAAGCATGGGTTTGTTTCTGAAAACAAAATAAAAATAAAATACAAAAAATATTACACATAAATAGATATGTTAATTTAAAATGTATGCTTTAAAAAATAGTTTTAGATTATTTTTTTTTTCTTTTTAACATGTCATAAAGCTGGCTCTCTTATAATTCTATCGTTCATGGCACATCTGTAGCTTTAAAGTAGCCTGTCAAAGTTGCAATGGACAGTAGTAAAATAATTACACAACTTTTTGATTTACTAAAAAGTAAGAAAGGAAGATACTGCAGAAGGAAATATTTTGTTTCCATGGGGACACTTACTTGAAAATAATGTGATTCCAAAAGTTGCAGAAAAGCAACTTTTTTTTCCTATTCAATTAAAATGTAACTTTAACAGTCAAAATACAGGTCCACAGTATCTTGATGTCAGTCAGCAAAGCCAGCATTTAAATTCAGGGACAAAAAGTAATCTGACAAGTAATCTGAAGATATTGTTAATCTAAAAACTGTTCTTGACAGATTTTGGGGTTGAGTTTTTTTTTCTCATGTGGGTTTCCTTTCTTTGTTTGGTGGGGGTTTTTCTTTTGGTTTTTTTTGTTTGTTTTTTGTTTGTTTATTTTTATATTTTTGTTTAACATATATTTGCTGAGCACAGTTCAAAGACAATAGATTCCTTTTATTGAAAAGTCATTAATAAAAATGAGATTGAATTTTGTTTGTTGGTGCTTATCCTTCATTAGTCTTTCATTTCAACTTCTGTTTCCCATTTGTCCTGGCCCCACTGCAGCTTTTTCTCTCTATATGAATTTCAATATTGGAAGTTTTCCAGTTTATAACTGGAGGCTGTAACAAGAGTTGGATGGTGGAAAAAAATGTGAGAACAGGGAAGGAGATAACAGCTGAAATTAAATGCTGACAATATGGGCTAAAGAGCCTGTGTGGCTTGTCCTGGGGAGAGCAGTGAGGCAAAAAAAATCAATGTTTATTGCTAATTAGCAATTAAAATCTTACCCTTTTATAGCTTATTAAAACATCATATAGAACTAATGGCTATTGAACTCCCAATGAAAATTGCACAGTACTTACAGCAACAAAGATTTTTGTTAGGAAACAATGAACTCTATCAATATTCCTTGCTCTGTTCTGGGATTCCTAATGAAAGCTCTGACCTCTGCCTAGGTATGCCACTCCAAAAGCGAACCCAGGAGCATTTAAGATGACTTAACTGACTTTTAGAAGTGGTATCTGACATCAGTGGAAGAGGCTGGCATCTTCTATTAGTGGTTTTGTAGAATCTACACTGACAGAAAAAAATATGGCAAAGAGACCATTTCAGTTGCCTGGGACTCGCAGCAGCTGAGATGGCGGAGATGATGTAATAAAAAATAGTAGGAATGAGATCCATCAGTTTCAAAATATATGGAAAAAAATATGATGGTACCATTTTTAGTATTCCTTGACTGTATTCCTGAGGCATTTTAAGGACTAGAGGGAGTAGTTAAAAAGTTCTGAGCAAAACCGACAACTAAGCTGGTTGTGCATATTTCCCACTCCCCTCTCTTTAGGTTTATCCAATTCAGATTATTTCTTTAACCAATGTTTTTCCTATCAAAAATTTTGTATACCTGCAGCTGTAAGAGATTCAAAAGAAGAACGACGTTACTATATGAATTATCACCTTCCATTTATGTTAAAGTCTGCCAATGCTTGGGAATGAACAGGTTTTGATAAGCAAGAGCAAGTCAAACTATAATCTTTACTTGAAAGAAAAAGTAGCAGTTTCCAATATAGGCATGTAAAGAATAAAATTCACAAGCCAAACAGAAATTCTGTGCACAAATTACTTCTTTGGGTGAGTTCTAGTTTCTAACTTTTCTCTTTCAAGTATTGTCATTCATTTTGTTCGTGATTTTGACATCTGCAAGATTGTTATTTACATTTTATAAAAATTTTTCCTAAAACCCTTTATTACTGGAAAATAAAAGCAAAAACCCAGCAGAAATATAGTAAGCTTTGCTTCCTTTGCTTAGTGTCCAATGTATGATTTCTAAGTACACATCATTTGTTATTATATTTGTCTTAGTGTTTGACTCCAGGCATCCTCTAAGTTAAGGAAGAAAAATTTGTTGGCTTTTTAGCCTGCAGCTTTGTAAGTTGCTGCAAGAAGCATCAAAGACAAATCACCCAGAAGTGCAAGGATCAGTTGATGGGAAAGGAATAGCCTATCTTCCACATTATCACAGAGCCCCTCATTAGGCATGCTCTGAGAGTGGTGACAGGCTGTGATGGATCAGCAGGCTCTGCCACACCGAGCTGCGTGGGAAATCCAGCCAGTGCTGCCTTACTGCTGGCATCCACCAGACAACGTTCAGTGGGAACAGCACACCACCGAGCACTTCACAGACTGCAACAGCACCTCCCACTCAAATGTGCTTGCTGCCATTTTGCCAGAGTTCTCCAAGATTCTGAGTGGAAATCTTTACATGAAGTGGCACTACAGCAGTGTGCTCAGGAAGTGAAGCCTTTCAGAATGTAAACCAGCAGCAAAAACAGCAAAGACACTTTATGATCAACATTGCAATGTCCATTTCTGAAGCCTTCTGTCATTTTTGCAGGACCCACAGCATAGTCCCGGCTGCCCAGGAGGATGTTCTTTAGCCAGATCAGTGTTTGGATATCATTCATGATATGACATAGAAAAGGTTGTGCTGACATATTTAGCTTGCTTGACAAAGTGCCAGAGTAGAAACAAGAGTGATAGGAGTGGATCAGCTTGTACCACTTGAAGAAGAATCACTGCAAAAGGAAGAGGTCAGCATCCTCCATGTCTGCAAAACTCTTGGGCTGCACAATGTCTATAATTGTCCACAGCGATGAGCTGTGATACAGAATCGCTATTTTTACTACCTACTGCTGCATTTGTGCTCAGGATGTGTGGAAAGAAGAGAGACTTTAGCTCCAGTAGCTGGCAGAACTTGCCTTGACACAACAGAAGTCACCAGGACAGACACAACCATGTAAAGTTGTCGGTGTTGATGCTTCTTTCAATCTGTTATTATTAACACCAGTAGCTTAATCCTAAAGGAACAGTGTACAGTTCTGGCAGTTTAGTTGCCAAGGATAGAGAAACAGTAACTTAATCATGGACAGTAATTTCTTAATAGTAATTTTTTCTGACAATCCAGAAAGAGAAGGCATGAAAATATAATATTTAAAGCTGAAGTTAGTTAACTGAAATAACAAAAATAAATTAGTGGAAGAACTTGCCTAGCAATTAAGTTAATTTTCTGTTATTGAAAAATGTTTTGAAACAGATACAGAGGTTATGTATTTTTAAAAGAATTTGTTGGAGTGATACCTTTACTTATATTAGTAATCCAACAAAAAATCTTGATATCCAATTTTCCTAAAAAGTATCTAGTTTGAAATAATTTGTAGATTCTGCTGAATTTTTTTCTACTGTGGCCTCCTGTTTGTGTATGCAATTATATATTGAGGGAAAAAGAGAGGGAAGAAACACATCTCTTTCCTAAGATATGTATGAAAATGCATAAAATACTAAAACAAAATATCAATATTTCATATTTCACAAATAATACTTTTTTTCAAATATATAAAAGATGCACAATATGAGAAAGTGATAATAATATACACATAAATTCATATATTAAACCAATATACTAATTTTTTCATGATGATTGAGTAAATTATTGTCTATGTAATAAAGAATTTAATTTTCCCCTCAATGCTATTCACATTCAGGACTACAGGTAAAAAACATGCATTTGTTTATGATGAGTTGCATTCAAACATATTATCAAAACCAGAAATTTATATTTGATAATAATTTGTGACTCATACATGAAAATAAATTAAATTTGTTGAAAATAATCCTGCCCATAATGTGATGAAAATATGCCCATCTTGTTAATTTGGGGACAATGTCGAAATTTCAGAGATTACAGTAAGAATTCAATTTACTTGTGAAAGCTCAGATACACTTGGTTTAATGTACTAAAAATAAAAACATAATTAGACATTGTTCTAGGAACAATGTAGAATCTTTTAATTTACCTGATTTTGAAAGTTAGACACTGGGTATAATTGTGTAGTGGAGAGGGAGAAGCCCATTCTTTATTGCGTAGTGTCAGAGCATGGCATCCCCAGCTGGGTAACAATTAGCATTGACTGCATGATTCCAGAAGGCTGATCAATCACTTTATTGTACTATACTTATTAAGAAACCCATCATCCTTACAGAGAGTCATGATACAGATGGACCCAATTGGTCCTTCAATCCAAACACCATCACCATTGGCCAGTTAAGAAAACACCCTTTGGTAAACAAATCTCCATAACACATTCCACATGTTCATAACAACAGGTGCAGAAAGTGAAAATAAGAATTGTTTGTCATTCTCTTCTCTGACCTTCTCACAGCCTTCCCCAGGACCATGCCTGGGAAAGTTGTGCTGCTCCCTGTGGCCAGAGAGCTGTTGCCACAGCGTTGCATAATTAAATAGAAATAGAAATCTACTCACATATCTCCCAGAAGCTTCATAAAATGCCATAATTCATTCTGAAGATATTTAATTTGTAAATGCATAGATCAATTTCAGGGAACTGCATTTTTTGTTTATTGCTTTATTTTCAACTCTTTCATTAAACCTGAGGATGTGACATCTTGGGATCGACTTTCATGGTAGATAGCATAAGTTTACATGGTAAATCAGAGCATACACAGCGGGATGACTACATGCACGTGCATGCTATCTTCTAAATCTTTCAATATAGCACCCCAATGTCATCATCCTAATTTACATATATGTTCTGTTTAACTTCAGGATAAATTATGAGGGATATGTTTATACTTTGCATTGGATTACCCAGTCAGCTTTTGAGATATCTTTATTTCCATTGCACAGTCCTAAAGAACTACATTTTGGTTTGATTTTTTTTTTTAATTTAGCACTAGAATCAATACACTTTTCACGTTTCCATTCTTGTGGAAAATGAGAGAGGTAAAAAAGGAAGTAGACTGCAATAGTTTACCTTCCTATTTATTCTCCTCCTTTCATAAAATATTCAGTCTTCTGCTGTTGAAAAAAAAAGTGTTTTGAAGGAAGCATTCAGGTCTGATAATTCCCAACATTCACACATACATAATAACACACACATAGATAAACGTATGAAAATATATGAAAATATACATTAATATATATATGAAAATACTGATATTGTTCCTTTTGCTAGGAGATTTTTAGTACCATATTTATTGCAAAATGTGATGCTGGCTTTAGCGTGTGTTAAGGAGAACATTAAGCTGATTCTGAAATTTTTGATAGCCAAGCCAACAAAGTGAGAATTTATAACATAATAGTGTAACTAATATAGAGAAATTTTATTTTAGGACTGATATTTTGTTTTCTCAGTTGCTGAAAGAACACTCTAAAATGTGTCAGGAGATTTACTTTAAAATTTTGCTGTGCCCTTAGATAATTATGTCATAACCTTGATAATGTATTTTGTCATTTTTGTATAGCGTAATCTTGCAAAACACTAAAACACTTTATTAAAAATAAATAACAACACATTATTCTCTCAGTTCATGTCCAACACAACAGGAAAGAGGAGCACAAGCACTGGGCAAGAGAAAGATTATTATGAAAAATTACAAAATTGATCACCAGGGTTTTGTTGTCCAAGATGGATGAGATGCTTAAAGTGAATCAATAGTTTGAATAATGAAAACTAAATTATATATTTAAAAATCTTGGTTTCACTAGTTTACAATGAGTAATGCAAGTAATCTCTTGTTGAAATATGTATCTCTGTCTTGAATATGGTCCTTTAAATTAACAGTATTGCATCTGGTGTTAAAAGGAAAGTGCCAGTTGGACAGTCTGTCAGAGACAAAGTAAAGCCCTAGCTCCAAGCTGAAATTAATTGTCCTCTAGTGAGACTGCATTTTCGTGTCTGAGGCGGTTGTTTAAAATGTGATTCAAAATGCAATTGAAGATGTTTTCCTTCTGAAAAGTATAGATTGATATTTATGGATTAGCCAAAAAAACCCAAACAAATGTATCCTGTCCCCAGGGAAAACCATGTATCAAATTTATTAAGAAAGAATGATCAGAAATTGATAGTCTCCTAATCAATCAAAGGGTTGCAAGCTAAAGCTCTCTTAATATCTGTTTCAATCCAACTCTTTTCTTCCTCAGCCACCTTCTGTTTTGCTCAAGGTTTTATAATAGGATACTCTTGGAAAATTTATTCTGCTAAAGATTTTGGCAGAACAAGTGACAGGAGTCTATGTAAAAAGATGAATGTCCAACATCAGGTGCAAAACTGTTGTATTGCCTGCATAGCTGCAACTGTCCACCAACAAAACAGAGTTAAGTGATTTAGAGAAAGGAGGGATGGTTTTTAATAAAGGAAGCAGTCATCATCCATCATAAAATCTGAAAGCTAGGATGGAATCCAGAACTTTCTGATTAACATTTAGTTAGACACTGTTTTTTTATTTACTAAATATATAGCAGTGATTTTTAAAGGCTGTGACACGCAGCTTGTTTCCCAGAACTAGAAAAGCCTGGAGACTGTAAACAAGCCTCCTCTTCTGTTAAAATAGTCTCCAAGCTCAGAAATGTCCAAAAGTGAATAATTGGCTATGATTGATGTTCTGATTGTCCCCACCTGGCAGTCAAGACTGTGCATCCACTGCTGGAACCAGCAGCCTTTTCTGTAAAGAGTTGAGACAGGCAAAACCTTAGGCTGTTGTGGGTTAGGGAGAGGGGCAGCCTGCCAGAAAAAATATTCTTCTTCCTGTGCCCAGAATATCACAGTGCCTCTTTCAATTAATTATGAGAAAGCAGAATCACCAGTGTTCCTCTGCAGGATTACACAGTTATCCTGCTGTGTAATCCTGCCATAATCCCAGTTTTTACCAGTGCCACATGGACAATGAAAAACAGCAGCAGACAGCTTTGTTTTTGAAATACCTTCTTCCATTTAACTGCAGCTTACCCTTCTCTGGCATTGCTGCCAAGTGAATGTTCCCTGAGATATTGATACATGTCATATTCATGTACTTCCTGTTTCAGTGGTACATTTTCACTTACACTCCAGTCTTCCTGATTATGCATTTGTCTTCTCAGGAAATTTTACCACAGGTAAAATATCTTCTCTCCAACAAGCTCATTTTTGTCTGTCTCCCTACTGCCCCTTGCTACTGAGGGGCAATGTGGGCTCCCTACTTTTGGCACTATTTTAAAATAGTAGTAATTCAGGCAGTGGGATAGAACTTTCATATGTTCACATATAGATTGAATATATGGTATATGCATGTGTGAATGTGTAGGTGATATTGGAGTAAATCCATCACTTCCTCATAATCATTCTATTAAATCTCCCTGTATTTTTTTCTATTAAATCTTTACTTACAAACCTATGGCAACAAAAATGCTTATTGAGGTATCAAAAAATGGCCTGTACTGCAGTTATAAGCAATATCTAGTATGCCTTGTTAAGAAGAGGTAATTTTAAGGTCACCAAGGTGTCACAAAGGCATTGGCAAAAATTGCAGACAAGTTCAGTATTTTTTAGGCCCTCACAAGACAGTCATATTATGTGGTGCTTCTCTCATTTTCCTGTTGATTTGTCCAGACTCTCCTCTCAGCAAAGCTCTCCAGTTTCTGTTCATGATGGATTGATGGGTCTTGGAGAACTAGATTCTTCTTCCTCACAAGTAGCTATAGGGATGCACTACTACAATCCTAGACAATAATCCCACTTCTCTTTTCTCTTGCTTCATCTGTTCTAAGGATTTCAGACATGATTTTTGAGGCTAATACTTACTGCATGTTAGCATGGGAAAATCATTAGATTGTTTTTTTCTTAATTAATCATCTTTTTCCACCTCTTAAATATATAAATATATTTAATGTAATATAATATACTAAACATTAAAGGGGCAAACAGCTGCACAACTAGAGAACAGGAATGCATGTATAAGTAGAAAAAGAATGTGTAAAACAACAACCAAAAAATGCAAAACAAGCAGGAAAAGTGCTCGAAGAAACCCAAGTAATCCACAGGACATGTAAGACATTGGTTTGCAGAAACAGAACAAGTCTCTGTTCCTGAAACAATATGAATTATGTGAGGAAAAGATGAGATAATTTTCCGTCTGAAAAGGGAGATGAATGTAAACTCACCAGTGATGAGAGAGGAAATATGGAAAAGAAAGGAATCAAAAGGATTTTAGCTTCCTTCATGAAAGACCTCCCAAACTGAACCACCTTCACCTTGGCTAAGAACATCAAAGACTAAAGGGATCATCATACATGACATCAGCTCCACAGTGCTCTTATGTATTGCAATATACTATTGTGCTGCACTCACAGGTAATGTAGAAAAAGATTGTTAAACAATAATTATGTGAATATTCAGCAACAGTGACTGACAATGAGCAAGAGCTATCCATTCACAAAGTGTGCTGTTAGTGAATATCAGTCTGGAAAAGTGGCAGAATTTTTTGAACACTCATCATAGCAGCCTCTAATTTCCTGCATATTCCTATATGTAAACACACTTGCAAGTCTTTTGAAACATTTGAGAGCTGTTCACCAGTATTAGACTTTTAAGGGAACTGTTCTGTCTTTACTTTTTCCAGAGTTAGATGAGTGTATGGCAACTGACATTTTGACCAACAGAAGGAAATGAATGAGAAGACTTCCCGAGCTCAAAGAGTATGAATGGTTTTCTGTAGGAAGCCAGGAACTAGTGCTAAGATCATATCTCTTTCAAAGCCAAGGTAGGGGACCTAGAACACAAGAGAAAATTCAAATTATGTTTTTTTTTCACTCTGCTACTGGTTAGCTATGTGGCTTGATTTAATAAGTTTACTTTTTGTTAGTTGCAAAACAGGCCTATTTCATATGTAAAACACAATTTTGCTTAAAGATAGACATTTTTTAGATAAAAAATAGATTTTGATCCAAGATATGCCTTCAGACCACCACATGTAGCAGCTCACCAGTGCCTGTTTCTGCAAGAATCTGCAAATGCTTTACAAGTGGTAATAATGTTGTACCATAATAATTGATTAATCCAAAACCTGAAATACTATCTTGTAAAACATGATGCTTGCACAATGATGCATATCTTTTCTGCAGAAAATGAAGGGATATTTCCTTATCCATTCCTTAGGAATTGTGAAATCTGGTGGGTTAGCTGGCTGGATCAACATTGTGTTGTCAGTCTGCTGAAGTTATGGAGACATTTGCTAATGATTGTGATAAAACCAGTATCTGGTTTTATTTGATGAGTTAAATAAGTTACTGTCAATGAACATCGTTATAAGATGATAGAATAAAAAAGGTTTCCTGCTTATGAAATTCAATCAAATGTGTTCCCTTGCCACCTTTTTTCCCCCTCTCAAAATTCTCCTTTTTTACTGTTAGTCTACAATATTTTTCTAAGGCTGCTTTTTAGTGCTTGGGAAAGTATTACAGTACTTATTTTGGGACAAAGAAAAAAGCTACATCTTACATCATTAGATCAGATTCTATTCAGAAATAATTTTTCCCAAGTAAGTTTTAGGCCTCGTCTGAGAATACTTTGTCATCACACTTCGTAAGACCCAGAAAAAAAACCTCATTGAATAAATATAGTGTTTGAATCAGCAGCTGAAGCTGGAAATCTTATCCTGGTGGAAGAATACAGTATTATACAAGGGACATAAAACTCTTTGCAGCTGTGAAAGAAGAGAAAAACCTGTGCACGGTTCTGTCTGTATGTTTGGAAGGCTGAAAAAATTTGAAGATGGAATAGCAAAGGATGAGAATTTCCATATAAAATTTTACTTAGGTTTAAACCTCTTTATTTTGCAATTGGTAGATGATATTTGACCAAGTAAAAAAATTATTTTCATCAAGTTCACTTACCATATGGTAAACTGGCCACTTCTAAACACTGCTTGAGACCTTGCTATCTTGAGATTTTTCTCAAGTCTGGTAATGAACTTATGGAAGAGAGCAGCAGGCAGACCACCTGATGTGGCACTGGTAGTGAGCTAGTTATTTATACTTTTTCCAGTGAAAATGATTTCATTAGCAACTTTTATAAAAAAAAAAATAAATATAACTGTTCTTTTTGAAAGAAATTAAATGTTGTGTACCTGCTTCCTTTGTACCCAGATGCTTTACATTTATCTAATATTGTAAATTATTGCAGCTGATTACATTGAGATTGCTTGCAGTCAGTGTTATTAACAGGCATTATGAATGCCATAATATTAACAGCAAGGGGAACAATATCAGTTTGAATATCCAAGCTTCAGAACACATACAGGTTTACTAGATACAAGAAGCAGTAGTAGTATTAAAATTTAGCAACAATGTGTGTCTAATTAGGATGTGATGATTGTTTCTCTCCATTGGCTGTGTAGGTTATATGGTACATGTACTGGTTCATGTAAAGCTCTAAATCTCTTTTGTCTTGAATTTACTTTATTAATTGTGCATTTCACAAGCCTCCTCACATCACCACTGTGAAATATAAAAACCATAATTTTTCTCCTTTTTTTTACAGACAGGCAGCTGAAGAACTGATGACTTGACTAGAAATATGTCAAGATCAATGTACAGATTGTAGTGGCTTGAATAGGCTTCCAGTCATCCCAAAGAGTTTAAATATTTAGAATTCTATTTGTTGCCTATATCAGATATAGAAATCAAAGCCAGATATGTTGAGCCAAGCATCTTCCGGGGGATATGTTTGAGGTGATTAAGTGATATGGTGATTATGGTAGTGCTAGGTTGACAGCTGGATAAGTTGATCATGAAGCTGACCAACCTTGATCATTCTGTGACTCTGTGAAATCATCACCAAGCTCACATTGTTTGCACAGGTAAATAATGGTATACATACCTACCACTGTGTTAGAATTTATGTGCCCATCTTTATAAAGCTGACATACATATGTATACACCTCAAAACCAATAAATGCACAAAGCGAGTATTAAAGTAACATAAAAAAATGAAGAAGAAAATATGAAACGTGGGGTATAGAACATAAGACCTACTCACTTTTGTACTCTTCAGTGGTTTAAGTGAAATTTACTAAAACCAATATGAAATTTTGCTTGATTAAAAGTTATATTTATTTATTTGTTTCCTTATGCAATAATTTTAGACTGTAGTTTCTATATGAAGAATCTGTATTGTGACAGGGAAAGATTCTTTTAAAAGGCAAATGCTCTATGTACACTAGTTTTTTAAATGATCACACAGTGGAGCAGTGTCCTTTTTATTTTACCTTGTTTAAACGTACAGATGAAGCCCTACATCCTTGGCATCCAATGAGAAAAGTGAATAAGACAGGCATCTAAGCAATAACACTTCTAAAAGACCCTTATGTGTGAAAATATGATAATAGCTAAGATTCATTACAAAGGACTTGCTACTTGTGGCCTGGTTTTGCCGCTACATTTAATGATGGGATGACCTTATCAATTCTAATGACTCTACAGTGGCTAAGGGCTGTATTTTAACAGCATTTAATATAAGCTATTAATAAAGTACATCTTTCATCTGCTTTAAAAGTGGGCCATGAAGCAAAGGTGAATTCCTGGTAATAAACAGAACCAACATATCAGGTAGGTATGTGCAATACTTTTCAACTGCATGAGTTTGTTGGTTTTTTCCAATGATTTACTCCAGTTAACATTACTTACTCCTGCAGTTGCAGAATACTGGTGTTGTAGGTATTAAAGCTTAAGACTTTGCAGTACTAGACTAACTTAGAATTATCTTAGAGGGCTTTTTCAACCTAAATGACTCTATGATTTTATATAGCCTACCAATAACTGTCTGAGTACAAAACTAGATTTTGTTACAATGACAGTCAACGTGAATTAAGGAACATTGACCTATACAGAGGCTTAATTTGTCCTACCTTCTGTTTACGGATAGAGAAGAGACAAAAGTTACCATGTAGCCTGAGCATGCCAGGCTTCCCTAACAGTTCATATTGTTACACTTTAATTTTTTCAATCAGAATGGAAAAGCAATCCAATTTTCTTACTGGTAAGGGTTTCAAACAAATGTTGGAACAGTCTGTGTTCTGTGCTTTCTAGCATGTTCAGCTAGGTTTAGGATCAGATGTGAATATCACATATCTGAACTTAGGTTCAGATGTTCTTATGTGATCCATTACTTACTACTGAAGAGTACAAAAGTGAGTAGGTCTTATGTTCTATACCCCACGTTTCATATTTTCTTCTTCATTTTTTTATGTTACTTTAATACTGGCTTTGTGCATTTATTGGTTTTGAGGTGTATACATATGTATGTCAGCTTTATAAAGTTGGGCACATGAATTCTAACACAGTGGTAGGTATGTATACCATTATTTACCCGTGCAAACAATGTGAGCTTGGTGATGATTTCACAGAGCCACAGAACGATGAAGGTTGGTCAGCTTCATGATCAACTCATCCAGCTGTCAACCTAGCACTACCATAATCACCATATCACTTTATCACCTCAAACATATCCCCAGGTGCCAAATACAGATGCCACTTGAACATTTCCAGAGACAGATACTCCACCATGTCCCTGGTCAACTTATTACAATGCTTGACTGCTTTTTCAGTGAAAAAAAATTCTAACATCAAATCTGAATATCTTTTTACACACCTTAGGGCAATTTTCTTTCATCATTAAACTCGATACGTGGCAGAAGACCCTGATGCCCCTCTCACTACAGCCTCCTCTCAGGTGGTCATAGAGAGCAATGAGGTCTGAGTCTCCTCTTCTCCAGACTAAAAAACCCCAGCCATTTCTCAAAAAATTTGCTTCAGACACTTCACCAGCTTTTTTGCCCTTCTCTGGACATGCTCCAGCACTTCAGTGTCTTTCTTGAAGTGAGGGTTTCAAAACGGAGCAGGGAATTTGAGGTATGGCCTCACTGGTGCCAAGTACAGTGGGACAATCAGTTCCCTAGTCCCACTGGCTACATTATTCTTGAAGTCAGTAGTGTACTATAGGCTAGAGTTAAGTTATAAAACATACAAAAAATAACAGCAATTCAAAATTTCTTTTGAAAGGAAAATCTTCACCTGATCTCATTCATGGCTTCCATATGCATTATCCATTGCAGACACAGTAAATTCCCTGCACGAGTTTCACTTTCATATGACTATTAGTTGTCTGTGTTACAGTAGTACTTGAAGGTTCAGATTTGGCAATTGCAAGCCAAATTATTTCAGGTAAGTGGAATCAAGTGCCCTGAAGATTAAAACTTCTGGTATGAAATGTTTCTGACACACTGATTAATAAAAGGTGCTCAGCCCACCCAGCACTTATTCTGATTCTTGGATAGGTTTCATGCTGAGCTTTATGGTGGGGCGATTTCACCATGGTCTGCACGGTACACCTGGAAAAGCAGACAGCAGGACAGGAATGTGTGTTACCATGTGTGTGAGTGGGACACCAAGCTATCTGACAGGGCTTTTCATCTCAGTCTGATAAAGCTAAAGAGGAAAATAACTGTATTAAAAATCATCCAAGGAGTTACAGAGATTTTTGAAATAGAGGAATCAGCAAAACCAAAAAAACCACATGGGTTCATAACAGGTGTGAGAGGACCGGAACAGGAAATGTGACCCTGCCAGATGTGGCCTCTCAGCACTGCGGGCTGCTCATGGGCTTGTCACCATGGACACATTACAGACATCCCCAACTGCTGCCATATCTCACCCACACCCACCATAGGCATACGCCAGCACCTCCACCCTGGGGATGGTCCTGGATCTATTACCCATCCCTGGAAGGGCAGCCAGGGCACTCAGGTCTCCTAGGGCAGTGTGTGCAAGGAGGGATTCCCACATGCCCAGAAGAGGTAGGCCTGCAACCACTGTCATGGACTTTTTAGAAATTCTTTTCTTGAAAACAAGGCTAAACAGAATTCCAAGAAGGTGGCATAAATGTGAGAGGAAGGGTAATCTAAAGTAGTGTAGCAATATAAAAGCATAAAAGTAATACTGAAGAAAATGTATAAGGAAAATGAAGGAAAGGGTAAAAGTAGAAAGATGTCACCACCTGTGCACCTTGCAACCAGCCTCGGTTGTTGCAGTTTCAATGTCTGTTGAAGCGGTGGTCAACAGGCTGGATCTGGGGTAAGACCAAGGTTTCATGCATTTTATTAGTTCAGGTTCAGGTGAAACAGCTAGGTACCTGTCCTGGGGCAGGGAATTGCACACTGGTGTAATGCTAATGGATCACTTTGGGAGTCCTCCATGACGCCTCCCAATACGCTACAGCTGTCTCTCCTGCCATTGTCCTGTTATTTCTCCAGAGGGAAGTTTTCAAAGCTGAGTCATTTGTGTAAGGACTTAGCATGATAAAAAGCATTATCCTGCCTTGCAGGATCTGTCTCTTATCAGCCTCTTCCCTTATCTTGTACAACACCAGCTTGTAGCCTGAGGTGTTGGGGCCGGGGGCCCCAGCTTGCTGTGATTGAGATGTTAGCATTCCAGTCTCTCATACTTGTGGATACATTCTTCTCCCTAACCTTGTTTGCTTCTCTTTAGATCTGGGATAATTGGACAATAGCATCACCTTTATCTTATCTCAAGTTCCATGATAGACCAAATTCCAGTTAGTAGGCGTATTTGGGGAAGGGTGGGCTTTAATGGTCCCAGATGAGCAGCTGCTTTTTTGCACCATTTGCTGCAGTGGACAAAAGTCCTCTGCTGATCTGATGTTTAAGCCATTAATCATTTCAGTCTGTCACAAAAGAACCTCAGGGATCATCCAATCCATCTTTTCTTGACAAAAGCATATTTTAGACAAGGTAGCCCAGCACCTGTCCAGCTGGATCCTAAAAAGTGTCCACTGATGTGGAATTGATCACTTCTCTGAGGAGATGATTTGAATGGCTGATTGTCTTCTTGGTAAAAATTTACTTTGTGTTCAATAGAAGTCTTCCCAAGAGTAACTTTTACTATCAGCTCTCATCTCTTCATGTGACCCTTTGTAAAAGGAGTCTCCGTTTCCTTTGTAGCAATCCCTTAAATACTGGAACCTGGTGGTATTTATTTATGTATATAACATTATGCAACTGTTTGATAATGTGGTACATCTCCTGCATTGTTGATATTTATTCTAAATTTATAGTTCATTGATGGTTGGTTAATTATATGTTGATAATGAATCACTGTATCACTTTGATCCTTGGATCTATGTTGATTGGACTTCTTTCCCAGCCACAATGTTCAAGCTATCTGGCTGAATACTATCTTGCATGAATCATACTAGCTGTGGAAATAACCCAGCTGCATTGCAGATATTTCTAGTTGGAGGGACTCTAAATAAGTATTAAAACAAACAAGAAAAATTAAACAAACAAAATATTTTCAATTTATGATTATCTACATTTACATGAAATATGGCATATGGAGACACAAGTGTGTAATTATGTATTATAGGAAGTTTATTCGTGTTTACCTAAGATGACATAGATAATTTGATTTGTTTTTCAGACAGTAGAAATATCCCCTAGTTAGATTGTATAGACCTGTTTGTCACATAAGCAGATGCGCTTCCCCTCAGTGAGGATGGTATTTTGAAGACAGTTTAAGAATTATTGATGCACAAGTCCAACTCAGTCTGACAGACTGTTCCAACATATATACACTGTGCTAAAGGACAGTATTTTATAAATACATGCAATGGGAAATTCAAGGCATATGGCCAAACTCATGCATCTTGAATTTCAGCCCTTGAAATCTACAGAGGATTCAGCCTAATGAAGACTGGCAGTGTCACATTGTCACGCTGCTCTTCCCTACTCTCTTATCATTGTTGTTTTTAACATTTCTCTGACATACTAACACTTGTTCACTTGCCAGAATGTTCTTTTGAACTTTAAGAGATCATGAAGCTGGCATCCTGAAGAGCTCAGTTTCACTCCAGATTTTCAATACTACAAAACAGCCAATGATGCAATGGAGAGGGGGCCAGAGCAAAAGCTGTCATATTTTCATTCCTCCATTAAAACTGCTTTATTTACCATATTCTACTAATATAATTTAGCTTGGAACATGATCAAAATTAAACTGCATGTTTTGAATTAAAATTAGGTTTTGGTCATGTTCCAGACAGAACTACACTAACAGGGTGCAGCAATACTGCAGTGAATTTTAAACAATGCACTAGAATATAATGCCCTTTTCCTTTTCTGCACACTGAGCTGTGCTCCTTTCACCCCCTACAGCATCCTAGATTCTCCGAACCTCAAGGTCACATTCTGAATGAGAATGACATTTCAAAAGAGTTAATTGGTGGTAAAAACATTGTTAGTGAGACTACTGAGAAAATAAACAATGAACAATCTCTTTTTGATTGTTTGAAATATTGAATTCATAACATGCAATCAATAATGAATAGATAAGAAAGTGTTACAGCTTCTGATGATGAAAAATTATGGGAAATTTACTGATACTTTTTTCATCACATTGGGCAAAAATAATTTGGAATAATGGTTTTAAATATACAGCTTTCTGAAGATTAGTAAAATTTATACTTATTCATTGAGAGTATGTTCCTGAATATAATTACATTTACATCACCATTAGAAAAGAAACTTATTTTTTATCTCACTTTAGTATGAAACAATGCCTCTCTTTTAAAAATTGTTACCAGGCTGATATACTTCTGAATTTAACTGTTATACTTTACTTCTGAATTTAATGAAATTGCAAATGGATTTGCAGAAAATCTCCAGACTGGTGTCAAGATGTGAAAATATTGTAATATGCAGTCATTATACTAAGGTCAATTTTTTATAGTACTTAAAAAATATTAAATGTTTCATACATGATAAAATCACAAATCTAGGTGGGGTTTTAAAATGTACACGGTATGATCTCATTTTAGTTAGTGATTTATAATACCTGTTATAGAAAACAAAACAGAACAAAACTCTTCACCAGTATTTCCTATTAGTAAATGAGTTTGCATTTATGAGAGCTGCATCCTTTCCTATATTTTCTCTTCCCTTCTTCTCCAGTATGTCATCGTACAAGTTCAAGAAGAATTGGTCTGAATGGAAGGCAGTGGAAATGGACAAGAGATTTGTAATAGCTCACCTATCTTAAAATCCTCCAAAAGCTGACATTTCCTCAATATCAATGGTTTTTAGAGTTGCAAGTTAACTTTATGAATTGCATTGGAGAGTTGATAAAGAGTGTTAGTGGAAAGTCAGATTTCTTTTGCAGTCATTCAATAGTACTATAATAGTGACAATTCAGGGGTAGTTTCTAAAACAAATTGTTATGGTCAAAAGGAAATGGTACAGCCATTACAATAAAAACCATCTAATTATTTGGTTTTGCACGTAATCTGAGGCTCAGTCTCTTAACTTGATGCAAAATGAAACATATGAGAAATACTTCCATAGGTTAATGTAAAGAAAAAGAATAACTTACAAAAATAAAAAAAAAACCCAAAACAATTAAAAAAAAGAAGGAAAAAATTTAGCTGTGTCTTTCCTCCAACCACTGAAGGTCATTTTAAGCAAATAATGTCTTTTCACGTGAATTTTTTTTTCATCAGTAAGGACTTGTTTGTTCCAATAAATATGATACAGATAATAAAAACAAGACAGTGACATGAAAAATGTATATTTTAGTCTACTGTTCTAGTACATTTTTAACGTGAAGTAGTTGAGTTTTTATTTCCCTTTCATACTTGTTTTGTGGTAAGACCAGAAGCTTTATATATGTCCAGTAAAAAACAGACAGCAAAATAAACCCTAAATTAAAGAGAACAATCCAACCGAAACCAAAACCCCCAAACCAATACATTTTTTACTCTCTCTGCATACTCTGCAGAGAACAGACTGCAATATGGGCATAA
Organism: Calcarius lapponicus; assembly: GCA_039654755.1. Lineage (NCBI taxonomy): Eukaryota > Metazoa > Chordata > Aves > Passeriformes > Fringillidae > Calcarius > Calcarius lapponicus. Next base: position 128,147,268 of record CM077464.1, on the reverse strand, counting down.
AAGATGCAGCAGAACAGAGTGACTTCAACAGCTAAAAGGAATTGCTTTAAATGAGATGAATTATTTTGATTTTAAGAACTCTGTTGGAAGCTAAAACAATAGACTCAGTAGCTCAATAGCAAAAATAATTGAAATGAGTGTCATCTACAGAGACTTTTTATTCAGAGATGAAGGTTATTTCCCTCTCTCTGAGTTCAGCTGCACCAGTGGGGCGGAGGAGCTGGCGCTGGTGTCCACGGCGGCTGCCAGGCTGTGCCCACTGCTGTGGATGGGGGAAACAGCCGCTACGAGCTCCAGCAGCTGCTGTGCAGACCCTGCTGCTCATTGCTTGGAAACATTACAGTACTACCCAAGTAGATAGGCATTCCTGTCCAGAACCAAGGCAAATACTGTGGCCTTTGCAAAATCTGTCTTCTAAAATCAGTTGTATTTCAAGAAGAATTGTATTTTCAACTCAGATGTCTGTCCCGTCTGCAAGTAACTGACTATGTTCAATTAGCAACTTTGAGTTTGGCTGTCAGTCTTGAGTTTTTATCCTTTAGGTAAGTGGATTCTCTTGATCATTTCCATGTCTGGACTGAAATACATGGACTGCATATTTTTTTTGTTTTCACTGTTTGATTTTTCAGTACAAACAAGGTGAGTTATTTCACTGTTGAATTATTGCGGTTTTTGCCAATTATGGATTGAAGTGAATAGTAATGAATTATTACCAATTCTCCTGGATATGAGGGAGGTTCTTTTGTTTAAGTAGAAAATAGAAAAAAACAAGGTTAAGAAAGAATATGTATTTTAAAGCCCATGGTAATCTCAGCTTTAGCTTAATTTTAGCTGTCCAAACATTAGAGTTTATTTCATTTATTTTTTATTTAAAGTTAAAAGAGAGAACCTCTAGGCACTTCGAAAAGATACATACATACATAACATATATACACACACATACAAACATATGTACACACACATACAAACATATATATATATATATATATATATATATGTATGTATACCTGGAATGGAATTATTCATCCTCTGGAATTGCCTTTTTTCTCACTTGTCAATAAAGAAATAATAAACTACAAGCTTAAACCAAATTTTGGACAGCCAGATGGTGTGATAAATTCCATGCTCTGAGTAAGAATATTAGCAGATGTGCACTACTATATGAATAGCAACTCTAGCTTTAAATTTTTTTCTGTCAAGACTGCTAGACTTCTTTATATTTCCTTTGTGTTAGCTTAAACAGTTTTTAATAAAATGGGTGAGAAACACAGATAAACTACTACTATTTTTTTTCTTTTCATAGTACATGTAACACCTTCAGTTTTGAATACAGGTTGTCATGCATTATTCCTTCCTAAAATAAATTATTTAACCATTCCTTGACTTTGAAACATGAAAATTTGACTCAAGGAGGTGGGATGATAGTAAATATACAAGCATTGAAGACGAAATCAGGGTAAGAAAAAGTTATCAACAAATGTGAATATAGGACTCCAAACTGTTCACTGCAATAAAGACATCCCCACTTTTTATGATAAACCTTAAGAAGTTGTCTTGTTTATGCAACTGGAAATTCAATGTTCCCTGAATGCAGAAAATATAACTCAGTGACGAGAGATTCCCTTTTGCTAGCTTCTCTGAACATTTATTTTAAATAAATTGGAAATCAGAAAAAACTATTGCGACTAAAACCTTGATTTAAAATTGTATAAACAAGCAAATAAAACATAAGAATACATTTAGTACTAAAACTTGTATGCTAAACTGGGGAGAGGTATGGGGTGACCTTGGGCCTAGACCAAATTGTGTGGGCTGACTTACAGTCCTCCTGTTTTGGTCTGGTTACCTTTTTAGAGAAGTGTTTGAATTCAAAACATAGAAATTGTACTGGGGCCTTCTTTGTGATCCCCACATAAAATGTAAGTAGTTTATATATATTTTCCTCTGTTCAAAGCAATTTTAACTCCACGGTAAAATTTTTATAGTGTGCGAGTATAGTGCCTGCAGTGTGCTCCGTGGAATGCCAAGAAAACAGGTGGAGCATTTGGATGTATAAACTCTTCTGCATGAGCTGGAGGGAGGCAAATCTGCCTCAGACTTGTGCTGTTTGCTTTTTGGGATTGATTCATGCTGAAAATCTCCCAAGAAACGTTCATGTTTCCTCACTGAGTGCAAGATGGAGCATCTAAAACAGAGCTAATAATTCTGCAGTACGAACAATCAAAAGTGCAAGTTAATAATTGACTTTTTGTCTTCAACAAAGCATACTTAGGTCAGTTCTAAAAGTTAGAAAAACAAACAACCATTTTCCATTGAAATGTCAGAATTTTTTTTTCCATTTTGTGCTTATTTACTCTAAAATGTCTGCTACACCACAAATACTTCTTGTGACACCACAATCCAGGAAATGATTGTCAGGCTTCAGTTAGTTCAGCTTCTGTTCCTCTAAGGAAACACAAGGCATGGAGCCATCCATGGCATTTCCATCTTACTCAGTTCTCAGCCTGAGCGTCAATTTCAGCAACATATTCTTATATGTAGTAGGACCTATATGATGGCTCTACAAACCATTTCTCCAGCTTTTTTTACTCCCAAAATTCTATGTGCCAGCAGTTGGAAAACAAAATCTAGTGAAGACTCAGTTACTCCTCCCCAAATGAATGTGGAAGGATTTGCCTCAAAATACAGACACATAAATTGAACCCATACGTGTACATGTAATGTGTTTGGTATTTAATGTCTCACTACAACCACTGTTTAAGCAACTGAATTGGCATCCTGGTGAAAAGAGTTAGTTGGTTCTAGAGACTGCTTTGGACCATCCAGATGAATCACAATTTGATTGCCTCAATATGTGTGCAATACAAATCAATATCCAGGACATCTTCATGGAGCTGGGAGGTAGGCCCCACATCTGTGTCTAAACCTACACCTCAGACCATAAATTATCCCACCATGTCTCACACACCCCTAGGTGTTTATGTTTAGGTAACAGGTTCAAGCCTGTTTTTAGATTAAGCTTTAAGTTCTGCTTTCTACTGAATTATGTCAGCCTCCAGCTTCCATCATCTGCAGACTGTGGTTAGGGACCATACCAAGTCTACAAGCTACAGTGGAAGTTCAGATGTGTAGCATACAAGGCTGACTTGTTACCCAGCCATCAAAATTTAAGGGTCATAATAAATGGCCCAGGGAATATTATACACTGGAATCACTGAGTAATATACTGGCAAGATTGAAGATGCAAATATCTTCTGATAAATTATTTGTCCTAATAAATCTGAATTAGCAATAATAAATGTAATGCTGCTCTCCCAAACAGAGAGGTTAAGACTGCTGGTTAAGACTGCTGACATAATACCATTCCAAGGCCCAAAGGTTTTTATCTACTTAGGTATTTAATAAGATAGAAGTGTGTCAGAGTCTGCCAGAACTTAATGTAGTGATTAAGTTCTGGCAGATTGTTCTAAGAAAAATACCTCCATGAAATTTCAAATATTGTATTCAAAAAAATCATCACAAATACTTTAAACAGTTTATTTATCCATTAGGCAACTGGATTTTTCTCTCCATAAAAACAGACTCAGACACCAGTCTGCAATCACATTTTTAAATGCTTCAAATTGAGAAAGAGCAGTTGAATGACAATTCTGTAGGTTATGACTACAGTCAGACTAATACAATCAAAACATACCGCTTCAAAGATCAAAATATTCTTCCATAGAGAAGACAAGTTGAGAACATGTAAGTGGGACATTTGTCAAAGATAAATCATTCTGACTGTCTGTGACAGGGTCTATTTGATACAGATATCAATTATATGAGTTGCATATCACACCCTAAAACATTAAAATAATATGTAGCAATCAGATATCATTAACACCTACAAGATTTTGGAGTAGTGCACAGAGATCAGACTCCCAGCCATATGCTCTGGGCACAAGCTAGAGAACTAGAATGAGCACAGGTTAGCCTTAAATTATTTTTCTGATATTTTATAATTTTGTGTTGTTTGAAAGCAGTGAGTCAGACATCCAAAATTGTATTATAATTCACTAAGGAAGCCTTGGTAATGAAATTAAATGGGAGAAAAAATATTTTAATCTTTTAATCAAAGGTGCTAGTGTTCACATAGAATCAAGTTTTAGCAACACTTTATATTTTATAATTTATTTATGTTTAAACCATATTTTCCCTAGAAATATTATTTTAAAAGGGAAATGAGGAGGACCTAGGTCTTAGTGCCTGGCAAGATCATGGAGTAGCCCCTCCTGGAAACTGCGCTAATGCACATGGAAAATAATTAGTTGATTTGTGGCAGTCAACATGGCTTCACCAGGGGCAAATAAGGCCTGACAGGTTTGGGGTTACTGCAGTAGTGGACAAGGGAAGGGCAATTGACATCATCTACTTGGACTTGTGCAAAGCATTTGACATTGTCCCACACAACATCCTTGTCTCTAAACTGAAAAGGCATGGATTTGATGAATGGACCAATTGATGGATAAAAAATTGGCTGGAGGTTTGGACTCAACAGATAAATGGCCAAGTGGAGACCAGAGATGAGGGGTGTTCCTTAGGGGTCAGTTTCGGAACCAGCATTTTTTAACATCTTTGTTGGTGACATGGACAGTGTCCATAAGTGCACGCTCAGCAAGTTTTCCAATGACACCAAGCTCTGTGGGGCACTGGAGGGAAGGGGGTCCAGAGGGACCTTGAAAGGCCTGAGAGGTGGGCATGTCTGAACCTCATACAGTTCAACAAGGCCAACTGTAAGGTCCTGTACATGCACCAGGGCACCCACGGGGACAAACACCCTCTGGGCAGAGAATGGATCAAGACTAGCCCTGGGGGAAAAGACTTGAGGGCATTTTTGGATGAAAACTCAACATAGCTTGGAAACATGTGCTTGAAACCCAAAAAGCCAATCACATCTTGAGCCATATCAGAAGCATGGCCAGCAGGTCCAAGGACATAATTCTCTCCGTCTTGCACTTGTAAGACCCCACTTGGAGTACTGTGTCCAGCTTTGGGACCCTGTGGTGGGTTGACACTGGCTGGATGCCAGGCACCCACCAGAGCCACTCTATAACTCCACTTTGCAATTGGACAGGAGAGAGAAAATATAACAAAAGGTTCACAAGTTGAGGTAAGGACAGAGAGATATAACTCACCAAATAGCACTACCGGCAAAACAGACCTGACTCAGGGATCTGAGCTATTACAAACAAAATCAGAGCAGGATAATGAGAAGTAAATCCAAATCTTAAAAACAATTTTTCCTCCCATATCTCCCTCCTTTCCATTTCTCCCGCCCAGTACTGCAGGGAAATGGGGAATGTGGGCTATGTTCACTTCATCACATGTTGCTGTTGGTCCTCAGGGAGAGGAGACCTTCCCCTGCTCCAGCGTGAAGCCTCTCCCATGGAAGAAAATTCGGAAACTTCTTCAGCATGAGTCCATCCCACAGGTAACAGTTCTCTACAAACTGCTGCAATATGTGTCACTCTTCCACAGGGCACAGTCCTTCAGGCACAGCCTGCTCCAACACGAGTCCCTCCACAAGTTCTACCAGGAAACCTTCTCCAACATGGGTTCCTCTCTCCATTGGTCTGCAGGTCCTTGGCAGGAGCCTGCTCCATCATGGATTTCCCATGGGTTCACAGGGAATTTACATGGCATTTACCTGGTCCAGTGTGGGCGTCCTCCATGGGCTGTGGGTGGACCTCTGCATGCTCATGGTCCTGCATGGGCTGCAGGGGCACAGCTGCTTCACCATGATCTGCACCATGGGCTGCGGGGAAATCTCTGCTCTGGCACCTGGAGCACCTCCTCCCCCTCCTGTTCTACTGGCCTTGGTGTCTGCAGAGTTTTTTCTCTCACATATTTTCACTCTGCTCTTCCCTGGCCACAATTACACCTGCCCCAAAAGTTTTCTTTTTGTCCTTCTCAAATAAGTTATCACAGAGTCATTAATATGATTTTTGATGGGCCCAGACTTGACTAGTGGTGGGTCCATCTTGGAGCCAGCTGCCATTGGCTTTGTTGGACATGGGAAAGCTTCTGGCAGCTTCTCACAGAAGCCACCCCTGTTGCCCACCTGCTCCCAAAACAGGCTCCTAACATAAGAAAGGCCTTTTGGAAAGAGTCCTGAGAGCTGGATCACTTATGGAAAAAGGCTGAGAAAACTGGGAGTGTTCCACCTGGAGAAGACAAAGTTCGGGGAGAACTCTTTTTGGTCTTTCAGTTCCTAAGCAGGAAAAATAAGGAAGATGGGGACAGACTTCTTACAAGGATGTGCAGTGGAAGTACAAGGGACACTGGATTTAAACCAAAAGAGAATAGCTTTAGTCTAGATGTTAGGAAAAAATTCTTCACTGTGAGGTTGGTGAGACACTGAAACAGGTTGCCCAGAAAGGCTGGGGACTCCTCATCCCTGGAGGTGTTCAAGACCACACTGGCTTGGGCTCTGAGTAACTTGGTCTAGCATAAGGTGTCCCTGCCCATGACAAGGGAGTTGGAATTAGATGATCTTTAAGGTCCCCTTTAACCCAAGCCATTCTGTGATTTTATGATTACTTAAACACACAAATAACTCAGCAATTAGGACACAAGACAGAAATGTAGCACAGGCCATTTTGTATTCTGTTGTTCAAGCATTGTGAGTATGGGATGATTAGCTCTTGTCATTCCTGGCTTAATTTACCAAGTTATGTAAAGAATTAAATATTAAGAAAGGAACAGAAAACTCACTGTTGAATTCCCTAAGCTGAATAATCACATGCATTAAAGGTTAAAAAAGATTTTTTTTTTTTTTGCTTGGAAAGTAGAACAGAGAACTGTGAAAAAACTTGTGATATACATAAGTGGTGGGGGAATAATTTTTTTTTTCAGAATGAAAACTCTTTTTCATGTGTACAAATGATGTTACAGCTGAAAGTCTGAGGTCAATCAAAAGGGACTTCAAAGCCCTGAGAACAGTACTAAAAAATTTGGGAGCATAGGTAATGTTGCCTTCAATCCTCACAGAAATGGGGGGAATGCCTTGGTAGAAGCAGGTGAGACTATTATACCATTATCTGACAAAAGGATTGGTGTCTGTGCCAAAACTTTGGATTTCTAACCGCAGAGGAGCCTTCAAGAGACAAAATGCTCTGGGGTCTGATGGGATCCCTCTGACCTGATGAGGAAAATGAGTCTGGGATCTAGGTTGATTTGAGTATTGGGCAATGATTAATGGGATGAAATTTAAAAAGTCAAAATGCTGTGTCCTGCACCTAGAACAGAGTAATGCCCAGCACAAGAATAAATTGAGAGGAGAGTGTCTGGGGAGCAGCCCTGCAGAAAGGGATATGGGAATGTAGTCTGACAGCAGGCAAATCCCATTCTGGCATGCACCAAACGCAGCATCCCCAGTCAGTCAGAAGAGGAGAAAATCCTGCTTTATTCAGTGTTGGTGCAGCCTCACTTTGAGTGCTTGGTGCGGTTTTGGGCCTCACAGTTTAACAAGGATGTGGGGGTCCTTAAACATGTCCAGAGGAGGTCAGCAAAGCCGGTGACAAGGCTGAAAGGAATGTCCTATGAGGAGCAGCTGAGGACTGTGGATTTATCCAGTTATGAGAAAAGAAGTCTGGGGGATGACCTCATTGCTTCCTCAGGAGGGGATGTGGAGAGAGAGGTGTTGCTCTTTTTGCACTGTTATCCAGAGAAGTGTGGAAATGGTTCAAAACTTCACCAGGAGAGACTTGATCTGGACATTAGGAAGCATTTTTTTACTGAGATTGATTGAAGTGGTCAAACACTGGAACAGGCTTCCTAGAGAGTTGAACAATGTACCAAGCCCGTCAGTCTTTAAAATGCATTTGGAGTATGCCTTTGATAACATGCTTCAACTTTAGTGAACCCTGAACTGGTCAGGAAGTTGGACTAAATCATCATTTTCTTCCAAGTGAATATTCTATTCTATTCTATTCTATTCTATTCTATTCTATTCTATTCTATTCTATTCTATTCATTATGTCATTCTATGAAATAACTCAGTAACAGAATTAAAGAAAAATGAAACCCATTTGGATACAATTCTTAATCAAACTGTGAAGCTCCTTGCCATAAGATCTTTTTGACACCAGCAATATAAATTGATTCAAAGTAGTTTTAATCTTATTCAATTAAGAGGATGCATTGATCACTACAAAGTGTGGTTGGCTGAGTGCAATTTTCAGGTCACAAAACTTGGCCAGTGAACAGAGGGTATACCAAGGGAAGTCTTAAACCTCGCTAGGTCTTGCTTTTATGCTTGTCAAAAAGAAAAGGGTATGACATTAGGTAATAGAAATAATACTTATCTAAACAGAACTTTGTTTTCATTTGTTTTGGAACTTAAAATTATTTTTCACTAAAATGTAGGATTTTATGTTCCCAGTCTATTTCCTGAATTTGAGTCCACAATGTAGATTACTGAAGCACTTCTGAAGTTATTCATCCTAAGAATGACTGATACGTAGATATGCGATGCACATGGCCTTCATATATGGAACTATATAATATATAGTCCTTTATCATTTCTTTTCCCCTTCCAATTGCCCCTACCTTTCCCCTTCCTTGGATATCTTTAATATGAATATCTTTAATATCTTAATATCAAAGAGAAAGCAAGATAGATTACTTCAAGTCTCCTCCTCAGTGTAACACAAGATTTTCTCAAAAATGCTGCTGCCCAAGTGCTGCAGGGAGACAAGGATTTTAATGAGCCATAAGAACATGCAGGATTTATAAGATATTTATCAAATGTGGATCACCTGCAGACAATGAATAATATATTGGGAAAGACTGCCAAGAATAATAAAAACTATACAAAATGGAGATGAAGACTATGGTGAGTTATCTTGAAAATGACAAAAGAGTAGAGGTACTTGGTTCCTGGCTGTATCTTAAAATAAGGACTTGTTTCCTGGGCAATTCCTACACCAAAGTTAATTTGCTTGATAAAAAAAAAGTAGAGACAACAATGCAATCACCAGGCCTTGAGTCTGATGCCCCAATTTGATTATATCAAAAGACCATATTAATAACTCAACTAGTGCATTAAATGTCTTTAATGACCATAATTATAGAGTTAGTTGAGAAATAGGATCTTCCACTGACAATGCTATTTGCTGTGATTCTGGAACATCAGTCAGAACTGGGATGCCAACCAGTAACTGAAAAGAAAATTACATTTTTAGAAATAATTAACAGTTTATGGAACATAACCAGACCCTGAAAGTTATTACCATCATTGTATCAAAATTATAAATACTAATAATTATATTGCTCAGTCCTTGATGTGTTGAAAATCTGGAGAGAAATACAATGGTCTTAATTTTTCAAGAAAAGGTCAATTCTCTTCAAATAAAACATTCCCTGCTACTGGAAAATTGTAAGAGTTGACATCAGTAACACTGACATCAGCATGAATTTACACAGGGATCCCAGGGTTCAGCTCCTAGTCAGAGTTCAGTGACTTCTTGAAGTGACTAACACAGATTAAGGACCTTTCACTTTAGAATTTTACAGTTCAAAAAAGATTGCCTCTGTTTTTAAAGTGATAGTTTCATTTTTATTGTAAAATTATTTTTAGAGACATGAAGAAATCTTAAAAGTCCAGGCAGTTGAAGTGGAAGTGACTTATCCCTCAACAGAAAGATAGGAACTACTTCCCCATCCCTTGCTATCTTTGTTGAATACAAAGTACTGACCTATATATTAAATGCTTCTGCACACCATCTGACAAAATTTTGTTTTCACTCAACTTTCCTTCTGTCCATGTAATTAAAATTTTACATTATGTAAGAATATACCTATGTGGCAAAATACAGAATGGATAAACAAGCTGTTTCTAAATAATTCATCTTGTCTAAGCATATTAGCCAGTCAATGATTCAATATGGGTTTTTGGGGTTTTTTTCCCAAAAATTCAGAGTAAGTGAATAAATATAGGGGTTTATTAACTTTTATATTATGTGGTCAATTAGGTTGTATGAAGTCAATATTATCTATTACATATCAATAATTCAAGTACTACTAAATAAGTGTGACAATGAGGTTTGAATATGTGGCCTAAAAAGCAAAATAGCACTAGATTTTGAAATTTAATATTTTATTTTTGTGGTCCAAAAGACTTGGAAATAAATCTGCCTTTTTTACTAGATTCTAAATGCAGGTGAAAGAGTTAAATTCATATGAAACAGGCAGCCAATGTCTGCAAGATTTGCAAATCTAGCTCTGCATAAACAACAGATTTAGATATGCAAGATCAAATTTCAATAGACCTTGTATTTTGGGGGTGTCACCCAACACAAATCAGTCATGCAAGCTTTTCTGATGACAAAGTATTAAATACTTGGTTTAAAATTCACGTCATTAGATGTATATGCTGCAATCAGACATTTCCTGTTCATAAAAATACATATAATTAAAGAGAGAAAAAATGTATGTCAGCTGCCAGATGTGCTATTTGCTTACACAGTGCATACCATAGACAGGGTGAGAGTTTGTCTTTTTACAAACTCTCATTTTTAAGAGTTTTGAAAGCAGTTGTCTCCATAATGATCATCATCTCGGAGCTGCAGGAATGCACATTCTCCATCCCCTAGCGGTTTAGCTTATTATACTTTAAGCGCTATGCAAAATCATCTTTGCCACTACTTTGCAAGGCAGTTGCATAAAAGACTGTGGCCATGAAGAATTGCAGATGGCACAGTCTCTTCTCCAAGGAGAAAGGCAGTACAGACAAGTACCCACAAGGGAAGGGTGCAGCAGCACCAGGCACAGAGTGTTTGCCTGTGTGTCAGAAAAACGCAAACTCATTTTACTAGAAAGGGAGATCAGACTGTGAGATATAACTGAGGTCTTTTAGAATGAGATCACCCACTGGTCTGAAATGTGAACACTTCATGCCCTCCTCATTTCATTTTGACAGTGAACATACCTCGTAAGCCTTCAGTTTGGGAAGCCAGGCTGCTTCATCCTCCTAAATTTCTACCCTTTTGTGAACTTGGTGGTATTTTCATCACATCTGTCTTACCTTCCCAACTTCGTGCTTATAGTTTTCGTATTAATTTTAGTAAATTCATCATTTCTTGAAGGCTACAGTTGTTTCTATGTATTTTCTCTTAATCTTTAGGAAAGGTTTTATAGTGAGATGAGAGATTACCCTCAGTTATTAATTTGCAGCCTAAAAGAAGTTTATATTGGCTTCCAACTTCTTTTAGTCTTTGTTCATTAAGCTGAGTGTGAAAACATCACTTTCAGCAGTTCACACAGTCATACTATTACACTCACCTTCAGCCACACACTGCCACCCCCTCCCTATGTGGTAGCCCAGAGGTGACAAACACAGCTAAAAAGGAAACACTTCACAATGTTTAGAGACATTAGAACCTCCTCAAAACTTGAAACAATGCCCAGAAAATGACATTTGCAGTTTGAATAGTCAGTTAGTTAGACATGCACATCAGTGTCCCAACTAAGCAGTAGAAAAATTAAGATTATTTTAATAAAAACGCAGTGCTCTAGTCCATAAATCCAAAATCTGAGAAACAGGATGCATTCCAGATTGATGCAGATCAAATATAACAAAGCAAAATCTCATATTCTAGACAAAAAAAAAAAAAACCCAACAAGATTTGCCTTTCTTGAAAAAAGTTCTCTAGAAGTGATTTCTCTGTAAAATTATATGCACTCCAAATATGGGCATAAAACAGTATAGTACATTTATATACAATATCTAAAAACAATCTGAACAAAGTGCACTTTATTCACACAAGAATTTTTTAAAGACATTTAGCTTTGGTGATGGAGAAATAACCTGGTGATGATCTGTGTTAATTTGAGAGCATCATCTGAGAGCCATTTGAAAACACTGGAACTGCTAAAGAAATGCACTTTTCCTCCATTAGCTATAATAATAATAGTTCTTATTATTATGACTAAAGTAGGTTGTGGACTTGCAGCTGTCCAGGGGTAAAACTGTTGTCATAAGTGATTAATATGGTTTGCCTGCAGTGCTTATCTGCAATGTTAGACTTAAGTGCTACAGTGAAACAATGCCCTCAGTTGTTAAATTAACATGATTTTGCATGCAGTTGATAAATTAAATTGTATCAATTGATTTGTTTCCTAATGGAAGAAAATACTTGAAACTCTACAAAAAACAGGTGAGATTTCCAGAACCTGCCTTTAAGCACAGATCTATGGATTTAAAAGACTGATAAAAAAAGATGATTGGGACCAGGAACCAGGAGTGATTTTCTGAGACAGAAGAACAAAAATGTGTTTGACTGCTGTTTTTTCTTTCCCCAAAATAAAAGTTCTTTCACCTACATTTCACAAAATAACATATTGAACCAAGTGAAACTCTTTGGTTTGGAATATATGTATATATAAACAATGAAGTATATTTTGGAGAAAATATGTCATGTGGGATCCATTAAGGACAGACTGCTGCAGCTCCGTGTTCCCATGTCCAAGCAAGATGGAAGTGCATGCACACTCTGCACACATACACACACGACATATATACACATAAGCATGGCTGCCCACACACACCACAAGCAGACCCTCAGATCATTCACACAATCACAGCACCAGGGCCCCCTTCCTGCTGCTGAGAAGGATGGAATCCCTTAGTTAAAATACATTTACCTGTGCACAAGGTGGATCAGCAGCTGGACTGATCAGCAGTCTGCCGTGTGGATGTTCCAGACCTGCTGCTGGCACCTCACATGTACAAACATGCGTGCACATGCACACACAGACACAGAGTACACCCAAACCCCCCAAGCCCCATGGTCAATGTCTCCATACTCTCACCCTTAGCAATATACAGGCACCCTCACACCATTAAGGACTCACTCATTCCTCTGGTTCCTCAGGCCACTCAACCCAGTCATTGGCTACAATTTTGCACCAAATCTCCAAAATCCCTCCCTTTCCCACCTTTGGTTCCTCCCCTAAATGCCTCATAATAAATCCTGTTGTGATGGTTTAGCCCGGAAACAGGATTTCTAGGATGCTGTAGATAGGGCCAATGAGTCTTCAGATTTTAATATTGTCATCTGGCCCAACCACTGGGCATTGGATCCACCTCTGAGAGCACAGGGTAAAAGCAGGGCTCTCCCCCTGGCAGTTCCTCTTTGGATTTCCAGTGGGAAGGAGTTCGATCCCTCCCCCGGCCCTGCTGCTGGCTGGGCGGGGGCAGGGGAAAAGCCATGCGGCCCGGCCCGGGAGAGGTAGGCCTGGCCCCCCAAGGGTGGAAGGAAGAAGTAAAGAAATGCCGGGAAGCAATGGGCAGCCTGTTCCCCCCCTTGGAGACAGACAGAGAGAGAGAGTGCAGCCTGTGCTTGTGGCTGTTACCTTGAAATTTGGTAAACATGTGCTGGCAGCAGGCAGCCCGGCTGAGAAGATGGAGGGGTGCAGCCAGGAGTCCGGCCGCTTGGAGGAGTTTTTAACCCTTCTTGGACAATGAAAACTTTACAGAACATTAACCCTTCCTAGACGAGAGATAAGGGTAGAAGGTGAAGAAGGAAATGGCTGAGGGATGAAGGTCTGGACCAGAGAGAGAGAGTGAGAGATGTTGGAGGAATGGAGAAGATGGAGTGGCATTTTATGCTGGACTCTTTTGTGTAGCCATGGACAGAGCCATGTTTCCGTGCGATACAGAGACTGAGTCCAGGGGGAGAAATGTCCCAGAGCCAAGTTTTAGTGTGGGTACCCTTCGGCCCCAGGGGGTATATAAAATATGGGGGGGACAGATGTCCCAAAGGTGAGAGACTGTGCTTTTCTGGAACTGGACAAAGCATCCTTAAAAAGACAACCCTGGAAGCAGCCCTGATTTTTGTTCAGGTGGTGAGAGCACCTGGACAAAATGGAAAAGGCCACCACGACACATGGAAGGACTCCCTCTCCTCTTGAGGAACTTAAAGTTGAGCATTGTAAAGGGTGGTGCTGGACCCAGAACTGGTGATTTTGGAAGATGTATTGTATTGGGAATTTAGGGGGGAGGAAGAGAGTGTTCTTGTGAGGTTTTAATTTTCCTTGTGTTTTTTTTTCTTTTCTTTTGTGTGTAGTTTAGTTATTGTTTTGTAGTTTAGTTAATAAACTTTTCTTTCTTTTCAAGTAAGAACCTGCTGTCCTTATTCCTGGTCAAAATCTCACAGCAGACCCCAGGGAAAGTGTATTTCATGGGGGCATTGGCATTTGTGCCAGTGTCAAACCATGACACCTGTGTAATCTCAAAATGTTCCTCCCCTGCATCCTGTTATGTGTCCCACCCTCAGGCTCCGAATTCTGCTCAAGGTCAAAGGTGACGTGAAGAGATGGCCCCAGCGACTCCTAGTGATGGGTTTCCCACCCGGACTGGACACTAGGGCTTGAGAGTCCCCTGGGTCAGCCCTGGGAGGAGCCCAGATAATGTGTTTCCTCCTGCCGAGTCTCAATTTGAATTTTTACCTGCCATTGTGCAATATGAGGGGCCTGGCAGTACCCTAGCACACAATCATTTGGGCTACTCCCAGCCAAACTATCTTCATTTTATTCCAGTCACTCTGCCTCTTGTCTGGGATGTAGAACAAATTACTTTCTTTCCTGTCTTTGGGAATTTGAACCTAATTTTTGAATTTTACAAACTTCCCATCCTTTACTATGACTACTACTTCTGCTACTGCTACTACTACTACTACTACTATTACAACTACTACTATTATTATTTTTTTTTTTTTTTATTATTACTATTTTGGGTAGAGTGCTTGGAGTTTTTCTTCCTCAGATACTTTGGTGCTAGCAAATACTGAAGGAGTCATCAGTTGTTTTTATTTATGTCCATTACCTTTTTTATCCCTTACATTACTTTTTTGTCTCACATATTTTTCTAGCCAAACTAATTTCACAAATTTGACATGAATTCATGAAGATTCGTGGTTGTTCCAAAATTTCCTCTTTCTTGAAATCACTTATTCGTTGAGTAAACAAAGAAATAAGTACTGCCAAGTTTTATTTAGCAGTGTAAACCTTTCTAGTTGGTTTTTTTTTTTTTTTAACTTACAAGATTTAAAAAATATTCTTCAATATAAAGTTCCTTGTATATCTAGTTAGTTTTCACAGGAGTTAGACTTTGAGTTTAGTAAAAGTAAAATTATTTTTTGCTTGTGAACTGATGTTATGAGGTGAAAATATAACTAGCCTATCACACCAAAATGCAAGGTCTGTCAGCTCCATTCCTTTTCTTACTAGTTAGAAAAAATGTCCTTTCATGGTACAAAATTTTTTTAATAACTCTGAAGTGGAAGGTTATGCTCATAATACCTCCCAGTTCCAGAAAAGCATTTAATCATAAGCAGGACCCCATTTATTTTCAGAAACATTAACAATAATCTAGCTTCATCATAACATTTACTGTACCACTAAATCATGCATATATTTAACATTAGACATGTTCAAATGGTAAACTTGATGGTATAGGAATAAGCAGCTGGGACAAAGCTTTAACTTTGTAGTTTTAATTATATTATACAGGCAGTGTAGATTTGGGAAGTGGGGTGCATAACATTAAGCAGTTGTGACAATTAACCTTCCACATGGAGTTTATTTTAATGAAAATTATTCTGTTAAAGACATTGCTTGGCAATTTTCTGGAGGAAGACTTTTGCTACCAATAAAGCAACAATGGTATGAAAATATTTTTAAATGGAGGAAACATCAGGAAATTATTCAGTCACATGAAAAATTAAAAAAATCCAAATATTTTATTTTCTTGGTATGCTAGTGTAAGGGATTAATGGATGAAAGAATTTACACCCAGTACTTTAAAACCCAGTCACTCTACAAAAATATAAGATAAAATATTCATCTATATGAAATAACACATGGAAGTGTTTCTACATATCTACTTTTTTCTGGTGTCTCCATGTGCATAAAAACAGCTATGACATCGTGCATTAAGTTATAATTGCTTTTAACTGTTACATTTTAGTGATTACTTATTTCAGTTTAATGAGTAAGTTTAAAAAGTTCAAGACAAATCAATATTTGATCTTATACTGAAGAAAATTATTTGTAATATCTTGAAGAAATTTCATAAGAAATATGAAGGAGCGAAGCATTATAAAGATTATTTTTTGGCTTTATGGAAAGAACATATTTGGCTTTATGGAAAGAATAGGATACTGTTAAAGTCTTACAGTAAATTGTACTTTTCAGAAATGTCTGCTCCATGATCTTGCCAGGCACAGAGGTAAGACTGAGCAGTCAGCAGTTCCTCAGGTCTTCCTTATTTCCCTTTTAAAATGTTCTTGTATGCCCTCCTCACTGCCCTAAGGATCTTGAACTCCATCATTTCAAGGTCACTGCAGCTAAAGCTGCCTTGGGCTTCACATTCCCACCAGCACCTCCTTGTAGATGAGAACAAGGTCCAACATAACTTCTCTTCTAAAAGCTCTCTCTCATTTGGAGAATCAAGTTATCACAATACATTCCAGGAATTCCTGCTCTGTTGTGCCTCCAAGAGATATCAGGGTATCCCATGAGGACCAGGGCTTGTGGACATGAGGCCACTCCTATGTGTCTTTAGAGGGTCTCATCTGGTTGGGAGGTCTGTAGCAGACCCTCACATAATGTCACCTATCCCTGTCCTTCCATTAAAGCTGACCCATAGGCCTTTGGTTGGCTCCTTATACATTCCCACCTGAACTTCCATGCACTTCTTATGATAACCTTCATGTCTAATGAGGAACTCCTGCAGCTCCTGAAGAATTACCCTGTAAAAAGCAAAGCTGATAACTCGGGACATCAGTGCCCACTTGATAGTTCAAAGTGGACCTAAAGGACTGATATTCAAGTTTATTGTGAATCTGTGTTTCAGGGGTGGACTGAAAATGTATTCTAAATTATTTTTAATGGTTTAATGTGCTTTTTCAATGTTAAAAGACTGTAAAAGGAAAATCTTCTTTGAAATCAGAATATTCTTAGCTGAATTCAAGAACAGATAGAATGAAAGATAAAAGCAGAACATTTTCTGATATTCATAGTTTAGCTGGATTGCCTTCTGTTTTCATCAATAGGTTTTCACCTAAGTTTATTCCTAGGGAATACTGTGTGTTCTTGGCAACTGTGGTTATGGATAAATATGAGGTAGAGTCATTCAAAAGCACAGGGAGTTATGAAAGCAATGAATCATGGGATCTTCCAGTGTGAACTGAGTAGCACCTGCAAAGTAATTTCTGGGGTCAGCTAGGTACTGAAGGTGATATGGGATTTTTTTGGGGGGGGGTTAGACACTTTGGGATTTCGTCTGTTTGTTTGTGTTTTGTTTCTTTATTCTGTCCTATCCCACTCCCTAACTTGCCTTACTCTGTTAAAATAATTGGTTGCAATAAAGAAAAGGAATAGAGTAAAACAGCTTGGATGAGTCCTGCAGTAGGCATACAGTAGGATGCACTGTCTGCTGTATTCCATGGAAGAAAAAGACACAGAGTAACCTTGACATCTCTGCTTAAATGTAAAAAAGATCTGCTCTATGTTACTGTTATTTCACTAGAATATATTCGTCTTTTTTTGGATTCATAGTTTGGTTATATTTATCAACAATTACATTTTGGTACTTTTTGGCAAATTAAACAGACCTAAATAAATATAGGGTTGCATGCTTTTTTTTTTTAATTTAGTTGCATTTCTCTAGTAACAAAATTATGTATTACCTGGAGAAATCCTTTGTCGCCTACTCTTGTCTTCATTCTTTTACACAAGTTGGCACTTTTTTCATAACACTTTCAGAGCAGGGTTAAGGGATGCCCCTCTCACTCTTATGTATATCATACTACACTATGGAAAACACACTGTGCTCTCTCCTGCAAGGTTGAATGCTACAGAACAACAGGTTTTGATATTTTTCTATCATTCTGTTCAAGGAAATAGTTTTCAAGTAGGTCAGCAGAGGTTTATAGATTAGATGACCCAAAAGGAATTGAATTGATTCAATAGAACTGGTGGCTTAAAAATATATAGAATACATTTCTGCTACAAGAAGTTAGTCCAAAATGTTGTGGTGTAGTCAAGGAGTTCTGTGTTTTTAAACTGGCATGCTCATCCATTCTGACAGTATTAAATGCAAACTCCTGTGATATTATTAAATTAACTTTTATAATCCTACTTAGAAAGAGATTTACTGCTGAAAAGAGAGATCAAAAGGTTAATTTATTGGAGGAACTCTCACTAGCTATTAGTAAAATTTATAGGTTAGTACAATTCTAGACATTAATCAGATTTCTATATAAAACAACACATTAGAGTATGCCAATCCAACCTCTGCTTCCAGGGAAGACTTTTTGAGGTTGGATTATTATGCTGTAGCTCAAAAAAAAAAAGCTTGGCTAGTCTCAATGGACACAACACATGCTATTGCTTTGAGACTGCTAAGAAATCCCTGACTAATTTTTCTGGGATCTAAGCTCCACCCCCCCCGCCCCCCCCCTCACCCCCCACCAGATTGCTTATATAATTGAATTCAAAGAAATTGTAAAAATAAAGAAACCAAAAGTACTCAAACCAGGATGCTTGGCTTGAATGGTAACATTACTTTAGATAACATGGTTATATGATTTAGGAGTCTAATCCTGACAAAACAAAAACTAACAGCCTAAAGCCCCTAAATCTCTTGTATATTTTTGAAAATATTGCCTATTACCATTCAGTCAGGAATTCTCTGAGATTATCTGTTTGCCTTGGTTACAATTCTCTACATCACAAAGCAATTGTATTCAAGTTGGCTTTCATAGGTAAGGACTAATTTAGAATTGCAGCAATAGTGAGTATATATTGCAACTGACCTCAGATGCTAATGATATGCAGTCTTCATTCATGTCAAGACAGAATATAACTTGTGTTAAGTACAAATCTTGATGCTGTGTCCTTAAAGCTTTTGGTTTTTAAGTGAATAAGTAAATATTTCTGTAGCTTACTTCTACCAACAGGTCATTCTAGGAATTGCCATACAGAAAACACCATTTATGCAATATTGAAATAGTCAATGGACCTATAAACATGGCAATAATACGTGTATTTTTAATATGAAAAAAATCCAGCATTTGTTTCAATTTCTTTTTGTGTGTTGATGTGAAGCATGAAAATGTTTCACATTAACACACAAAAAATGAGGTTCTATGGGTAGGGTTTTTTCTGTATTATGGATTTCCTACATTGCCCAGGACAGAAATCATGGTGATGCAAAAATAACTTGTGCAACCAAAATAACTTTTCCCATAAAATGATGGGCAGCAGTGGAAAGATGCAGCAAAAAAGTGTACTCAGCCAAGCAAATGCTTCAGATCACATCCATAATTCAGAAATTTTCTGGTATTGTATAGGAACATAAATACACAGGGCTTTGAAAATATATAAAAGTAGGGAGTTTTTCCTTATCTGCTGAGTATTTGCAGGCTGTGTCATTGTGCTCTCTTTCTAGAAAAATAACAACATAAATATCAAAATATTCTACAGTGGACATTTTGAATGCTGTTTGGTTTTACTAATTTTTAAACATTCTTTATTTGAAGAACTTGAATTCACAACTCTACCATACCTGCTTCAATTAAATCAGGAACATAAATTATGAGAACAATCAGTTTGTTCTCTTTTCAGTGGTTTTAGAGGCTTCCTATGAAACTGGGACTTCATTGGGCTTTGCACAGAAATTGTCTGTAATTCTAGATAAGGCAAAAAGACAAGGGCTAAAGGAGAAACAAATCAAAAAATATAAGTTTTATCCTTTTCATAGAGAAGCATCTGAAGTTTAACTTATAGTATTTTGAAATGCTTTAAATGACATATTGGCAGAGGATGTATTTATGTGTGTCCATGCAGTTGCATCTGGACGTTTCTGTCTCTATGCAGAGCTGTGTCAATGCTGTGACCATGCCAATATGGGCTGTGTTTCTGCATACGCCCCTTAGTGGAATATTAGCTCCTTAGCTTGGATACTCAGGCATTCTTTAAAGCTGGCTCTGTTTAGTCAGCTCAGGTTATGGGTAGAGAATCTGGGTCGATTTGTACCTGTCTCTGTAGACACAGACATCCAGGCTCTGAGGAAGTAAAACCTAAAAGCACTATATCATTGTGAAATGATAACTTTCTATCTCTGTATATCCATACATAAGTTCAGAGTAGCTTCTAGTTAAAATAACCTATGTTCTGTCACAAATTACTTTAAAAAAGGAATATTCTCATTGAGCTTCTCAGTGTTTCTGACTTCCAAGTATTTTTTTGCCTTGATTCTCTTTCTCCACAAAGCCAGGGTTAAGCGGCAGCAAAGCAGATTCACATTTATAAATGAAGCCTCACAGATTTATGATGTGAAATAATTTGAACTCATCCAACAATACAAGCTTCAAAGATGAGGCTTTCATAAATATCATCAATCTTGACAGGCATACATCAATGTCTAAGTGTGAAAAAAATTTGCAAAGACTCCAAAATAACAAGGCAAAGTTAAAGGGTAAATTACCAGTCTCTGTTGCAATGCCAAGTAGTATGAAAATAGGTAAGTTTCTTATAAAAATAAGGAACACAATTTCTGATGAGATGATTCTTGGGAAGATACCTCCTGCATTGCATACACCATCACCTCCTTTTCATCAGTGAGTGATTGCCAGCAAAATACAATCCTTCCGTATTGCAATAGTCAGTAGTAAAAATGTGAAAAATGGGAACAGGAAAATAGGTCACCACAAACATAATTTTCCAGTGTTTCTCATGCATGCAAAATTCTGAACATATAAATATATAAACTTATACAAAGCCTTTGACATAATACTGATTTTAAAAAACACCCAATTCATTATGTTCTGAAAAGGAATTCTGCTTTTTCACTTGCAAAAAACAACATTTATGCAAAAAATATTAAAATAGGTCTCTTTATGCCTCCATTTATGAAGGCTCTATTTATTCATTAGATTAGCAATAATATAATGGGAAAGGGAAAGAACTAGATTTTTACTTTAAAAAAACACTACAGTCCCAAAATACCAAGAAAATAACAAGCTGCAATGAGGGAAACACAGATCATATTTAAAAGTTAAAATTAAAAACAAAAAAACACTGAACAGAAAAAAAAAAACCAGCAAGCCCAAGCCCGCATTTTTCCTCCTAAATGTGCATGGCATTTCAATACTTTGCTATGTTGAAAAATAATCCTCACTGTAATCAGAGTTGCAATACTTCTCCAAAAAAAAAAAAAAAAAAAGGAAAGAAGGAAAGAAAACAGAAAGAAAGGTAACTCAAGCAAAATTTTAACCATTCTAAAGACAACCTAAATTATGTCCCCTAAAAAAAAAAAAAAAAAAAAAAAACAAACTGAACCCAATGAACCTCACGACCCCAGGAAAATCTGAAGTTCCTGTGGTGCTCTGTACAAGATTCAGCCAGTAGTAAAGATGAGCATATTTCTCTAACACACACCCGCAAGTAGACATGACTGACCAGCAGCAGGCAAGTGTAGACAGGACTGCAGTGCCTTTAGATGCATCAAGTACATACAAATAACATTCATATAAATGACACAAAGCCCTCAACCTTTTCCAGCCTGGCCCAGGCCTGGTTCCACTCATATTCAGCTCCCAGACCAGCCAGCCAGACTTCTCCCCAGTTAGTCTGAGTCAAGTTTGCTAGCATCTCACACACACAAAAAAGAGGATGAGCACTTACTCAGAGCTCTGTAAGGACAGAAACAGGAATTTACCAAGAAGCAAGGACAGACCATACCATGATCACAAACAGGACTCATGCAAGTACAGGTTGTTGACATGAGACTACCTTCTACAATAGCCTCTCTCCATTTTTTTCTGATATTTGATCCTTCTAAGCTGTCTATAATAAATTTTACAAATTCCCATAATCCCTCCAAGCATTTAAGAAAAAAAAAATTATTAATATCCTATAGTAAGTTTTCTCTTTCACACCAAATCCAGGATACTCAAATTTCCTTTTTAACCAATTACAAAATTGTGATTGATCTGCCCAAAGTCATCAGAGGCTTTGTGCCTTTACCAGCCCATCTAGCAGCTCTGGTTTTCACAGAATCACAGAATAGTCTGAGTTGGAAGGGACCCAGAAGAATGACTGTCTGACACTTAAATGGATGGCCCATACAAGGATGGAAACTGTGCCGCTGGCAGATTTCATTAACTACTCCCTTCACGAGTCTGTATGTGTTTCTTTTTTGCATTGCTTTTCCTGTTTCTTGTCATGGCCTTTTGTTCTTACAAAACAAATGTCCTACATTGCACCAATCCTCACAGAACAGTGTCTAAAACTCAATGCTAGCCCTCTCCTTTTCCCTATCTGTTTCACTTTCTCTATGAGTAGAATAAAGCATTTGGAAGAAGTTGAAAAGCTAGCAGAAGACAAGAGGGGAAGGACATATTCTGCAACACATATCTTGCATATCCATGTCCCTTTGGCATGCATCAAATTTATTTTTGAATTTTCTGAATCTTTCAGTAGTAAAGACAACTTAAAATAGATATATTAGAGAGATCTTAGTTGTCCTCGTATTTTTTAATAATAAACAACAATGCTGAGAATTTGCTGCTTGTGAATATATAAATATATATAATATATAAATATATATAAATATTGAATTCAAATGTTTGCCTTCTATAAAATTACTGAGGGCTCAAAATTCAGTGCCACAGACATTTTAGACTGAAAAACAGAACTGGCTCTGTCTTATATTAACTGTATTTTTTGTATCATTTCATCTCTTCATACATTCATATTAAAAAAAATTAAAATGTAAAATGTCAATGCAGGAGTTCTTACGTTTTGACAAATGTTATAAATTGTATTTTAATTTTTGTTTCTTAGTGAATCTATTTTCATCCAAAACCTTTATAGACAAATGGTTTCCTATCCTGAAAATACCCTTATTAACCAACTGCCTGGAAAAAATGCTGATATCTATCTTCTTATTTTTCTAAAATAAAAGTAAGATCAATTATTAGAATATTGAATATCTTCTGCTAATTGCTTAAAGAACTCAACTTTACATCAAGCATAAACATCTACTAACCAGGCTGTCAAAGAATGACAAAAAAACTCCAAAGATCAGGAAAGCTTGTTTGCTATAGTATGATCCTGTTACGAGTATCTAGGTGTTGCAATTGATTAGATTGCTAAGACTGACAATTATAATGTTTTCTTAAGGAACTTGTTTAAAAAGATTAAAATACAGCAATGACATGCAGAGAAACTTCTATCTCATGCATATTGGCATTTTAAACTGCTGTTCACATGTGATTTTATGTAGATTTCTAATGTAGAAGGCATAAAAACAACAACAAATATCAAACAGTTCCAAAAAGGATGTGGGGGTTTCTATCATGTCCAAGTGTTGTCTCAGAAAAAAAAAATTATTAAGAACAACATTACAACTACAGTGTAAAGTGTTTTCTAGCTTTGAAGTGGGTTCAAATTAATTGGGTCACCAAATTTTTCCGTGATGGTTGTTAATTTCTGAAAGTTAGAGTCTTTGTCAGCTTCTTTTCTTGTACAAGTTGAAGTCTGCTTAGAAAAAAGTGTCAGACTGTCTCCAGTATCTTTCCCGTGGGAATTATTACTTCGGTGTCTGCCGCATTATTCATTTTAGCAGTGACTGATAGAAGCTTCTACATGCTTTGGGTGAGTAAAAATTTGGTCATGTTCACAACCAAGTAGGTTGGCCCTAGAAAGCTGTGTAATTGTGCAATTTCCATGATAGGCCTGAGGGTCACCAAAGGTTGCTGCTGCTCTTGGGTTTTAGCAGATTCATGGCACCTGCTCTTCATCTTTGAATTTCCCAGATCTTGATACCTGAGGTTATCCTCTTCACATACATGCAGTTGAAGTGTCTCTGCACCCATGATTTCTTGGATGCATCTTTACGATTACACTTCTGGGGCCTAAATGATATGTACAGAAAAATATGGAACCATTTCATATAGATTCATAAAGTTTATATGAGTGATCCTTTTATCAAGATTAAATACCAAGTATGTGGTGAGGTCAGTAAAAGAAAGTGTTTATTGCATAGCTTGTGTTTGCTTTCTAGATTTTATTTTCCCAAACTATCACTCCATATTTTGTAGTTGTTTTTTTTTTTTTTCAAGCAGCATCCACGAAACTGGGTCCAGAATAGGTACTGAGGACTCTTGATACCCTTACAAGGTGAAAAAAAATAGTAAATTAATTCATTAAGATAAATATGAATAAAAACACTACTTAGGGTTTCATTTAATTGAATGACACTTTGCCCTATTGCAAGTCCAAATCAAGGTTCATTATTGCAATGTTTGTAATAAGTGTAATTTTTTTGATAATAAGGTGCATGAAAGTATGACAAAATAGAAGGAAAAAAGCTGTATGGAACATGTGACTGTGTGAGATTTCCTTTCTTCCAAATGTATTTTTACAAGCGCTGTGGAAACCATTTGAAATGTCTTTTTCATTTTATTAGCACTAATTGTACATTTGCATACTCTAGGTAAGATTTGGAAACTCTGATCTTTTCAGTTTATGCATTTTGATGATCCTTGCACAGAAATCAATGATGACTAAATGCTACATTCAGCTGGGGACTGTTCTGATGTATTTTTTAAAGACTTAGGAATACCCAGTTCAGTAAATGGATTTCATCTAGTATAAAACTACAAAAAGACTACTAAAAGACTAAGAAAGCTAGAAAAGAGTGTTACAAACCATTACACCTGCAATTTTTTATTTGAGCAACAATTATTTAAGTTATGTATCTGTCCAATTGTATGGTTGTCATTCAGTGTTCTAAAATATTCATATATAATATATATTCTCAGTGTTACATCAATCTAAGCAATAGATGTTGCTTTTTTAAAAATAAAAAAAGATTAATGATGAAGTGACTTGATAGATTCTAAGAAATGTTTGATATTAATAATGAAATTACAAATTGCATAAGAAACTATTATATTAATATTCAACTTTTGTGTTATTACACACAAATCTCTTTAAATATTTAAGTTATTCTAGTTAAAAGCAAGAAGTAAAGCTTGCTAGAAATTAGTGCTATGGTTTACTAAGTTTTCAAGTTCCAGATTTTTTTTTATTCTGTATTGGCATGAAAACAAAGCCTTTTAAATGCCACTTCAAACTGGAAGTTTGTCAAAATTTTTGCTTCATGTTGTAAAGGTCAACCTTTTGATGCAAGCCTTTCTCTCCTGAGTGTTTGTTCTCAATCAAAACCTTTACACTGAAAATACTGTAAATGTCTCTGGACTGTTTCTGAAAAGTCTTTTGTCTTCAACAAAGGATCCTGTTCAATTGTGATTGTTCAAAAATAGCCAAAACAGTGAACCTTGGTGTCCTGGAGATTTGTGGTACCTTGCCTCTAAACTCCCTGTAATGCACCCCACCATACTACATGGAATATTCTTGCATAGAGACAGAACTGGTAAATACCAATTTTTACTTTTCTCCTGAATGTACCTGTCCAGGTGACTGGCTAACTTGCTGCTACCAGAAGAAAAGGGTAATCACAGGGTTCTCACAATTTTTATTTTCAAGAAGAAGGAACTGAATCTCTCTCTTCAATAAAATTTTAGAGGGTGGAGCAATGGGACAAGAAAGACTTATCTATGTTTTGCAGGCGGTTCAGTAGTTGGGTAAGACTGCTGAGAACTTATTATGGGTGGGTTTTAGATGTCACGATCACACAAAGAGGCAAATTATAAATAAAACATTGTGAAGAATAGTCTTATTTCACCATTACTAAATCCATTACTACATCTTATCATCATGTAATAAAAAAAGAATTTCACTTTTTTTAAAATTCAATTTCTGCTTAGGTATTATGATAATATTGGAAAATTACTCAAGTGAATAATGACTTCTGGATTTTGCTTAGCAGTAGGCAGGTGTAATAAACATCAATCACAGTAAAATTTTGAGAATAGTATTTGTATTTCTGTACCACTCAAAGCATTGATAACTCTGTATTTTAAGGACGAGATTTGTCTCCCTGAAGAAAGCAGATAAGTGCCTTAAGGACAGACAGGTACATATAGACTTATATAGCAGATCTCATGTGACAGAGATTTTCTGGTGAGTGGTTGATTGTCTCTTTAAACACCAGACATTAGATGGTATCAGAATTACAACTTACTGCCTCTGTCAAATCTATGCTACAGTGTTTGAAATATACTGCACATATATATTGCCTGAATGATGTAAAAACACAAAAGTTTCTGACTTTATTAAAATTATAACTGTGGCAAATCAACAGTTCTCTAATGCATTTTTTATTGCTTTACCTAGCCATAAAGGCCACTCTTGATGTAGAAAAATTTATATTCTCAGCAAAATTACTTTTCAGAACTGGAAAAAAAAAACAAAACCAAACCAAAGCAAAAACTCTCCACCACCATCAGCAAAAAAAGCAAGAATCATGGTCAGGACAGCCAGTGGGAAAACTCTTATTCACAAGAAGTACTCAAACAAGGTAAGCAGCCCAAAAGAACACTGTGTTGGATTTTGTGCCACCAGTAAAATGTTTATCAGGCAAGAGTCACAAGTCCTTCTGTCCAGAACCTGGAAGGAGAGTAAGACACTCTGAGGAGATTTGGAACAAGAAAGTTTTTAGTCTTATTTCAAAGAGTATATAATTATTTTTTTTTCTGAAATAAAGTAATAAAATAGCTCTGGAAGAAGATTAATTTTGTGGTGAATGTCTATTTACTACAGAAAAGCTAGAATAGGAATACACAGTAATGCCCTATAAACCATGCTTTTATTCTGATAGAAGAATATATTCCCCCATAGTTCTGGACTCACTCATGAAATAATTTCAAAATTAGTTTGTAGAATATAAAGAAACATTATCACCTGTTTCTATATATATAAACACACACAGTCATATCACTGATAGTATCTGAAGTGGCAACCCATATGCTCTCCAACTAAACACAGACAACTCTCAGTTGCAGCCCCTAAAACGTGGTGATCATATTAAGACTATCACATCCAGAGCTCTGTGTTTCAGCTATATTTAGCACAGCAATATTCTTGCAAGCTTTATATACAGGAAAGATATCTGTTTTTCTTTTGCTTATTTTCAACACTGCATGCAACACAGCAGCAAACTAACACTTCACACAGACATTTTGCTTTATTGAACCAGAGAATGAAACAACCACTTTCAATATAAATGGAGAAGAATTGTGCACAGCTTAGATACAGCCCAGAAACAAGCAAATCACAGACTGGTTCTTCACCTCAGCCTCCCATGTGTTCATTTGCAGCAGATCTGTGAGGCATTGCAAGCTGACAGGTGAAATCATTTGCCTCATAGATCATGAATGGAGCTGCAGGAAGATGAATTGCATGCAAAAAGGCAGACAAAAATCAACAATACATGACATACTGAAGTAATGAGAATCCTGCAGTAAATTAGGGAACTCACTAAAAAAAAATTAAAAATACAGCAGCTGCCCTTCAGACTATAACAGAAGGAGATGTGATGAACTAAGCTTAGTTGAACATTAAGTACATTGCAGCTGCGATATATGGGCTATAATAGAGGATGACTGCTAATTCCAGAAGGCTGGTAATTCCTGAAGATATTTCTTTTAGAGAATTTTCAGGCTAGCCTGTTGTGCTAGCAAGCTATTTTGTTAGCTGCTGGACATATACTAAGATAGTTTTACCAGTGTCCATCTCATGTACAATAATAGGAGAGATGATGGAAATACTGTTTTAATGTGAAACATTAACAGATCATTTGCTATTAACATTTACGATTTTCAGCAAAGCATCTCTATATTCTGTTTGGTCACTTGCACTGCCCATTTTCCATAACCTGATATGTTTATTTGTAGTTGTACCTCAAGGTTAGATTACTTTAGTTTCTGTCAGAATAAAGCATTCAATTGTTAACTGTACCAAAAATCAAGAAGTGGGACAACCCAGTTTTTGCTGGACTGAGGTGTAAGAGAGCACATTGGAGCTGTATTTAAGAATGGCTTAAGACAGAGAATGGCATTCTTCACTTCTGTATTCTCTGGAAAAAAATACTGCTACTACTTCTTCACATGCTGCTACTGCAGTGCTGCTGGAGTCCACACTTCACACGGTGACTGCGTGTGCATCCATTGTTTATGTTCAACCCATCATCCACATGGAGGCTGCAGCAGTATCACCTGCATGTCAACACATTTATTGAAAACTTTTATCTGAGAAAACTGAAAGATTAACTTACTGTGAAAGAGAACCCAGAGAAGTTTTCTGTATGAATGAAATGTAGCACTGTAAGATGGTAATTTTCTGTTTGGAGCTGGTGGAAGTTCTTTTAAAATCGCAATAAATGTTGTTCCTATCTTTCCAGACCTTGCCTAAGCAATCAGGAAATCAGCCAAACATTAGAGGGTCACAAATCTGAGCACTGTGAGCAGGAGCAGTGGTCTAAATCCTGAACACTCTTACATTTATATAGTTTTGTGGGAAGGATTAATGCTTCACAAAATGTGCCCTTTCACCAAGCTGGGCATGAATCCAGCCCAGAGAGGACAGAAAGGCAGCTCACACTGAGGGGAGAAGGGCAGCTCTGCAGGGGAGCAAGCACAGGCTGGAGAAACTGCCTTGAAGAGGACAGAAGGACACAGGGCACCCCACAGCATGAGGCCCCACAGCCATGGGTCAGGGGCCAGGCTGGTAGTGCAGCTCTGAAGAGAAGGCTCTGGGATGCTGAAAAGAACCAGCAAGAAGCACCCTCAGCCCCTTGAACCCCTTCACAGTTAAAGCCCCTTTCAGGCCAGAGACCCCTGTGCCAGTCAGAGCTGTAGTTGCCCATGTACTGCCTACCATCACAGTAATATCCTGATGTCATCAAGGGGTGGGCAGCATAGGTGTTATGAAAACAAACAAGACTTAGAGCGAGAGAGTCCCCTTCCATCTGTCCTTTTGATAGTACAAAGGGCCTGTAATACCTCAAACACCCATTCAAACTAAAATTTCAGTCAAAAAAGTCTAGCTATGTTCAAGCAAAAGTAGTATTGGGGGCATACACTGTTCTATGTGAAAGAATAATAAGCTACTATTATTCTTACATTAACCCAACACATATATGAAAAGAGAGAGGAAAAGGAGATGCTCAGTTTGACTCCTTCATTAACATCACTTTAACCAAGAGGTTAAGCCTTTGAGTTTGATAGGAGTTATCTCCTTGTGTTGCACCACTTCCACATCTGTTAATCTGGAATGTCTCTGGGAAAGTTAACAGAAATATACCTTTGTAAGAGTCAATCTGTGCCAGGTCTGAACTGAGAGGTCTTTTTCCTTCAAACTCCCATTGCAATTACTTTCAGTGTTAGCATATCTGTTTTAAGTTGTAATAGTGGGAGAAGGTTAGACCCCAATATTTCAGCAATAAATTTTACACTAGGAGCTTTAAAGCCAGTTTTTAAGTGAAACAAGTTAGGACAAAACTCTTTGATCCTTAAAGTTTAAGGACTGAGGTAAAGGGAGCAGAGCACTCCAGGTGCTTCGCCTTGAAAGCAGTACAATACCTCATTCGGTTGGCTAAAGTGTATGGCTGGTGGCATTATTTCCTGCCTAAAAGTCCTCATGAAATCATTATTCATATCATTATATTTAAATTGGTAAAATTCTGTCCTAGAAGTGAAGTAATTCATAGTGGAGAGTCTGAAAAACTTAAAAATAACTCTGTGTTAGGGAGATTTTATGATTGAAATAGATCTGAGTCTGAACAAAAAACTTTAGGATATAAATGTATTGCTTTTTTGCAATTTTATTTATTTGTATGCAATAAGTTATAATCACCCTTGTAGTATAATACATAGCACATAGTATAACATATAGTGCATGTTTGTATATATTTAAATACAATGCCTACCATACATATGTTGCATGCATACATACATGCATTCACTTATAAACATTATGTATAATATGAAAAAAATCATTATGATTGAATTACTATGATACAGAAAAAGTACTGTCTTTAGTATCATTATAAATAAAAAACCTGGTACACATCCATCTCTGTCTTGTCAAAACTTTACTGTACAATTCTAAATCTTTCTTTGGTCCCACAAGGCAGAAATTTTCTCACTGAAAGATTTTTTCCAATGCCCGATGAACATGTGGAATGGACAAGATGTTGCTGTTTGAAATTATTAAGGAACAGATTTTTAAAGTCTTAAGGTCCTGAACTTTTGTAATCTTGATTTATATGAGTGAAAAAGAGAAACCTGTGACTTGAAGGCAGTCTTGGTACTAATCAGGGAGCTCAGATGACAGTGGAGAGTCTGCAGAAATGTGGAACTCCATTCCATTCTGTTTCTTTTACCATGTCGAAGTTCCCTTATCTATGGGACCTTAACCCACATCCATTAATTTTTTTATTTTTATTTTATTTCTTTTTATATTTTTAATATTCTTTTCTTGCATGATGTTGATGCTACTTCACTGTAGCAATACAGTATTTATGAGCTGGTATTTTTATCTGTTGTTGCTGTAGACCCCTTTCTTGTGAGAATAAAAAGTTTTGACTTACACAGGTAGCAAAGAAATCTACACTGTCATCACTGTTGGGATGACTGCACTGCTACTAGCAGAAAACCATTTTATATGCATGGACACATGTGTGCACATATATATACGTAAATGTAGTGACACTGTTTGGGAATAGAGGGATAATAGATCTCCTGTACCTTCATATTCCACCTTTGTTCTGTGAAGGTAGCCTTGACTACATAGAGGATAATCAACATCTGTCAGTCTGTCATTAATCTTTACTTAATAATAACTCAGTTATAGAGCGTGTGTAATTGAATGTCAACTTCTGCTTTTAAATAACAGGAATAGTGTGACACAAACTTATAAAAATAGGAAATTAGAAGATAAGAATTGTGATAGAACCTTTAGCCACATTTCGTATGAAAAACCTATAACCACTTAAAGAAATAATGACAACTTTAAAGACATTTTTCTCTAGATTAAATTCTTATTTTTACTCCATTATTAATAATTAGAGGCTTTTGCTTAGTAAAATATTCTTTCTTTTTAAAGTCAAAAGCACATATCACTAGCTCAAAGAAAATGGAAGACATAGCTCTTTTAAAATTTTTGGTTCATGATAATCTTCCTGCCACCATTCCTGCTCCCCCTTTATTTCAGATGATACAGTGATCTCAAAATATAGGGGATACTGAATTCACAGGTTTATGAAGAGAGTAAGTCGTATGAGGAGTGGCTGAGGAAACTGGGGATGTTTAGCCTGGAGAAAAGGAGGTTATGGGGAGACTTTATTGCTTTCTACAGCTACCTGACAGGAGGCTGTAACAAGGAAAGGTTTGGCTTCTTCTCCCAGGCAACCAGTGATAAGGATGGGATAAAAGAATAAAGTCCTAAAGTTGCACCAGGGGAGGTCCAGGCAGAATTTCTTCACTGAAATTGTAGTTGGAACAGGCTGCCTGGGGAGGCGGTAGAGTCACCATCCTTGGAAGTGTTCAAGAAACATCGGGACATAGCAATTTGTGCTCTTTTCCAACCTTATGGATTCTGTTTCTTGTTTGTCATGTTGTTTAAGAGCTTTTACTCTGCCTATCCATTTCTTTCATGGAAAACAGCAGCTCTAAGATGAGACAAAGTAAACTGATACACAATGTTATGGTAATTTGTGAAACCTAAATTAGCTCAATGAACATGCCATCAGGCATGCATAAGTCTTTATCCAGTGTGCTGGAATAATTTCTCACTGTACTCTGTGCCCATTTTTAAAATGATGGAAGGTCTTACTGGAGAGCTAAGACCTTGGGAATTTCTGGTGAATTTGGGGGAGAAAGGTAGTTTTTAAATGTCTAAATAACTTTGAAGCATGTTTTTCATTAGCACTAATGCAAATAACAGCTATTTACGGGGTCTTTACATGTATTTCAGCTTTCTTAGAACATTCAACTGGGTATAAGAGCAGTTTCTGCTAGGCATTATATAAACATTTAAGATATCGTTTCTCAAGATGTTTACTGGACAAGTAAATGAGTTATAAAGTAGATGTCAAAGGAAAATGAAAAAGTGGACTCCTCATTCTTATACAGCGTTAAAATTTCACAGGTGTTAAAAAGGGAGTTCTCTTCCAAGGTGCTCCTAAGACTCCAGATGAAAAATTGTGTTTTCAATTGGCAGTTATACTTCAAATGTGAACTGAGCAAACTGAATGAGTCAAATGAACCTCAGGAAAAAATTATGTAAGAAAGCTTAATGTGCTGTTTAACCTCAAGAATGAAGGAAAAACGAAATTACATCAGACATCAAGTACATAGAAGAGGTCACAAAAGCAAAGAAGGCAACAATCTCTTTCCCTGTTACTTTAAGACCTTTTCATTCTGCAGGTCTGTGATCATTGCAAACTTTTTCATGGCACTCAGATCTTCCTGGTGCCAGCCACACTGAGAGCCAGTCTACAAAATCACACCACTTATCTTTTAAAAGACTCTGTGTAATGACAGAAAAAATTCAATTAATCCTATACCATTTGAAGAGATCAGTTGAGATTATTTGGGAATATAGAAGCAGAGGAGACATGTAGTGCCTTTCTATCTCAAGCACTGTTGTCATCCTATTGCAAAGCTCCCATACCTCCTCAGTGATTTCTCATGTACAGCTCCTCGCAGCACTAACTCCTTCTTCACAAAGCAGCCAACAAACAAACTCCACCACTCTCCACAGCACAGCCAACAAACTCCAACTCTCTTCACAACCACCTAAGCCACTCTATTGTAGCACTTGCCTTCCTTTTGGACACAGCAGTGGCCTATTAAGGGCCTGTTCCTAATCTTTGGTGATTAGTACACCTGCAACTCCTCAGGCGCAAGACTACCTTCTGCACTATTTTCTTACATTCTATCCCTCCACAAAGCACCACAACATACAAATTCCATCTGAGAATCATCTTCAATCTAAAGAAAAACTTCAAGAGGTTTGTCCTGGTGTTATTGCACTGAAAATTTTTTTGATAATGAAATCTGACAGTAAAAGTGTAATATTTAGGAGTGATATTATAACTTTTCTTTAACTTCTGAAATAATTTGTGGCCAGTTTGTACCTGATATTGGCTTTTATTTGCAAAAGCTTTTCAGTCTGTCCCTCCTGCTCTGTGTGGGATGACAGTAATTGTATGCACTCTTAGCCTTTTTATATTCCCTGTCTAGACAACACAAGCTCTTTTATTTCCAGTTGTGCCATAAGCTTTCTGTTCCCTCTTCCCCCCTGTGCTCACCTTCCACATTTGTCCAGGCAGGGCATCATCCTGGAGAAAGCTCAGGCTGGTTGAGCATGGACAGCTCTGTGCAAGACCAAAGGTTGCCAGCGTAGCAGGACTGGTCTCAATGCTCTTGTCACTGCCTTTAAATTTGTGCCAACAGGTAAGTGAGAAGAAATCTCCCTGGCCATAGCTACAAGAAAATGTAAAGAAATAGGAGATTGTCTTTAGCAGCTAAATGACTTTTTAAAATTCTGAAAAGGAAATGTCAGAAAGCTGTGGCATCTGTGTACTGCTGAAATCTCTGCTGGTCGTAATAGTTCAATAATTTCTGAGTAATAAGCCTACTACACTATTAAATGATGCCTTATAAGAAATGTATTTCTTTTATCTGGTTTTCACATAAGAGCTAACATAAACTGATTTTTTTTTCTCTCAAAATGAAAACAAAAGTTGGACAAGAATTTTTTCATATAATAAATCAAAAATGGATATTTACTAAGGTATCATAGAAGTTACAAAAAAAATATACCATTCTCTGAGGCCTGAAGACAAGTCCCTATATCGTTACAATAAAAGATGAAAATATAAGAAAATTCTTGTTTCTATGTAACATGATAGGAAAATTAATATACTGTTGAAAGAGATGATGACAGAAACTGAAGTAAATTTAATTGCAGTTTAAAAATTAAAATACAGAAAATGTTAATACCATGGAAACTACAGAGGCCCTCAAAATAGAATTTATAGAAATAGAGTGATCTGTGATTATGATGTCTATTGGGAGAAGGACTTTATGATAATTTGCATTAACATAGGAAAAAAAAAGTAAAATAGTCTAGAGTTTTAAATTGAAATCATTTAAATGAAGACACATCTGCTTGCTATTTTAAGACCTTTCAAAATGTTTTCCCTTTCCACTGGGGACTTGTTTAGAATATTGAAAATGGGATCCTAGTTAAATAGACTTTTTTTTTAAATTTAGATAAATTAATAAATAAAAACAAGAGGACAAGCTTCACAATCAATGCGAAAGTTGGTTTCTATGCACTTTATTAGTGATATGTGTTACATTCATCTGTCTGGTTTTAGTCTCCTCTATGCTACTCTGATATGCAAATGTGTTTCAGTATATTGAGGAGCATTAAGTTTATACATCTAAATATTTACTTAATTTCTTTCTCCATAAGACAGTGTTAGGTATGACAGCTATATCTCAGAAATTCCATGTGAATAAATCTGACTGAAGATGACCTTAAAACAAAATTTTAATTCTGATACTGTGGCAGAACAGACTTTTGAAATGAGACAATACTGAGACTTCAGCTGCACTGATTTAAATAACTTAGAGCAGAGCTTGGAATGCAGTCTCTGTTATCATATCTCCGTGACTCATGCTTTATAGTGCCACTTTATGATCCACACCATTTTCTTCCATTCAAATCAGCAGGTGATCTGGCAGATGACTTTTCAGTGACCTGGCTTTATTGTGTATTCATTAGAGAGATCTGAGAAGACTGCAAAGAAGGGAGTAAGGCTACAGATGAAACTGACAACATAACCTAGAAGTCTATCCTTTCTCTTCATTACTCTTATATAAATTTGCTTCTAAGTGTATGTGAAGTCTATGATACATATTCAGTACTTCTGTGAATTTATATCCAAAAGAGACCCTACAAAGGTGCGGTGTCAAGATTAGAACATAAGTCTGTAGAGGAAACTTAAGAAATATTCCCAGTGAATACAGCTCCAATGTCTCTGCTGCACAAAATGCTAGTCCATCCACAGTCAGAGAAATGCGACCAAAAAAAACCCAAAAACATGTGCATTGAAAACAGATATGTCTTTCATTTTAGGCTATAACCATTGAAAAAAAAATTAAAATTTAAGTTAACTTTAGAAGAAATACAATAATAACATTTTTAAAAATTATTTTTAATGATCTAACAGTTATCAATCAATGCAATTTAGAATCTATTGTCATTCAAAACTAGGGCAAAATGGTAAAAGTACTTTTTTCCTCATAAAAAGATTTAATATTCATATATAAGTCAACATAGGTTTATAGTCTGCCTAGTCAAGGGAACATTTCTTCTTTGACAGACTTAGTTTGTCTTACATTGTACATAGAATTCTAGGACCAGGTTATAAATAAAAAGTCAGAGGCATAGCAGAACGCAGCCATGTGAAGAATTTGTTTTCCCTCAAGAGAGCCTTTAAAGTCAGAATTATTTGATTAATTTTCATGTTTTATGAATTATTTACAATTTAATCTTTAACAACC
Organism: Calcarius lapponicus; assembly: GCA_039654755.1. NCBI lineage: Eukaryota > Metazoa > Chordata > Aves > Passeriformes > Fringillidae > Calcarius > Calcarius lapponicus. The sequence goes on along the minus strand of CM077464.1, from coordinate 128,111,671 downwards.
AAATACATACAATTTTGAACCCAGATCGATTTTACAGAGTTAATTAACTGGTCCATCAATGCAGTACAAATTCAAAACTGCAAGAAATAAGGTAACACATGCAATGATTTCCTTGGGTTTTATCCATTTTTCTTTTTCTGCTGATGTGTTTGCACCATCAAAATAAAAACAAAACTTGCTATATTGCCTTGTTTTGTTTCAGTTACATAAATACCTTTTTAAAATCCATTTTTCAAGTTCTAGAAGGCATATATTACCTGAACTGATTCAGAGATGCTTTTCAAATATTTTTGGTTCTATTTTTGCAGCTCTTTTACCACATTTATTTCATTATATTTCTTTTTGAGTAGAGTTGCTTTGGGGATTTTTTTGATAGAGCAAATATTATTTAGACAGACAATATGGCTGTCTGTGAAAAAGATATACTTAACACCAGCAGCTTTATGAAAAGTATTCCAAGCCTTGATAATAGGCTTAAATATCTTCAGGACAGGGTAGAGATACCCCAGACATTTTGAAGACATAAAGCACTATAAGCAGAGCAATATGAAACTAATTTGCCCTACTCCATGTCAGGTATATTAACTCACAGTGAACTCGTATCTCTGTGGGGAGAGTATTTGCCAGCCCAGGAGCCAGCTGCTTCCTGAGAAAATTGCATTGCTATCTGCAAAGTTCAATCTTTCTTTTTTTTTAGTTTAATTTAAGTATGTACACTTTAATTCAACTGTCCATCGTGAAGTTAAGCTGGGTATTAGGAGAGGTTTGACCATCAGAGGAGAACAGTTCTGAAGTGAGCTTTCATTAGGAAGGTAGGAAATCTAAATTATTATAAAGTGGAGTTTAATATGTTTACATGTGCCTCTGTGGTATGGCTGCCTAAGACAGAAAAAGATTAAGAAGATTAAGCTTGATAGTCCAGTAAATAGCATCTGTATTATGTTCCCAATGATTTTATGCAGCCTCACCGGATAGCATAATTTACCAAACCAATGTCATAGCTACACCTAAATTGTAGCTTCACCATAGGTCCTCTGAATATCCTGAAAAGTGTATATATATATATATATATTTATGTCTGTGTATATGTCTGTGTATGTGTGTATATATATATATATATGTGTGTGTGTGTGTCTGAATGAGTAACAAAACTGAAAAAATTATAGGTTTTTCCATACATACCAATTTCACAAGTCACTTCTAAAGGTAATATTATCACAGTTTACGAAAGAAAGTTGTATTTCACACATGCATTTTCAACAATAAGTGTAATACAATTGTCAGCATCAGTTCCCTCAACCAAGTTACCCGGGTAGACAACAGGGTCTAGGGTGAATAGCATTTTTTACAAGGGCCTGTATTGATGGGGCAAGTGGTAACAGAAAGAGGATAGGTTTGCATTAGATATCCTGAGGAAGAAATTCTTCACTGTGAGGGTGGTGAGGCACTGGAACAGGTGCCCAGAGAAGATGTAAATGCCCCATGCCTAGACTTGTTCTAGCCCAGAATGTGCCTTTGAGCAACCTGGTCTAGTGGAAAAATATCATGGGGGCTGGAAAGGGATGATCTTTAAGGTCCTTTCTAGACCTTAATCTAGCAAGTCATGCTATGATTTTATGATTTTTGATATCTTCTTTTCATTACTTTGAAATACCATAGTTCTTTCTTCCCAAAAGTAGAAAGTGAATATTTGGAGACAATGTTGTATTTATTGTACTTCTTTATTAAGTGTATGTATCATCAAGGCATGATTTTGATGTATAGCACTGTACAAATTTGACTTCAAAGCCTCAAGTTTTGACTGTCTGAGTTGTCCTATCTGCTGGTACCACACCCTCTTTATAAATGCAGACAAACAGAAATGCTGCTCATTTTCCTCATTGTGTAATCATATCATAGCTGAAATTCTCACATTTGTTCAACTGCTTAAGGACAGTTTTGCCAATGGTGTGGTTCTGGTTTTTTTTTTTTTTTTCTGAAATGTCCTAACACAAAGGCTGCCTGGAACTAGAGAGTCTATGTTGTAAATGATGTCAAAGTTTTGGAATTCACCATTAGTCTTTATTGGAATGTGAGATCTCTCAAAATATCTAGAAGAAACTGCATCCAAAGCCTTAGATTTCAGTATTTTCAGATCCACTTGGAATAAATGAGATTTAAATAGCCCTTCTCAAGTCTTAACACTGCCCTGGCTGCAGTCAAAGCAGAGACTCAGATATCAATAAGCAGATGAAAATTCTACACCCACCTATATAGAATAGGTATCTAGCAGGATCTAATAATGAATTATGCATATCTGTCCCAAACTTTAATCCTACACCAAAACAGAACCCTGTCTCTGCAGCCTATCCAGTAACTCCTTAGGTTCTAGCTCCTTCTGTATAGCTCTCACTGTAGTTCTCAGAGGTTTACAGTATGGAGCAGTCAAAACTGTTGTCCACTCATTAATCAAGATATAGGGGGGTTAAAACAAATAGCCACGCTTTTTGCTATTAATAAGGTAATTTCCTTTTTATAATTTTAATTTTAATTTTTTCTTTTTTAGAACATATCAGCATAACAATGACTCCATTTTTGGGCAAGAAATAAGTAATACAGCTTCAAGAAATGTTAGATGCAAGTCTCTGAAGATGCAGGGGTAAGCATGTTATAGAGAGTGTACTCTCTGCTTTGTAGAACTGTTGTTTAGATCAAGGTTTTTTTTTTTTTTCCAGCTTTTAAATAAGTTTCTGTGACATTCTTTTGTCAGTAATACGTGGCTAGTAAAGATGATGGATGTGGCCATAAGCTATCCTGAGCACTTTCACCCACTTGCTGATAGTATTTGGACAAAGTCACAAGAAACCTGCTGAAGCAGCATAATTTGAAAGAAATCCATGGGCCAGAACGTGATCAAGTATTACAATTGACTTTTTTGAGTTCTTTTTGGTGTTTATACATAAAATATTTGAATTCAGCTCAAAAATAATAATAAAATTTAAAAATCTGAGAAACAGATCTCAGATCAATGAGAAGCAGTCCTGCAAATTCTTTTAAAAAATAATGTCAGGTTTCTCTTCAAACTGAATAAAAAATACAGAAGTTTTCTACAAAATTTGATGGAAAATCTACTAGTATTTCAAGCAGATATGTGTGAATATGCATTTTAGATGATAAAAGTTAATTCGATAAAACTGTCACTAACAAAATGAAATTATTTTGATTTAAAGTATCATAAAGTATACTAATCAGCATATTTGTCCTTATTTTAATTTACCCTACCTCATTATGGTTCTTCTAACAAGTGACACACAATACTAATGTTAAACAAACTGATAAAAAGCAAGAGGTGAAATCTATGCTAACAAAAAGAAGCAGTGTAATAAATTCTTAATATGTGGTAGCACAAGGTCACTTTGTAGGTACATTGCTTTTTCGGGCCCTTTGTCCTCCGTATAGATTCTTACAGTAATAACAATTACATAACAATAATGGATAATTTCTTACCTATATGCAATATCACCTGGGAAAGAATAGCAAATGCCCCAGAGAAGCAGAATGAAAACTGTGGGTCAGATATCTCTTTAAAAGCTGTAAGAAGGACTTCATGAGCTGGGACACAAATTGCCATTGCAAATGATACCTATTCAGCAACTTCGTCCTTCATTTCCTCAAGCACCAGAAATGCAAACATACGGGACACTTGCTCTACTATCTCCTGGTTTTTGTGTTCTTTCTTCATAATCAAGTTTTCCCAACTGTTTCTTCCATAACTGAGAAAGACACAGAGATTTTTTGTCTCTCCAGCCTGTCATAACTCTTAAGGGAAAGATGTCCAACTTGCACTACTCCCATATAATCTGTTGGCTCTAATTCCCATGCAAAAAAGGATCAGCTAAGCCCAGGAGATGTGTCCCGTGGGTGTAAAAAATATTAGCTAAAAAGTATGCTGAATAATCAAGAAACAAAGGCATTGCAATCAGCTGTCTTCTGAGATTTGGGCAGAGGAATTTGAAATGGTATTTTCCTTCAATGGTAGAGTTCAAGTAATTGGGGTTTCACCTATTCTTTATGATTTGCAGGATGTGCCATCTTTCTTACACTGTATTGGTGAGCTCAAATCCAATGTTTTCACCCCAGTTTCTGACTCTTTTGTCCTATATATGTTGAACTTTGTGAAAGGACAGTTCATTTTGATGTTTATGTTGGAAGGAATTATTCAGTCAATGTCTCCTTGAGAACTGAGCTTGGCTGCAAAGACGATTTATGGGGGATGATGAAGATTGGAGCAGGACAGGAATAGAGAGCCGGTTTGGCAACATCAAATTAAAAGATATATTTCCAAATATTATTTACAGTGCCATCCTCGGATATTGCCATGTAGAGTCTTAAGTGAGGCCCTAATGCTGTCAGTATTTCTCTAGGGCAGCAGAGTCCAGACTGTGGAAGTTCTGATAATAATGAAGAAAACCCTCACTTGTATGTCAGGAGAATGCACTGTCACCTTTCTGTTTTCTCTTTGCAGGGCCAATGAAATGTAGGTCATGTTTCTTAGCCATTTTAGTGTTGCCAGTTGATACATGGGTGAGTCTGCTGTGACTGAAAGATCAGAGAAATTCAGACTTATGCTTTTGGTAATTCCATTAGTAATGGAAAACTTGTGAGATGCAGCCTAGCTCATCAGCAAATTTTAAGCACATGTTCCTTCTTACATTTTTGAGTAAGCTTTTGCTTGAAGGGACAGAGTGTTATGCTTAAGTCCTGCAGTAATCATCCTAATCTTGGTTAGGATGCCACATGGAATACAACAAATCTCAAATGTAGTTGATAGGCTGAACCTAATTAGCATTTTGGCAGTGAGGCTCATCATATTAAAACAGACAGTACTACACGGCAAATTGTTTCTCAGTTAAAATATTTAACAAACTAAATTGCTTTGAGGAGCATTAGTAAGAGTTGTTATTTGAATATAGTATTTTTAATCTTAACAGTACTAGTTCAGAAATTCAATTTTCACAGAGATGAGCCAGAAATTATTTTCTGCAAATTCTGATAATAAACTGTATAACTGGTTCAAAATCTCAAAGCAATTATAAAAAAAGAATTTAATGTTTGATTTATGAAGTATTCTCTCATTTGTAGCTAATCAACCTTGCTAGTTACTTGAAGGCCCTTAGGCACAAATCCACTAAGGAAAGGCAATCTTAAAACAAACCTAATTATACTAGATTTAAAGTTGAATGTGGTTTTCTAATAAGACCACAGTTGTATTACTGTCCTTTCTGCTCAACTTCATTTGGACTGCAATGACACCATTCCAGCAACAGGTCAGTAGGCACCAAAACCCTGGAACTAATGAGATACATCTCCTGGGGAAACTGTCAACAGTTGTGCAAAGCTGGCATTTCTTATCACAAGCATAGACTGGTAGCAATGATTTCAGATCCTTATATTAAGAAATTTCAATCATTGCTTGTATTGTCAGAATAGTTGACAGATGACAGCTAATTAAACTCCATCCCAGGTGTATTGTGGGTTATTATTTAGATGTTATGACACATATTTGTTTAAGAAAATATTTAAAACAGCACTGGGATTTTTAAGATGCAAAATGAGTAGTAAAGAATTTATTTTACTCAGAATAACTTGCTTTCTTCTTTGACATCTCTAAGGATTTTTCAGACACTATCCTTTTCTTCTTGTAAATCCCAGATTTCTGATATTTCTGCGAATTTTCTCGACATGCTTTGAGTTCTGTCCAGTAACATATTTCTGAATTAGATCCTAATAAGCACTGATGATATCTTGATGCTACTGTAGTTCCACAGTGGCATAAATGCATAAAGGTTTCAAGCCTGAAGAATGATTTTCAGAGTATGAGTCCCAAATTATAAGAGAGCTCCATATAAAAACATTTTCCAAATTTTAATGTAATACATTCAACTGATATTAATAAGAATATATAACAAAAATACAAACTCACTAAGATATAACTCACAATAGCCTCATTCTTCAGGAAACATCATCTTATGAAAAGGGATATATAACCTGGAAAACGAAGCAGGGAACAAAACTTGATCACTGAAATATTGATTATTCAACTATAACAGTAAGAGCTAAGGAGGAATTTCTGTCACACAATTTTATTTTGTGATATTTCAGCACGTGGTTCTATGGAGGTATCAAAGTAAATTAGCTTTTTTTTTTTTTTTTGCAGGCTGGTGATTGGCAATGTGACTCTGACCAGATATATAGAAATTTAGTTGAGCTAACAAAAAAATTAGAGTCTAAATAATTTCTAGTGTTTTGAAAATATCTCAATTAAAAAAATATAACACTATTATTTACCCAGAACATCATAGACATAAAGTCGAAAAGGAGGGACATTCTGTCTTAGTCTATAGAATTTCCTGTATAGTGGTGTTTCTCATTTTAAAACTCTCACCTTGCATAAAATGGTATTCAAACTGGATCTGTTTGTTTTATATAATCTGAACAGACGGATTGAAAAAAATCACTTTATTGCTGTAAGCCTGAATTTGAAGCATTTGAAATTCAAGTATTTGTTTAGAAATATAGGATGAGCAGCATTAAGGTTTGAAAGTTTTTCACTAATAGAGTGGGTAAGAACTGGGACAGGCTTCTCATAGACATCATGGCCTCAATCCTGTCAGCGTCTAAGAAATGTTTTGATAGCAATCTAAGGTACATGGTTTAAATTTTAGGTTGCTGTGTAGAGTCTAAGACAAAGACTGAATGATTTTTATGGGATCCTTCCAACTCTGGGTTATGAGAGACTGAAATGTTTTGGCTAATGGCTCAAACATAGGTACAAATGACTTTTTGCCCATTATGGCAAAATTGTACGAAGATGTGACCACTGAAGCCTGTCCCACTCTGAATATGTTTCCTGACTGGAACTTTGGACTGTGAGATAGGCCACCTAAGGGAACTCAGTGGCTTAACACGACACAATTGTCCAACTATCTCAGGTCTAGGAAGTAAGTCTAGGGGAGAAGAATGTCACTACAAAAAAAAAGCAGTTGTCCTGAAAATCAGCTCTGGCTGTGTTTGGGGTGGAGGAGGCTGTAGATCACAGGCTCATCTGCTGAGACCAGGCTTGCATGCTCTTCCTGCCAACCAAGGGGGGAGGAGAAGGAGAGTTTTTGGGTGTGTGGCCTAACCTCTGGTCAGAGGGAATGAACCCCCCTCCTTTGTCACACAAACTGGCTCAGTTGTAGACTCCCCCCACCCCAGGAAGGACACATTCATGGGAAATTCACATAAGAGGTAGCTGAGGAGGTGTCATTAATTATCAAATTTAATTATCAAATTTGGTTGTCTCTTGGGGGGGGGGGGGGGGTAAGGTTAGGGCTAGGGCATTTCTGAAGCCAAAAAAACAACAGGAATTAGAGAAAGCCAAAACAAATAAATGTCCTTGATTAGCAGTAATGTATAAGTATCTGATTTCTTCTGACTTTATGAATAGACTTCTAAATCCAGTCAAATCAATTCAGTGGTTTGTTCAGTCATCCAGTTTTCATATCCTGATAAAATGACAGGTTAATCCCAGCAAACACAAAATTCCCCAAAAATTTTGGTTTTAGAAATGGTCACAAATATAGTCTTTAACTTGCTTGCTTTTTGTCCTCTGTTACTTTTGTTTCCATCATCATTGGAATCAGCTGGTTAAAACTGAGTTATTTCAAAGGATGTGTAAGATTTCCTTCCAGATCTCAAACTAGTTTTATTGTGCTGTTGTGTTTCATTCTTGGTTTCTTAATTGTTAGCAACCTTGGAACCCTGAAAACTGACAGCTGAGTCTCATGAGATTCCTAGCTCCCAGGGGCCGGGTTCAGGAGTTAGGGAAGCCTTGGCACTTCAGGTAGAAAACAACCCAGTTTGGATCACCTTTGCTCTTCCTTCAGCAACACTCCTTCAGCAATTTCAATACCATGAAATTTTTATCAAACAATAAAATCTTGTTCAGTCCTTTTTATTGTTTGCAGTCTTGAAACTCTCTGCCCATAGAAGAACATAAATGTTATTCTTCTGCTGCTTAAGCAGTATTCAATTGTTCATCTTTATTAGTGCTATAATTAGTTATACTAATTAGTTATACTAACACTACTGCTAATCATCTCCTAATCAAAGCCTTTCTAAAAAACAGTTGATTCTGTTAGGAAACTACTGTCTAAATATAAAGAAAAAAAATAGAAGGCAGGCAGTGCTTTACTCCCAAGTCCTTTACTCAGAAATGTGAACGACAGCAAGCTCATCTGCTGTACTCTGCTCCTACTAGAAAATTCTGTCGGGCCTACATAACATATATCTCACTGCTCTAAGCTATTAACTTTTCCCCCCACTCTAGTCAACTATTCTGCAGACTAACAATCTGTCCACTCAAACTTTCTCACCAGGAAAACCAACAATGACATATTTATTATTATTATTATTATTATTACTATTATTATATAAATCCTCTCTTCCATGTTATTTTTTAATTCATAACACACAACAGCTTGTACAGCAATTTTCTAATACCTATCTGATTCACACAGGCAAATAGCTTCCATTTTTTTATTTACTAAGTTTCTATTAGCTTCTCCATAATTGAACACATTCAGCTTCATACATGAGATTCAATCTATCCTACAGAATTAGGAAGAAAGAAAAAGCAAAAGTACTTATTTATTTACTAACTTTGAATATATGTATTTCTTCCCGTACATTTTAGGCATTTCACTTGCAACTCACACTGAGAGTAAGCACTGTTCTCCCTTGAGTATAATATTAGCTTTGTCATGCAGAGAGACCTCTTTATTAAATAGCTTAAAACTGGTATATTTTACAGCAATATTGGAATTTATGACCTACATTTAAGAAATTTGATTGCACTGCTTTAGATTACCCAAATATCTATCTCCATTCCGTATTCCTTGGCTTAGCAGTAATGTCTACATAGGTCATATTTGCTTAAATTTGATCAAACTACTGCCAAGTTTGTGTGGGTATGACATAATTGCAAACACATTTAAACATTTTTAGTGTTCATAATAATATAGGAGTCTAAGTCAAGAAAATCAAGTATTTCATCATACATTTATGTTTGCTGCTTACAACAACCAATATAGACCTTCAATGAAAAAAATTGACATGTTACTAGCAATTGGTTTAAAATTCCCAGGAACAGACAACCTTATAATATTATTAAAGCAATATGAAATGATCTCCTTGGGATTGGGGGTTGATTTTTTTTTTTTTATTGTTATTTGGTTGGTTGGCTTGTTGGGTTTTTAAAAAAAACAAAAAGTTTGAGTGGCCTCATTGGACAATGTCTGGTTTGTAAAGTAAATTTGTTCATTCTGTCTCTCTTCTCAGAGCCAGAAAGGAATCAAACTATGAGACTTCAGCACTGTGCGTCACAAGGACTCCTCTAAACCAATTGCTGCAGTTTTGAGATGGGTGAGTTTTCTTTTCCATCTGAATTTTTGTTTGGACTCAAATTGTTGTTCAGGCACATCCATCAAATTATGATTTTGGGGAAAATATAAGGAAAAATACTTATCTTAACTAGTTGTAGATGTGATGAAACATTCCAGATTTTAATAACTTTGAGAATTTAGTGTGCGTCTAGGTTTTTGTTCACTTCTAGAAAATCTAGCGGAGTTTTTGAAAAAGAATGAATGTATTTTTCATGCTCAATTTTAGAGGAACAGAAATATTAAAACACGTATAAAGGAACATGCTTTTCTGAAGTTCATCTTGATACAAAAGTAATACTATGAAATTAGATTGCAAGTAATATTAATCTCATTAGAAAAAGAATTAAGTTGAATGTATAATTAGATATCCTAGAGAGAAACAAGCTGCTTAACACAAAGAGAGATAGTGAGAAGAAAGTGAATTACTATTTTTGTTAGAATACTCCAGAATATAAAACTAATATAAACAGGAAGATACAGATCATATTTGTCACTTAAAACAGTTAATAAAGAAAAAATATATTCTTCCTCAAAGTGAGACATTAAGTAAAGATCACAAAGGAATGACTTTTATCTAGGTGGGATTCCTAGAAGAATCAGGAAAACAAAGAAAAAACTGGAGTTGTTCTGAACACCTACCATAAGCTCCCTTTTAAGAGGAAATGGTTGGAAATACAATAAAAAACATCACCATCTGATATTTTTGTGCCATTGACTTGTCAGATTGACAAGAGCATTTATGTTCAGAAGTCTGAATTAAAAGAAAGAGTGACTGACAGTATGAGAGAGCAAGGAAAGCATATCCAGGATGGAAAACAGATCTGTAGGACAGTTCAGCTGGAGAACATTTTTCCAGGAGTGGGATGGAGAAAGGAAAATGGAAGCAGAAGGGGAGAAGGCAAAACAAGGAATCATATGCATTGGAAATGCAATATAAACAGGCTTTGAAATTTCCAGAAAATATGAAGATACAGTTTAATACTGGGAAGGAGTTCTTACCTTAGAAACAACTGCTCCAAAACAAATATTTTCTTCATTAAAGACTTTATTTTCTTTAATTAAAAAAAAAATCTTTTATGTATCTCTTTAAAATGAACCTATAGGAAGAGCAAAAAATTCATTGCACTTATTATTATCTTTAAGTTGTAATACAATGAAAATGCATAATCCATTACATTAAAAATTCTTTTTTAAAACAAGGTTTTTACTGCCAGCTTTTGTGCCACCTAAAATATGGCAACGCTAGAACAGAAAATTGATACATGGCAGAATGAGGCAATATTCCTTCTAAAGAATAAGAAAGTCTTGGACCTATCAAATTCTCTTGCATTAATAACCTCTATTTATGTGTAAGGAGACTTCTAGGAGAGAAATAAAGCTAACTGATTATAGCATTCTCCCCACTGTGATGTGATCTTGCCCAAACATGCTCATACTGCAAACTAGGCAGAAATTCTAAATGCAGAATCATGTTGCAGCTTGTAGACACCCAAAGAACATTTCCAATTATTTTTCCTGATCAAATAGAGCTAATAAAACACAGAATAAATGTACTTAATTTTGGAGATATCAAAATTTGATCGGAAAAACAAGGTGTCAGATGTAGAAAAAAAATGATTTTATTCGATGACTCTCCTCCTTTGCTTGAATTGAAAAAAAATCTGGCATTAAGCTTTAAATATGAGTTATATGAAAACTTGTTCTTTAAATTTACACTAAAAACTGATGAAGCTTTTAATTTTCATAGTTAAAATTATACTATCTGAAACTTATTGGTGGTCTTATGTAGCTCTACTTTTACTCAACCATGTGTGATCTTCTGTGATGCAATTTATTGAAGAACAGCACAAAATTTTGGCTAACCTTCTTTTTCAAAAGTGAATAATACAAAGTTTTTTAATTCCAAAGGTAATCCATGTGTTTAGCCTTTTGTCAGTCAATGAAATAGCTGTAAAGCAACACTGTCCATGCAAGAGAAACGTCTGTTAACTGTGGGAATGGTTCTGTAAGGTTATTAAATATGCAATGCAAAATTGAACACATTCACAATATTACAAAAAATATATATTTTGGAAATATTGTAAAGAAAAAATTGTAGTGATAACAACAGAAACTTTTATGCTTAGCATCAGATATTTAATGAACATTATTGAAAATGTAGTAAAAAATTCAACTCTTTAATAAACATTTATTCATAGAAAAATGTTCAGTAATGCAAAAATTAAATGTAGAAACAAACTGCCACTAGCTATGACTACGAAACAATTTTGAACAGGAGCTCTGATTTTCAGCTTCAAATATGGAAACTTGCCTGAAGCAGGATCACTACTAAATTTACTTTTGTGGAGAACCTGTTTGTAGTTCTCATTCCAATAACATTTTGTAGAACTGCAGTAAAACTTCAGTAAGACTGTCTTGGGGCCCTTTTTTTTTACTTTTTTAAATAACCTTTGTGGTGACTACCATCTCCAAAATGTCAAAATATAGCAAAATTTGGAAAAAAAAACCTCACAGCACATTCCACACAAATGGCAAGGTTGCTCTCTGTAGTACTAAAACATCATGCATGATCTCTAGCAAGGATTAAAAAAATTCCTTAGTAAATTTGTAGTCTCTATGTCATGTGAATAAGACTGAGGTAAGACAGCTGCAAAAAAGCTTAGGCACTACGCCGTGTAGAATGTGTACACTGTAAATTTATAACTGCAGCTCAACTGACTTTCTACCCAATTTGATTTACTACTTCCTTTTTGTTTACTGTGCCACTGTTCAGCAATTGCTCTGATTAAGGATTTGATGATGTAGTTTCTAATGGAGTGTTTTTAAGGGTGAAACATAAATAAGAGTATCAGAATCAGACCTCTAAAGTCCCTCTTTCTCTATCAAAGGTATTCATAATTAAGTTGACATTCTATATATATTACATAGATCCAAAAGAAAGTTTCCTTGAGTTACTTGAAAGTTCAATCATTTGGGATTTTACTGCAGTAGGCAGCAACCAGAACTACTTCATGTTCTGAAAAAATCTGCAGGAGGACAAGATCTCAGTCCATAGGGGTGTCAGGATCAAAAGGGATCCAATGAATCTCAGTTTTATATAAATGAGAAATAAGCCCTCTTATCCCCCAAAACTATTACTTTCATAGTCTGAAATCAAGTTTGTTTGGTTTTTTTTGTCTGTCCTTTCTGGCTTTACACTTCTATATTGCAGTAATATTTCCAGTTTTATTAACGTAAAATAACACTTTTTTCTTTTTTTATTAATAAAACACACTGCATTAAATACCAAATTAAAATTACAACCATGGGGAAAACAATATTTAACGGCATCTGCAGATAAAACTTTTGAGGTAGCCACATTTCATGGTAAGTTTGGGATGTAACATTTCCGATTATGATATGGAGCCAGGTCAGCCAAATGCCAAGAAATACAAAATCTTACCAGACAGCATTATTCAGAGCTTCTGATAAAAAGTACACAAGAGAATACTTATATTCTGAAAAAAAATCCCTATTTCCCCACCCACAACCTCCTGTCTAGAGTCAATATGAGGTGTAACAGTTATAGTGCTGAACTGCACTGTTATGAAATGTAATATACTCTAATTTAATACTCTAATTTAATAAACGCTTTTTGACAGAATCCTCCTCAAAACCAGAAAGTAATATTTCACATTACAGCACTCTGGGATCTGCTTTACAACCAAGTTAAAACAGTAGAGAATTAGTCCACACAACCCTTTTGGGTGCAGTTTCTCTTGTCATAAAAAACATTGCATTTGGTAATGGAGATACCTACAAACTTTTAGGGAGAAAAAAATAAAGCAACAGCTTTTCCATGGTCCACATTGACTCTTTCCAGCGGAGAATGAAGCCACTGTTGCCTAGATGGAGATGCACAGAAGTGTGTAGGCATCTGCATCACCAAATGTCATTAATAAAGTTGGTTTAGTTTGTGCATAATTCTGTATCACTGTATGAAAAACAAAGTGTGGGAGAGGTTTGTTGGACTTTCTTTTTCTTTTAGCTGTAGTTCCACTTTTGCGTTTTTAGTCTGTTTGAACACTTTCTTCTGTTGTTGACCCTCAAGTTTTGTTTAAAACCTTATCAAATATGATGTAATTTTTATAGAGTAAAATCAGATTATTTCACAAAGCTGAACTTAGGTTTAAGTTACCTAACTAATGCAAAATTTTTTCCAAGAATTAAAATCAGCTAAGGACAAGGACATAAAATATGAATCCAGAAATGATCTGACAACTCCTCAAACCTTGCACTGTTGAATTAGTGAAAAACCGAGGACCTACACTGACTGCAATGTTGGGCTACAATTGAGTAAATATGAATTCAGAGACAAATAGGAAAAATAGGGTAGAATGAAACTATTCTGGAGGCTGCGTTCTATCAGAATCATGCATTGGGGCAGAAATTAACAAATCTTCTATGTGTGTGTATTTTTTCTCTTTGCTACAATGACAACTCTTCATCCTGTTGAGATGCAAAATAACCAGCTGCAGTATTTAAAATTATACTTTATACCACAGATCAAGTGAGGAAAGGATAACTTTTAGCATTGGTTGGCAATACACATTAGATCAAGTTTTCCACAGTCACACTCCCATTTTAACACGAATGAGCCAAACTTCTGAATTGGATTACTGCTGGGGTATCCTTGTCTCTTCAATGGGTTTGATGCCCACTGTGCTTAAACAAATTGTCTCAATATCCAAGAACAAAAATATGGCTACTACTCCATACTCAGGTATGGCTACCAATCCATACCAACCACACTCAGGATAAAGCTGACATACCATTACCTGAGACAGTTTCAGGATATACACAACTTTAGGATTTTACTATAAATCCTAAATTATTGGTACTTGCTTTCACTGGCAGTGATATGTGAGAAAAAGAAAGTTATTTTTGTAAGTCCAGTAAATTCAGCCCAGTTTATTGAATCTTCTGTGTTGTCAGTAATGGATTTCTTATTCCCAATTGCTGCCAGATGAGGATGCTTCACAGAAATAATTTCTGACAAGATAAATACAGGAAACTGAAAAAAGGCATTTTTTCTTCTTCACCTTTATCATTCAAAAAAAGCACAGCATTTATATCTCTTTGTAAATGTCACAGAGAGATTGGTGCTCCATTTGAGACTTCCATGGTGATTTTTCACCTCCGCACAATTGTCTTGAGCTGTCTTATAAACAGTGGGAAATGGTAAGTATTACTGATCGTTTTAAACTGTATTAGCACAAACATAGTGCTAGGAAAATAGATACATACTATTTCAATTTCCTACAACAGTAACCTAGGAAAACTTTTACCTATTGCTTCACTTGCCAAAAGATTAGGGAAGACATCATTAAGTGCTGGATTTCAGCTTCTTTAAGTATATAGGAAGTGTCATCAGCTCCGCAATACTTGTGCTGATTCAGCTAAACCCACAGACCTAAAAGCATTAATTTACTTTTAAAAAGTTTGCTTGGAAACAATTCTTTTTTTTTCAGAAATAGGAGCAAGGTCAGCTGAAAAACCGCAATGAAATTCTGTTTTAGGAGAAAATAAATCCATTTCTTTAAACTGATGTTATTTATGGAGAAGAAGCTAATAGTGTAATTACCATACTTCTTTCATGCTAAAACTAATTTAGTGTATTCTTTGGCACTAACACCTTTAAGGAGAAAAATATTTAACAGTTAACCTTTCTTTTAACTTGGGTCTTTGGTCTAAATCACCTGTCTCAAAAGATTAGACTGAAATACTTCACATTTTTATGCTTGTGCTGTATTTTTCCCCCTTACAATATAATAAAGGGAAAAGGCAAAGTTTGAAAAAGAAAAAAAATCCAGCACTTTCCAAACGAAGTTTCATCTACTGAAAAAAAAAAATCACTATTTGTCAAACCAATCTTTTCAATCTTTTACCAAGCAAAAGTACTTCTCTTCTATACAGTGCTTTCTACCAATAGCTTTGTTGGAAATCATTCCTCCTCATTTCACAGAAGTTGTGAGTGGTTTGGAAAACTCTGTACAAAGAATTCTACATGGGCACCATTCCGCTGCACAGGGCTGCTTTCAGATTCACTGAAATGAAAGATAAGTACAGATGGGGCAGGGAAGGATTCAAGGATAACAACATCAGCATTGATAATGAAGCATTTCTAAAGCATCCACATACAGTAAATTTGACTGCCCTGTCCAGTCACATCTGTGAAATTCCAAGCTGCAGTTGCATAGAGCGATTATTTTTTGCCATTACAGGTATGAATGCCAAATTTTTCAGAAAACATAAAAGAGAATCATGTCTGAGACTTTATTTCCCAACTCATTAACAAACAGTGTCAGTACATGAAGGAAGCTAGCTATACTTTGTGAACACATTTTATAGCCCTTCCTACTCAAGAACTAATTGAATATATGCCATAGATTGGAATATATAGGTGATTATTTCTGAGTTATCAACACTTACCATAAAATGATAATCTACTAAAATACTGGTGTGTGTCTCATCCTTCTAGAAACAAATTGCCAGGTTTTGGGGATTTTAGAGGACATAATTTTCCAGTTACGCAATGCTTTTCTGATCCTCAAGGAACAGAGTTATTTAAAAATAAAAGAACGGGAGTAAAGCAAGAAATCTCAGTTTTTGCCTGCACACCCTCAAGAACTCACTGAAAACAGAAAATGCTTTACATTTTTCAAGACCTGTTGTCCTCCCTGCAACCATTGTTTACATCTCAAAGTCAACAGAAAGATGGTGAAAGAGGGTCTAGTATTTTTCATGATCAGTCAAGTCCTTCATTTTCTGGAAGCTTTCCTTTTTATGAAATGAATAATGCCCAAGATCAGATATATTCAAATCCTACAATCCAGATATCCATCTGTGCCATCACATATAGAAGGCCATCTGCTAATTTTAAATGCAATCTATACCCTAGAAACCTAAACAGATCTTTGTAAAAGTAACAACCTTCCAATGTCAGGATACTTTATTTACCAGTTAATTTCAGGGTTTTTTTTCCTAGAGAAAATGATCAGGTCACCTTGTTCATTATATTGTTTTCTCTATTCAAAAGGAAAAATTTACCTCTGGAAAACGAAGGGGAAATAGTTAGAAAAGGAACTTGTGGGCATGCCATAGAGACACACACACCATCTACCATCATTTGAAATGAAACAGTAGGTCTACATGTGGACAAATATTCTTGAGGAAAATCTGAGTGTGATTTTATACAACATCATGAACACTTCTCACTGGGAAGTGGAAAAAAATTAAAGAGAAAAAATGTAATAGGATAGACAAAAATGGGATAAAAACACAAATAAACAAACAAAAAAATATTTTGCACACTGGGAACCCCAAACTGTCTTCTTTTTCAAATGGAGAATCAAGTTATTTATCGAAGGCCACATAGTTCAGGGCTGGAGTCATGATAAGAGCTTGAGAGAGAATAACCTTTCATTTTCTCTCAAACAAGCAAAACAGCTTTCTTTTGAATAATGTCATGGATTTTAAAGAACGTGGTGAATACAGAACATTTTTCATGTTGCATTTTGTCATATATACCACCAAGCTGACCTTCTTTAACATCTATAGTTTGGATTATTTTCCCAACTGACAGCAGAGGCTAAGACTGCTTCAAACATTCATGTAAATTTTCTTTGCTTCAGCACTTCCTCTGCAAGGAAGTGCTTTCATTTCTTTAAGCAAAAAAGAAAAAAAAAGATACAATGCTTAACATTATTTCAGCAGAGCAAGCATTTAAGCATTTAAAAAGGAATAGCGCTGTTTCCTAATAGGCTGCTATTTTTCCTTAGTAAAAGAAGCTCTGAAAGAGCCAATCTTTATTTCAGTGATGTGGGATTAATAAAGTGGCTGTGATCAGATACCCATTTGAAAATTGCAAGACATATGCATTGGTTCTTTAGGAAGGACAATAAAGACAAAACCCTTCTAAATAAAATTTTCTTAAGGATAATATCCTTTAGTATAGAGATAAATGTTTCTGCCAAGAAAAACAAAATATCTATATTTTGGTTTTAAGTCTTTGTTTAAAAGTTTATGTGGCTTACAAATGCATACATAGAGTTTGCATCCTTGTGGAAAAAATATTTGCTGATCTGACACAGGTTTTATTTCTTCCTTTAAGATGCTGAGTGAGGGGACACAATGGTCATGTTCTATAAAGAGAAAAATGTTTGGAGTTTACAAAATATGTTTACCCCCCACTCCACTGTCTGTTGAAGCAGAGGGATGATGGATGTCTAACTACTGAGTTTATCTAGTCCAACTCTCTTCATGGCTGCTTCATAGCCAGGTGACCCAGTCTTGCAGTCAACATAGGATACATACATGGATTTTTGCAAACAGATAGGTTTTATAAAGACCAAACTTTCTTTATTATTATTTAATAGATATTTCTATTGCATTTTAATGGCTGAAAGTCACACAATTTATGTACAACTTTATCTAGACTGGATATTAGTAGTCATCATAAATGATGCAACACCAAATATAAGAACAAAACATGATAAATTCTAAATACCCCAAGTTGTTATAAGTCAAGTCTGCTGTGGTCAGCATAGATTTGTTTATTTAATTGGGCCTCGACACTACAAAACTATGTATGTGAACTTCTCCAAAATAAATTCTGCAATATTATCTTATCTTTTGTCATTTTTATTTAGATATTTTGACTTAATTTGGTGTAAAAAATAGGGGAAAAGAAGGGAAGGGTCTGATGAGGTGAAAAACACTTGAAGTAAACCCGTACTTGATCATCAGGGATTTTGAAAAGCAGAATCATCTGATAAGGGAAGAATTGGTAAGCTAGATGGGTACAGTGTCTTATGGGATATGATGAAGTAAGACTTGAGGAGTATTCTTTCTTATGATATTAAGACTTAAGTAATAGAGATGAGCATTTCTAGGCTATCACTTTAGATGTGCTGTTTCAACTATAAATTAAAGTTTCTGTGATTTTGAGAATAGATAACAGCACTTGGTCTTAAGGAGAGCAGTCTCAGTGTGAGATGTGAGCCATCCACACACTTAATTCAGGAAAAAGATTTATACTCAGTTCAGGAGGACCAAAATAAGGAGCACTTAAAAAAGCTGGCCATATGCAAGTCATAGAATAATTTAACTTGGGAAAGATCTTTAAGATCATGAAATCTAACTGTTGATCCTGTACTGCCAGGTCCATTTTATGCCTAAGTGCCACATCTTTTCAGTACCTCCAGGAATGATGACTCCACCACTTCCCAGGAATGCCTGTTCCAATGTTTGGCAACCCTGCCAGCAAAGACATTTTGCCATATATCTAATCTAAACTTCCTCTGGTGTATCTTGAGGCTATTTCCTCTTGCCTTATTGGGAAAAAAGACAAATATCCACCTCACTATAACCTCCAAAGAAGTTGTGGGCATGGGCTCTTGAGGGAGCAGTCTGATCTCATTACAAGGCCATATTGATCATCTTTAAAAACTGCTCTAATTTAGGAATTGAAAAGCCATTGCAGCTGGAGAAGGTTCATGAGAAATGAAGGAAGGAAAATATCACCCCTATCTTGTAGCAGGGCAAGAAGTGGACACAGGGAATGACACTGCTTTTAGTCTCATCTCTATCCCTGGGGATGGAACTAATCCTGGAAAATATTTATAAATATATTCATAGTAAGGAAGTGATTGAGAGTAGTCAGCATTGATTTATGAATGGCAAATCACGCCTGTCTATCCTGACAGCCTTCTGCAGTGAAGTGACAAGGTCAGTGGATGAAAGCCTAAGAGTGAGATCTTTATCTTTTCTTTCGTGAGGCTTTTCACACTGTCTCTGACAATATCTTCATAGAGAAACTGATTTTATAAGAACTAGATGAATGGGCAGTACAGTAGACTGAAAATTGGCTGAACTGCTGGAGTCAGAGAGTTTTGATCAGTGACACTGAGTCCAGCTGGAGGCCGGTCGCTAGTGGTGTACCCAGGGGTCAACACTAAGATCAATGCTACTTAGCATCTTCATTAATGCCAGAGCACATAAAGCTGATGGGTCAGAGTGTACTCTTAGTGAGTTTACAGATGACACTAAACTGGCAGGAGCAGCTGATGCCCAAGATGACTGTGCTGCCACTTAGACCTCAGCAGGCTGGAGAAATGGGATGACAAGAATCTCATGAAGTTAAATAGAGAGAAATCTCAAGTCCTGCACCTAGACTGGAATAAACCCATGCTCTAGTAAAGTCTGAGTGGTCAACCATCTTTAAATAAGGTTTGCAGAAAAGTACCTGGGGATCTTAGTGGGCACAAAATTAAACATGAGCCAACAATGTTCCCTTGCAGCAGAGGTGGCCAGTGGCTTCCTCTACTCAGACTCTGTGAGGACACACCTTAGAGTGCTGGGTCCAGTTCTGGGCAGTACAAAACTCATACAGAAAACTTTTTTGCTTTCAAGTGGAGATCAAGTAATTTTTTTTAATTGATATATACGAAAACTTTTCCTTTTTTTTTCCCCAATTATTATAAACAGTTTTCTGTATGGATGAAAATGTTTAAGCAATAAAAACAAAATAAAATAGAACGGAAAATCTTTTTACCAAACAGTTCTTTGTAACTTAAGTATTTTCTTCATATAATTCTTACCCTAGAATGATGTAAAAACCTGAATATTTTTTCTGCAAATATACTGGTTTTATATCAAAAAACAAATATCTATAAAGGTCTTTTTCTTACTCTGCAAATGTCCTATGTATTTTTGAACAGAAAGAATCTCCTCACAAAGTACATTGTTTCAGCTTCTTGAGAATAAACTTCTATTACTACTGCGGTAAACTATCAAAACTACTGGTGAGGGATTTTAAACTCTTTACTAAGCTATTGCTTCAAACTTCATTGTATAGAATAAAGCAAGAATGTTTTTTCCTTTGAAGTACTCTAATGCCAAGGACACCAGTGTGTTGTTTCTTTTCCTAGTGAAGAAAACATACACGACAGCAGAAGGTAAGGAAAGAGTCCGGTTTTGTTTTTAATGAATCTGAATGAAGGGAACTTGGAAGAGACTTTTGTCTTCAACTATCTTATTCCTCTTTTCTCTCATTTGTTGACATAACAAACACAGTAGTCTCTGCTGGAAAGGCGTAGTCAGGAATCACTTGCCTGCACTCTTTCTGTAAGGACCTAGCAATTTTCTATTAGTGAAACACATAAATTCTAAATGAATGCAGGGCAAATCACAAGCCATCTATTTTATTCACCTAAGCCTACACAGGTGAGTGAGGTGAATTTCAATTAGCTGGCTGTAAACTGCAGCAGCTTTGCCTGTGATCCCTTGTACCTCCTCCAGGGAAAGGGGACCCTGCCATGCTTTGGTGAACGTACAGGGAAGCCAGTGAGTGGGCAGCTTGACAGCGCATGTTGCCTCTTGCAATATCACATGATACCTCTTGCACATCCAGGGACATATCTGAATCTCTCAGGGGCATGTATTTCTGAAAATATACACCAGTGTTTTGTAGATAACACTTTTTGATCCCCATAGAAAAAACAGTGTAGGAGTGGAGGTAATCATTACCACTAAGAAAAGCACTTAGCTACAAATTTTGGGGTTTGTCCTTTCAGTTTTTGTCCTAAATAACTAACAGACCCTAAGTCCATGTAAATTAAGTTTGCATTTTAATGCAACATCAATTTACACCTAATAAATCTAGTTCTTCAGATACATCTGTAGTTTAAAAAACCATCTAAAATTAGTGACTGCTTAGTTACTATTGAAAGTAGTAAAAAATGGAAACATATTAATAAAGACACAAATGAAGAATAGTGAAAAATCGAAACAAAAGTTAAATTACCTCTGAGATGAAGGTGATAGTTTAAAAAGGACAGTTGTCTAGAGGCAAGATAGCTACTTACAGTCTAGATTCCCTGTATCAGCAGGTCTTGAACTACTGAAATATTATTTATTAAATCAAAGATGTTTGTTAGGTTTATGTTCATGTTTAGAAGAAGAAATTTGTGATTGTTTCATTGTAGCTGAATACAAGAGGATATATGTATATATTTCCAGACACTTTCCATGCTCTCAAAAAAAAAAAGAAAAGAAATTTTTATAGCTGATGTCCACTTACTTTCTCACCCTTTTTTTGCATGACACTTATGACACTGGGAAAAAATGCACTTCAGAATAATAGAATGAAACTCTGTTAAATACAGGTCAGGTCTCTAGATCTGAAGGGAAAATGAAAACCTTACAATTTGTAGAAGAAACTTGTTACAGAAATATTACTTCCCTCCAAAATGAAAATTGTTCTTGCAAACTAAAAGTAGCACAACATAATTATTAACTTTGAATTCACTTGTTTTTACTTAGAAAATTTATGTTTTCAATATATCAATATGATTTCTTGAGTTCTTTTAAAAAAAATCTAATTGATTGCTTTCATAAGGTGGTGGTTTTTCCTGTGTCCCTAATAGCTGCAGTTTAATAATGTTGATAAATAGACTTCAAGATTTCTGCCTAGATTTTTCAAACTTGTTTGTGGGTACTTAATACTCCTCTTGGAATATCTGTCTTTCTGGTTTCTTCTGGTTACTACTTTCCGGTTCCAGTTTTGCTACTTTTCAAGAGAATTACCATCTTCACGGGTCTCAGGAACTGCCTATAACTGCAATGTTGTCAGTCTGATGCCCAAGGAAGAAATTGTTATATGCAGATAATATTATTTGTTTTCAGTGACCTCATAAACACTTCTCTCTGGATCAGTCTCCCATTCTGATGGACTAAACTTTAACACCCTCCCTACATCAAATGGAACACACCAAGAAAACTGTGAATCCAAACAAGAGAGTGAGAGAGAGAACTGAAAGAAGGAGGTATTACTCAGAGGTGTAAACATACACACAAGATCACAGAATCATAGAGTGCCTGGGGCAAGAAGGCACCCTGAAGATCATCTAGTTCCAACATGCCATGGGTAGGGACACCTTTCACTAGACCAAAGCTCCATCCAAACTGACCTTGGGCACTTCCAGGAATGGGACAGCCACACCTTGTTTGGGCAACATGTTCCAATGCCTCAGCACTGTCACAGTAAAGAATTTCTTCCTAATATCTAATTTAAACCTAGTCTATTTCACCTTGAAGCCATTTCCCCTTGCCCTGTCACTACATGTGAATAGTCCCCTCTCCATCTTTCTTCTAGGCTCACTTTAGGTACAGGAACCGTGAAGTCTCTTTTTCAGGCTGAACAATCCCATTTCTCTCTGTCTTTCCTCAAAGAAAAGATTCTCCATTCCTCTAATTAACTTCATGGCCCTGCCCTCATCTGGCCTCTTTCTGACAGGCCAATGCTCTTCCTTTACTGGGTAACCCAGAGCTAGATGCAGTGCTCCAGATGGGGGTCTCATGAGAGTGGGGTACAGGGACAGATTTGCCTCCCCCAGTGCATCCCAGGACGCATATTGTCTATCCCTTTTCCTTGGTTACTAGGAAAAATTCTATTTCTTTATATACTTTTTCCCCTAATCTGCAAACAGCCTGGTGAGCAGCAGGAAAAATCTTTGATGGCAAGACTATATTTTGAGCAAAATATATTTTGAGTTCTCTGTAGAGGAGCAGTTAGTCTGTAAGAAGTCAGACTCTGAGTCTTCTCATTCCCCTTCCATTAGCATTTCCCAGTGCAATGTGATTATCTGTCAAAGCTCAGACAGCGAGCATCGTACTCAGACAACCAGCCCTGGCTCAGACACCACTCCAGCCAGGCCTCTGACTCATACATTTCCAGCATTGGAATGCTCTGATTGTACTTTCTCTCACCATCACTCTGTCATATACGTAGTTGTCTGGATGTGCAACTGACCAATAATTTCTCTTTGCTTAACAGGAGGATATCGTGTAATGCAAAAAACATGACTTGTACGACTTTATGTTTGGCTCAACTCTTAAGGTGGAGTCTAATTTTGCCATATAATTCTCCTGTTCTCTCCATATCCTTCAGTCATAATAAAAATGGATTTTAATACATTCAGCAATTAGAAGTGGAAGAATGTCATGCAAAAGAGGCAATAGTCTACACAATTCCCATTGCTAAACATCAATTTCAACCCAACATTTTCCAATATTGCTTCAAATAAGAATTCTTTTAAGGTATCTTCTTGTCATTTTATATTCACAAGTAGAAAAATTGAGTCTATAAACATCTTATATTTGCTGAGCACTATTTCTCTGTACATACACAGAAAAGGAATAGTCTGAAAAAGGATTAGTGTGCCTGAGCCAGTTCATACTGGATACCATGAAAACCATATTTGTTTTCACATATTTTCCTCTGGAAATCAAATCTTGTAAATAACCTGTGGTAGGCTTGCCCCACAGAAAACTGCAAAATCTCAATGTCATTCTCTGTTCAACATAGGCAGAACTTTGTGGACATGAATAACCTATGTTTTCACATATCATCATTAGAGAAAAGAGCAACGCACCATGGTATATGAAAGTGGTATCGATTATCACTTCTTAGAGAGGAGATACTTCTATCATCAGATTGGAACTTTTTTTTCTTTCAAGTGGCACTGTCTCTAATTTTCCAAATATGACCCTTAGATAACAGAAAACAATGTAATAAATTTCCTTGTACTGTTGCAGGCTATAAAATATTCCTGAAACACTCTAAAAGATGTTTTCCTTCTGGCTTCCAGCAATGTGTAGCAGGGCTGTTCACAGAACTGATGCACTGAGATTTAAGAATTGCAAGGAGCAAACACATACTGAGTAATAATTTAAGGCCATTCAAAGACCAAAAACAGGAAGAAAGAAAACAACTTTAGTGCAAAAGTTGTTAAAATGCATTTGGCCTTTGTGATTTATGCTTTGCTTTTTAAAACTGTGATTCTACCTAATGTCTGGCCTTTTGAATTCCTTTCAGTAAGTTGTATATTTCTCATGGCTGTTTCTTTGAGTTATTCATTTCTTTGGAAGCCTAAATGCCCCACTAGGCTTCCCTACACATTTTATTGGGGAGAAGAAAAACATATTGATCTCTGCTAATCCTGTTTATTTGCAATAACATAGAGGCTGTCCATTGTTGATGTTGCCTTATTTTATTTTGCTTGTTTTGATGTGAATAGGAGAGTTAACACTAAATGTTATCATCTGTGTGCATAACACCTACTACACATGGAGATAAATTGAGCATTCATGCCTTTTTTGGAGCCATTATTATTGAAAGTATTATTGTAAAAATGTAAGTCATGAATTTATGAAACATAACAATAGATTTAGTTTGAAAATCAAGTAAACAAAACCCCTGCAGCTTTCTGAAAAATTAGATGCCTGGATAAAAAAGTTGTGTTGGCTTGAATAATGCAGGTAATTTATAAACCATGTGGGATGGTATGAAGGTAACTAAATATATTTAGCTCTTTAAATTTGTACTACATCTTTGCAACTGCTGAGTGATCTGATCTCAGAAAGTCCTGCATATATTCACTGCACATGTCATTTGCATAAAATTCTGTATGAGAAGGGTCAAATAATGAGGCAAGTTGCTCAGAGAAGTTTCAGAGTCTTCAAATTTTAGATGGAGTTGAGTTAAACTTGGGCAGCCTGATCTGAGTTTGGAGAAATAGCTCCTGTTTTTCAGTGGTTCTTGCCAACCAAAACAGCTTTGGGATTATAGTCAGTAGCAAAATTACTATGGTTGCTAAAAGTAGTTAGCTAGCACACTTATTGCTTAGAGGAGAAACAGCTGATATGACAAGGAGTTTTTGGAAGTTGCTGGATATACTTACCATAATGCAAATCTTTTTCCTCTTAATGTAGTGGGATCACACAACAGAATGTTTTTCCCTCACAACATTTTATGTTCATGTTTTTTAATTCCCAGAAGAATTTATCCCAAAAGGTATTATCTTTTGATTTTCTTCTAAGGGTGAAATATGATAGTTTCCCTGGCAACTTTTGATTTACTGCAGCTTTTTTTCTGCTTCTCTGTAATTCTTTGTTCAACTCTTTTTTTACATGCCCGTTGTGCTAAACAATAATCAGCTCTTGAATTTATTATTCACCCTCCCTGAAGTGCTTCCACTGCCAAGGTTAGATTGTTTAGTGAGTCCTCCATGTTCCCGCTTCTATTTATTTTAATTCATAAATAATATGGACTCGTATGATTTTTTTTTCTGTTTTGCTTGTTTCCCAAAAGCAGAACATTCTTCCACACCTTATTTAAGGGTTATGTAATGAAAAAAATGAAAAAAAAACCAAACCCCAAAACAAAACCAAAACAACCCAACCAAACTCCAACTCGGGAGCAAAGAGACTAAGGCATATGAAAAACCAGCCAGCAGCAGCAGATGAGGTTTACAGAAGGTTTATGAAGACACAAATTATAGCCATTACCTCTCTGGTTTCAGAACACTTAATTTTAGGGAATTTACCTTGTCAAAGTAAATTAATCTAAATAATTTATTTGTAATATCCAAGTTTTTGGCTGCTAATTTGTGCTTCCAGTGTACAAGTAAATTGCAAACCATGTTTCTGCAAGGATCATTTGTCCTCTGCATTGGTTTAATAACAATTTCTCTATTAGGACAAAAGCTAGTATAGTACCTCTGGATATGCCATTTGTGTGACCAATATTCGAATGCCATGTACAAGTTCCAGATCCAGTTTTTCTCAGAGAATAACAATATACTTAATAGAGAAAAAAAAAAAAAGAGGTCACCAGAATACTCTAAAATAATTATTTATGTAGAAAGGTTAAAATAATTTCATCCATTTATTTAACATTAACATCCATTAATTTAACAAAATTAATATTACCAGGTGTTTTACTTCTAGACTATAGAGATGCAGGGAAAAAAATCTTGATAAAGAAAAACCCAAAACCTTCACAACTTTTTTCTTCATTTTACTTTTCATTAAAAAAAGGCAAAAAAAAAAAAGGCAAAACCTTAGAATTTGTTCTTCCATGGATTCAGACTAGAAGAAATATACAGTGAGAGAGACATGTTTGTTGACCACTACCATGACCTACTGCATTTCCATTGACCGTTTTTAAAAATAATTAATTGAGTTCTTTTGAAAATATAGATCAGAAAAATATAGTTCCAAAAGATGATAGACCAAGAAAATTTGATATTAGATAAAATAATGTCGCTACTGGCAAACACCGAAACAATGTTTGCACAATTTTAAGCAAAAAATCTCCTCAGTGCCTGGCTTGATTAATCAGAAAGATGAATATAGAATGTGCAGCTTCTTAATAATATGACTCCTGAGTTTGCATATAACTGTTTGATTCTGACAGGTTCTAACCCTCATGAAGGGGATGAAGAAGAAGGTAAATAGAAGAAATATATTTTAAAATTCTCTTATAGCTCATAAATATTTTTAGTCTTTAAAATTAAAACAATTATTTCCAGAAGCAATCATGACTTCAAAACAAAATTCTCAAAAGAAACAGTCTTATAGGATGAGGAATTCTTTTCACACATTTTAATGCAATGATTTAAGACTATAAACACGGTATTTCGAAAGTTTGAACATTCACATAGGTATCTGAAATGAAAGCTAGAAATAAAACCTAGCCTTAATTTCAGTGAGTTGGTAATTACAAATTAATTGTTCTTACAGCTCAGAATTTACTGTTATGAAAGTGGTTTTTACTGTTATGAAATCAACAAATTTATGTTATTTATTATGCAGCTTCATTTTTATAGGCAAAGTTTAACCCCTACTTGTCTGAGGCAGACTAGGTGAGACTGAATTTGCAGGCCTGGTGAATTGAATGAGCACACAATGAATGGAGAAATAAACCAGTGGTGTCAATTTCCCATGTTAGAGTATGGGTTTGTGTGCTGAAATCAGCCACTTTAGTGTGTAATTACTAAATATTTTGTTCTTATATTTGAACTTACAGAGCATTCCAGAGTTTCCTGGCAAACAGGCATTAAAAGATTTAAAAACATGCTTTAAGACAAACAGTGTACCTTCAGCCTAGTGAGGCCAAGAATAGAAAACAACTCATACCAAGAAATGACAGGCATGAAAATAATGAAAGATGCTTCAGAAAGGATTTAGGAGGTAAAAGCACTCTTTCTGTAAGTTAACTTTCTTAGTGTCCAACAGTATTTTACAGTACTAGTGGTTTGTGCCTTCTAGTATGAAACCCAAAATATTTTCCTGGCACCAGTGATAGTTTTGCTCCTTTATTACTTCTGTTTGACATGGAAAGCAATTAAAAGATGGTCAGCACTGACTTCATTCATACTTGCAGTCCTTGAAAAGATTTTCATTCACCTCAAGCTGCTTTTCCTGTCTTCAATGCAGAAAGAAATAGTCTTAATTATGGATCTAGAATTGAGGACCTATATGATATTTTGCATACAGTGAATGTGATCGATCAGTTGAATGAGATTCCTTGCAATGGGATCATCAATATCTGGATAGCTGATTTTCATTCTTTGTGCTCAGGACTTGAGTTTTGCCATATTTATTTTGAACTTCCATTTGTCTGCATTTGGCCTATTCTTAAGGAAAAAACCATAGGACTTTTAGGTTAACAGAAAAGTTTGCATAGATAAAAACTGAGAGTTCTTCTACCAAAGAGACTTCAGGCATGTGTCCTCGTTAAACTTCTGCAATAACACATATTGAAAGTCCAGGTTGCTGAAACCCAATCAGTCACAATGTTGAGATGCTGAGCCCTTTCTTGCTTTAGTGACCAAATGAGACAGAGAATGGCTTAGCAATCAATGCAGTAAATTCTTCTGTAAATTTTGCTATTGTCTGCTTCAGCTACCAGATCAAGCACCTTCCATGGTCAGAGAAATACTCAGAACTAAAAAATAAGACAGAGGACAGAAAGAAGTCATTAGTAACACATTAGAGAATTCTATTCACAAAGATTGAATTTAAACTTTAAAGGAAATATGCCACTTAGGCCTCATCTCTTATGGATATTTTCAAAAATATACCCACTCACTTGATTTTGAGGAATGCAATATAATAATTCATTTTGTTACTACCCCTTACTGACTATGGTCATTTAATGAATTATGCAGACGTTTTTGTGTTATATAAATTGGGTTTTAGAGTTTCTCTTGAAGAACTCTAGAGTTTCTCTTGGGGAACATAATTGGGTGAATACAATTTAGGTACTATTTGTGTTTATTAAGAATAATTAAAAGGGAACAAGTTATCTCAGCAGTCAACTACTTTTCTTCAGCATTTATACTGTTATTCTAATAATTGAGTCTCAAAGCTTATAAACAAAAGAAAAAAATACATTGAGAATTTTCCAAATTTTTCTTGCCTAAACTTGTACATGTTTTTTAGAAGCAAAGATGTGAACATGGTTGTTTTATCTCTCTCTCTCTCTCTCTCTCTATATATATATATATAGATATGTATGTCTCTACATAGGTATATATATACACCTGCACATGTATATAAATACATCCAAATATTTAACACTCTGCCTCACAGTAACATAGCACTACATTCTAAGAAAAAACCATAAAAAATGTAGAGATAACTTCACTACTCCACTCTGGAAGGATCTGTATTGACAAATTGAAAACAAAACTGTTAAACTACATAAGGCTAAAAGATTATATGTTCTAATTTTATGAGTAAAACATTTCAGAGAGGATTCTCATGAACAAATAAGAAACCCAAGGGCTACCCAACTATCAAAATAACATGGACTCTGCACTCCGTATCTCTTTTTATAATAATAACAAAGCAGTATGACTATTAAAAACATTTAAAAATGTAATACCACATATAATCCTAATTTATATATTTTCATGTTATAAATAATATTTTTTTTTACGGAAAAGGATCTTTAAAAAATTTTAAAAGGATAAGTTTTTATGCTGTTTTGTAGACTTCACTGTCTGATGCCAATCCAAAATGGTATAGAATCCATGCTTCTCTCTAGTTAGACTGAATTAGAAGCCTTCTATCAGGTGACAAAAAATAGGCAGAAAAAACTTTAAAATCACAAAAGGCTGTACAAAGCATTGATTTATTTACTTCTGTAGTAATCCTACTTGTATTAGTATGCAAGCAGTATGCTGTCCAATAAACACTGCACATTGTAGGTGGATAATTTAGTCACATCTCCTGATTGTTTGTCACAGCTGCAATATCTATCAAAGATTTTTACAAAATGAAATATTATGTAAATCTGAAAATATGCAATTTATTAAGAAATACTTCTGAACTAAGAAAGGGTGTTTGTAGAGGTAAATTCACTGAACACTTAGTATTCAAAGCCTTTTCCTTTCAGATACATGAAATTTGTCCTGCACAGATTTGTTTTTGTTTTCACTTCTTTCTGCCTTGCAAAAACACTACATCATCTATCTATATGGTTCCTTTTATCAGCACCCTCTGGTACTGAAAACTATTTTTGCTGAAGAAAAATTAGCCTTAAATACCAAATGAAGTATAAGGAACTAGATGCCAATTGGGAGCTAGCACAGAAAGTGAATTGAGCAGTAAACACAATGTATAGAATATGTATACAATATATACAATATAAAAATAGAGAATTTTCTTGAGCTAGACTGCATTACTGCTTTTGAGAATTTGAGTCCTGTAAGTTGTGGAAGAGAACTCTGTAATATGTAGCTTTCATTAAAACCATAGGAAGGTGGTATTTTTGCTTGCCCTTGAAAGTTAAAAAGAAAGGTCAAAGCCATGTGAGGCCTTGGTATTAAATTCATTTCACTTACTGTCACAATCCGTCCGGTGGGAACGGATTACGCGGTGATTTTAGGGTGCAAAATAACCACCAAAGGTACAGGGGATTTGCAGTAGTAAAATCAACAGATGTAATTTTATTGAAATAATCACAACAGGAATGCGTTGGTAAGGGAGTTGGGGAAAGAGAAGGGAAAAGATAAGGGAAAAAGGGAGGAAAGGAAGGGGATTGGGTATAGCTACCGAAACGTGATGCTGCTTCAAGGGTCCAGCCGCCAGAAGCTCACCAGGACACGTCTGGGGAGATCTCAAAGGCACAGCTGACCAGGGACCCCAGTTATACTATTTTTCGGTGGGGGAAGGGGATCGCCGAAACAAAGGTTCCAGAAGGAAAAGAATAGAGGGTACACAAAACTGAACCAAGCAACAGGGTATGGACTATTGTTTTCATGGCCCAGTGCTTGCACCTGTGCTTGCTCTGGGCAACTTTCTCCCCCCACCACTGCCACCTCCCCCGAATCAGGGGGGCTCAGTCCCAGTCTCTGGAAGGACGTGCGAGGGGGGTTTCTTGCACAGGAGGCTCTTGGCTTGATTCCAGGGTGAAGAAGCTTGCTTTTCTGCTTGTCTGTTACGATGGTTGAGAGTGGGGAAGGGGGGTCTTCTCTCGGGAAAGGACCACTCCAAAGCTCAGGTCAGCCAGGCCAGGGGGGTGAGGAAAGAGTCCAAGTCCATTGTTCCAAAGGGCAGGACACCCCTCCGAACTCAGCGTAGTGTATACAGCACTTGTAGAAACAATGAGCTAAGAAACACATGACTTTTTCCTTTTCACTGGCTCGACTTTTCTGTGGTCTCTTCATGGTAATAGTGAGGCAAAAATGCAGGACATTTAGGACGGATTCCCACACTTACTCTATTAAAATCTTTCACTACTAATAATTGTGTTTCAAGTTGTCTGTGAATATTTTTTACTGCTATAGATTTCACTGCTATATGAAGAACTTTAAAGAAGACATTGAGCCATGGACTGTATGAACACCGACTATGGTCATCAAACCACTGGAAGCAATGGGAAAGAAGGATTCCCTTTGATTTCACTGGAATTCTGGACTCATCAGATTGTACTCTATGGTTGCTCAAGTCAAAAGAAAGGTGTTACCAAAATGTGAGCCTCAAAATGTTTGGGTACTGTTATCCTCATGAACTTCTGTGAAGCTAAACCACAAATTAATTTTATTATGTCACGTTAGCATTCACGTCTGCCTTTCTCTCATTTTGTGTTTATTGCTATCAATCACAAATGGAGGGAAAATGCAGAATTAAGGATAGTTGCCAAGAGTTAATACTGAACTGCTGTGCCAAATATGAAACACACCTCCATCTCATAGATATGTTGTTTCAGCATTGCTGAAGGGTGGTGGTGTTGGGGTTTCTGTTTGCCTAAGTATATCTGTGTGTGTAGGTGTGTGTGTGTGCATTTACAAACAGAGGCTCAAAATAGACCTGGGTGAGCCAAATATATCTTTATTAATTTGATTGAATCATGTGGCAGCACATGGATTGACACTTGGGGTATCCAGTAGAACAGCACTGACCAAATAAATCTCTTCCAGCTGAAGACTAATTGCATGGAAACATCTTGAAAGAAAAACCCTAAGTGCTGAGATATTCCAGAAGGTTTTTGAGGCCACCCTGACTTTGAAAACCACGTATAATTGTGTATTTCTTCTTCCTATAAAGCTCAGAAGTAAAAAGTAGCAGCACTGGCTGATTGACTTCAACGTTTTGGAAGTGCACCTTGGTAAATGTAAGGATTTGGTGTTATGTGGGAGTATAGGGCAGAAAAGGTCTTCTGAGGAGAAGATATAAAGACCAGTGAAAAAGCCTGCCTCTGTAATTTTATGCAATTTCCCAGTCTTAGAAGAAAGTATATGTTTTATTGCACATTGAACTATTTTTTCTATGAGTAAAATACTTAAAGCACATAAACTGATTCCAATAATTTCTCATCCTAATTATCTTGAGAACTTAATATTCTATTTGACAGAAAAAACTATTTTGCTGTGATAGTTTTGTAAATGATGTTGCAAGGTCACCTTAAAAAAAAAACCCTACAATATTGTTCTTCATTATGATAATGAAATGAAACAAATAGCTCTTAGAATAAAAATTCATTAATATTTATTTTCAAAAGCTTCATTTTATTGTGAAGGAATAATGCTCTACAGAACTTTTAATTCATTGTCATGCAAAAGACATGATCAATCAAAACCATGACAGCATTGCTTTAAAATGCTGAAAGGACATGTAGTGTGAAAATCAAGCATTCAAAAGGTATGAAATGTTAACATTTAAACATTTTTATAAATAAATATAATTATTTCATTCTTTTATGTTGAGTTTCTGATATATTTTGTATATTTCAGTATACAAAACATAAAAAGTATATACTGCATAAAAAAGTATATATACCTTTTTTCGCATGATAAAATCAAATTCAACTTCTGATTATTGATAATTAGTAGAGAGCAAAATCTATGTATTGCTAATTTACAAAACAAGAAGCAAACATTCATAATTATTTTATCCATAGTTATACATTTCACTGGCATTAGTGTGCTTCTTTGCTTTATATTTATTTTGTTATTTAAGCTATCACATAATTTTAGAATTTTAGAATCATAGTGTGGCCTTAAAGATCCTCCAGTTCCAACTCCTCTGCCGTGGGCAGGAAGACCTTTTACTTGACCAGGTTGCTCAGAGCCCCATCCAACCTGGCCTTGAACACTTCCAGGGGTGGGTCATCCCCAGCTCAACTGGACGCTCTGTTTCAGTGCCTTACCATTCACAGTAAAGATTGTCTTCCCAATACTGGACCTAAACCTACGCTCTTTCAGTTTGTAGCCATTCCCCCTTATCTTCTCAGTACATGCTTTGTAAATATTCTCCATCTTTCTTGTAGATTCCCTTCAGATTGTGGATGGCCACCATGAAGCCTTCTCTTTTCCAGGCTGAGCAATCCCAATTGTCTTAGCCTTTCTTCACAGGAGAGGCGCTCCATTCCTCTATTTTAGGATGGCCATACTTCAGATAAGAATTTCAATATTTAGGTGATAGAGGCTGAATGAAGATCTGAGATCAAAATGTTCTAATTTTGGCCGCCTTTTGTTACTGGATAAAGCAGGCCACCAGTGATGTGATAAGTACCCTGAGTAATCTGATTTAATTATGAACTCAGATTGATGTTTCATCCTCTTTGACAAGACATGATGATATTTGAATATAGTTAATGAGTCATAGTTGTCACGGCAGTCAACTGATACATAGATTATCAGTTTCTGAGGA
Source organism: Calcarius lapponicus (assembly GCA_039654755.1). Classification (NCBI taxonomy): domain Eukaryota; kingdom Metazoa; phylum Chordata; class Aves; order Passeriformes; family Fringillidae; genus Calcarius; species Calcarius lapponicus. Next base: position 128,078,162 of record CM077464.1, on the reverse strand, counting down.
TGACACCTACCTTTGTTTTTCTAAACTATATGTCTATGTGCCTGCTGGATGATTTTTACAAGGCAAATGTGACAGAGTATGAATCAAAAAAAAAAAAAAAAAAGGATATTAGTGCTATATCCTAGCAGTGTAAGTCTTATTAGTGTCTACTGCTCAACTATTTCACATAATCTGGATGCAAGTGCTTCAGGCAGGGCTCACAATCATGACAATGAAGTTGTCACCCAGGAACTGTTCAAATAGCTGACTCTCAGGATCAGACTTCACACAGGCCTAAGGACAAGACTATTATTTCTCAAGCCCTCATGCAGCCAATACAAGCTGGAAAAGGAACATGTTACTAATGAATTGAGATAGTTCAGTATTATACCCAATCTGCTCATCAGAGCTAGTGAGATGTAAATAAATGCTTTTCTAGATGTGGGAGTCATGCTGTATCACTTCTGAAGGAATAATAAAACATCTAGGAATCAAATATAAGTATTACTGAGCCAATTCTTATTGTTTCACAACTCTAGTATGTTACTAATTTTACTGGAATATTAAGAAGTAGATTATTTTATTTTCAAATATCCAGTAGCACAAACATCTTGGTAATATTTAGGAACTTTGGTAGGGATGGTATGATGTTTACAGAAAAGCAATGGGATTTATCAATCAGGAATCAAGACTAATATTCTGCTTCATGCTGGGATTTCTTCTCATGATCAGCAATCTGAAAATGCTCCTTACTAGCTATCACTACAAATATTTGTCTTTCTTCCTAATAGTTTTTTTCTGTCATAATTTTTTTTCTCAGCAATTCAATTCATAGATCTATTCACTGAACATTTTAGAAACAGCTATTCAAAAGGTGTCAATGTGACATCAAATTCCTGATAATTACACAACAACATTTGGTTGAAATATTTATTTATATATAGTCGATGCCACTTATATACTATGATATAAACAATGCAGTCTTGTTATTTTTGTTATCATTAAAATCAAATTGCTTGTAAAACTAACACTAACCTAACAAACTACTTCAAAAATAAAAACTAAACAGAAGTTTTGAGAAAGCACTAAAAAAAAGAAAAGACAAAGGAGTCTTGATTAATATCAGCCATTAGCTGAGAGTGAAATCAGTTGCTATGCTAGAAAATTAATGTCTTGCTGGTACAATGCATTAAAAGAAAACAAACTAGGCTTTCTTATTCTGCAATTCTAAATGGAATTATCTTCCATTAGCAGCAGAAAATCTCCTCCTTATTTTGCCCCTGTGGTGCAAGGTCATTTATGGAACTTTTCACTTTCTCCTTTCACAAAATTCTTCCCAAGTAGCTTTAGATATATGAAAGATTTCAGTTGCAATCTGCAGATTGTACATCTCTAATGTCTACAACTGGGATTGAATAATATATCCAAGAGATAAAGTTGTTTGCAAAGGAATAATTACTAAACATAGAATCAGCCAACTATTAATTTTCTGGCAGGTAGTATGTCAGTGCATTGGGACTATAATATTTAAAATATTATGACCACTAAATTATCAAGTAATGGTTGAATGTGATGACAGAATTGGATTTGCTTATTGCAATGTAATTTTGTGTATTGCAAGAAAATCAGACACTGATGAGTGGTTGTTCTATTAAAGTAACATCTATTTCTTTGTTGAATTAAATGTATCTGAGTAAACGCAAATATCCATAGGTGTAAATAGAATTTTAAAAACTGCTCTTTTTTTCTTTTCTTTATTATGCATTTAAGACTGGGCAACTTTAAAATCTCATGTTAATGAGATTTTAATCCTCCTGTTATAAAATCCTTGACCCATATATTTGGCATAGTTTTAGCAGCTGAAGCATAAAACTGTTAACTGAAGTCTCCAGTCAAAAAGGTGTTTATTTCCCAAATGACAACTGAACTTTAAAAAACCCCATGTCTAGTTCAGAGAGTCTTTAAAAAATGTGAACAAACTTTTGTGATGATTACTAATGAATTGAGTTTAGTTGACTTTAAACTTCATAAAGAAGAGGGAAGTAAACTTCATAAAGAAGAGGGAAGCAAATATACAGTGAGGTAATATTTCTCATCAATAAAGCATCAATGCCTTGAAAAATGTGTGAGAGGGGAAATAAAATTCACAGTCCAAATATTCCTGATACAATTCAAGGTCATGCTGAAGACTGTCTCTGTCCAATCTTTGTTTACAGAGGGTTTAAAACCTCAGAATACAGTTCAATTCAAAGATGTCCCGTCATTACTGATTTCTTTAGTAACAATCACAGAAGATTTTTAAGGTAAAAAATAAATTGTGCAGAATGAAAAATATTTTTTCATTATTGTGGAAAGATGGCTGGAGGTAAAATTAGAGGAAAATGAGAAGTTATACAGAAATTATAGGGTAACATACAGTTGCTGCTTCCTGGATTAAATTCTCACTAGCACCCACCAAGGGGGGTGGGATGGAATGGAGGGTGAGCAGAGGGGGAACGCACAACCAAGGCTCTGTTGAAACTCTTGCAGGAAGGAGAATTTGATGGCCCTTTACAGTTGAGAAGCTGCATAGCACCTGTCAACCAGGGGAGATAGGAGAAGATATTTTACTGTTGCGCCAACAATGTAATAGCATGCTTTCTTTCTTTCTAAGTAATCTAAATCATACACCAAGGAATCTGAGATTCATTAAAAATATTTCTGGTTGGGTCAAATTGAGGTTAACTTTAACACTCTGGCAAGAATGCATAAACCTTTACTGGAAAAGTATGGTTTGTTTGCAAAAGAAATTTATATTTCTCTCATATTTTTTCTGCTTTTTCTTTCCCGCTCCTGAAATAAAATGCGCTACCATTTTTTAAGCCATTAAAACATTCCTGAAAGATTATAACTCAGTTTCAATATGCATTATTCAAAGATGACCTTGATTTGAACCAGAATATATGATGATCATTCTGCTCAACAGTGAGGTTTGAATTAAGCATGGTCTGTGGAGAAGAATGTGAGTTTCCTTATAAGACTTAAACAGATACAGCCTTAGACTGCAGATGCACATCCATGGTACAGTTAAGTGCTACAGAAATAAACACATGGGCAGTAATAGGTAGGACTGGGAAACAGTGCTCTGTGTTCATAATTTTTTCTCAGGCAACAGAGACAAAGAACTGATAGTAGAAGTTATTTACTGAATCTTTTCAACAAATGGATACAGTAAAGAAAACATATCTTGAAGGACAAATGATACCACAAAGAGTAACTCACGCAAAACAAACCAACAACAAAACCCATTTATCACCAGGCATCATTTTCCATTGGAAAATGGGAAAACATTGTCTCAAATAAACAAATACCACATTTTAAATTATTTTATGCCTATTTTATACCTTAAGTTATACTGAACAATCAGACAGTACTTTATATGTAGTCACACAATAATTTTAGCATTTTGGAACATGAGAGGAATTTAGAAATGAAAAATCAATGCAAGTCATGGTCCCCTCTGTGTGGAATAACCTTTATAGCAATCTTATTCAAGCAAGATGGATGCAGAACAGATACAATCCCAATAAATGTTTAGTCTTTTAACTTCCGTTGTGCTAAAGATTCTGATTTTTAAGCACTTTTATCAGAAACATTTTGTTATACCTATGCTAAAGACTTTGCATCTATCTATAGTTTAAGTGCATTTATCCCATTTCTATGAAAACAGTTTATGGCATTTTCAAGAATGAACATGTATTTCTTTTCTCCACCTTTTTGTCATTTCTGGACTAGACACCTTCTTCCAATTTTTCCTCATAAACCACATTTCCTAAATACTGATTTCTCATTTTTTACAATCTTTTTTACTCTCTTCAGTTATTTCATGCCTTTTTATTTTTTTTTTTTTTTGAGACAGGATGATAGGAACTGGGCACAAAACTTCAGCTGATACCTTATTATGAGTACTTCATATTTCTCATATGTGGCCATTCTTTTCATTCATCCCAGTAAGAGTTTTTGGGTTTTTTTCACAGTCCTAGGGCCTAGAGGACAGATATTGCTAATTGCTCACTCAGGACCATTATACTTTCTTGATCTAAAACTTATTTGTGTCAGCTGTGTCACTATTTTAAGAACTCTAAAAATTGCTACTTTTGGCTTTCTGCCTACATATACACAATGATAACATGTGCAATGATTGTGGAAGTTGTACCAAAAATACAAAATATTTATGCCACCAAAAAATAAAGTAATAGCATTGCCTAGCTGGCAGTAAAATATGAACCCTATTTATTTCATATTGGAAAGAGGAAGAAGGGGAGAATGAGTACTATGGTGAACTGCTATTGAAATCTACTGGCAACTACAACATGTTCATGAATCAGGATATGTTCTGAAAAGAAGAAAAATATAAATTAGTTTACAATTTATTTTTTAATTTAGAAAGAAATACTAATTATTCACTTTAAAATGTATAATGTACCAACTTCTATGATCAGAGATAGTATGTATTTGATTGTAAGCTGTATATTTTGTTAATAGCAATGAACAGCTAGAGAATTTTCTTTTCACATGAGAAGTCAAGCTGGTGCATGGAAAAATAATCAAAACTATTTAAAATTATATTAAAAAAAAAAGAACTAGAAAATAGCTAGAATCACATCTGTTTAGATAAGTCCATAAAGATACCTAAAAGAGATTCTTCAAATGTTTATTCCTGATTTAAAATTTATAATATTATTTCAGAAATTTCAAAACTTGAAAAGTGAGAAAACTACATGAAAGAGCTCACAGGGCAAACATAGCAACTGCATAATTTATGTTTGTACAAGCAAAACATTCTAAATATAGATGAAGTTTTTGTCGGTTTTTTCTTTATATATATTTTTAGACCTGAAGATAAATCCAAAAGAATTAGTATTACTATAGCAACCAAGTTCCATTCCTGCATATGTACTCCACAGAGAATAGTATTTTTTTATCTTGCTGAGTAAAAATCAACAATATCTAGTCTGGATTTAAGGTAGAATGCAGGACATGAGAAATGGATTTTTCTCTAAAGTGCAGATACTTGAATTAATCAGCAAAACATTCTTTGTAATTGTGAGGCACAAGTAGCCATTTCTAGAGTCTGATTCAGCATATGAAACAAGTATAAAACTCCCTCAAATGGGTCATCTAAGTTGTGGCTGTGTTCTAAAATATTTTTTCCTCTGCACTTTCTGTCAAGAGAAGTGATGGTGGCTTGATGTGGAGAGATCTACATTGTCAGCATCTCACCGCAGGTAAAATGGATCCCTCTGAGGGAAAATGAAAAGTGTATTGTAAATAACTAATATAAAAGTATAGGTTGAAATTTGAGGTTGAGGCAAAAGGAATACATAAGGTAGCATTTTTGCCAGAAAAAAATGTTACATTCTTTTCATTTTGAAATTGATAATGCTTGAGAAAGCTTTTGCGAAAAATAAATAAATAATTTCAAAAGTCTAAAATTATGTGAGCTCCTTTAGTTCTTCAGCAATGTTATTCAGGGCAGCTTCCAACAGATTTCTATATGCCTTTTCATTGCTAGAATTTTACAATATTTAAGCATAATCTCTAAATGATATAAAGTGGTAAAAAAGCAAAACTGATTGAAAAAAATCTATGTAGACAAAACGTTACCTGCACCATGAAAGATCCAACTTTTCACAAGTGAGGAATGATCCAGAACTGAATGGACCTTTATTTATAAAAATCTCTGCTTAGAAGCAGCTAGATGGAGTCACATTGATCATATTAGAGCAGCACTTCCATCAGTAGATTGATCAAAAAGTAATGAGACTCTTGATAATGGACTTGATTTGAAGTTCAGAAACCAAGAAAAATACTCTCAGCTGTCCAACGGGAAATCTTATGTGAGGTATTATATCTTACTTTTACTAGAATTTAAAGTACTGTGCAACAAACTATAAAATTTATGAGACAAATGTTTATTTATCTTCTTTGGGTAATGACATAGTTCTTGTTCTCAATACGAGATTTTTTTTTTATAATCACATTGTCATTCACTGTACAGAAATATGTTTCCTTGGTTCTCAAAATAATACAGGAGATATATTATATGCTATATAAAAACTATTTGGAAATGATTTCTGCTATAAAAAGTCATATTTGAATACTTTTTGGCTATAGACATCTTCTAACAGCTATTTAAAATAATACACCATCAATTATAAAAAAAGACAAGAATGTTAGAAATCAGAAATATGCAGAAATACCCAAAAAGACCTCTTAGCTTACCACACAATGTAAATTTTTGAAACATGTACACAGATGTCTGATGATCCATCAGCAGTATGAGGACTCTGATTTATGCAAAGAATTATTCAAAGAATTACTTGAATTACTTTATTTAGAAACTTAAAACTCTTATCATTTTCTCATTCTTTAAAATTATTTGAAAGTATTTCTTCTGGGAAAAGAGGGGTTGAGAGCTCTGACTCATATGGGAAAAACCATGGGATTTTTTAAAAATTTGATTGACAATTGAAAATAAGTACTAGTTGTGGGAGCAATGTTTGAGTTTGAACTGTTTTATGAAAGCAAAAATGAGTGTGATTCACTCATTATCTGATGTTCACTCACTATGCAATGTTCCCCATGTTGTGATATTAATCTCTTCTCATCAGTAAGGAAATAAACAAACAAACAAAATGAACAAACAAAAAAAAGCCGAGATGTTCCATTATGTCATTGAGCCATATAGTCACTGAAATACAAGTACCTTAATTAAAGATAAAAGATTCCTTTGTATGATAAAAGAAAATTTAAAAACCACAGAAATTTCACATATGAAAGCCCTTGCAATGTGGGATGTTTTTCCCAAACAATGGGAAAAAAGCACCACAATTTTTAAAAGCAAATTTATCAAATTAATAAAATCTCAGCATAGTTATTCTTCTCAAAATACACTTTTCTCCCTCTCTTCTTGTCCAGGTTTAGAGCAAATTTGGGAGAGAATCCCCCCCAAAGGAGCTCCGGTAGGAAAGCTGATTCAATCAGCCCCTCCCCCCAACGGGTCCGGGAGAAAATATCTCCTTGGAGAAAGGTGGAAAAAAAACTGTTTATTAAACAATAAAATCTAAACAATATCAAACAATAAAATCCCTTGCCACTCTAAAAGAGATGACAAACTGAGAAAAGTCCCTCCCCGGCTTGTGGCTCAGCTCACTCAGTCTCTGATGGGTTCTGCCGGTGCTGGAATGTCGCAGGCCAGGCCTGGCCTGGTGGGTCACAGGTGTGAGCTGCTGGTGCTCCCCTTGATGTTCAGTCCAGAGCAGGTTTCAAGAGGTCCAAAGAAAAAGGAAAAACCAAAAATCCAGGGAACTTCTTTGCCTTGGCTAGCTAAACTAACTCAAAGCAAAGGAGAGCTCTGTCCCGCCGTCTGTCCGGCCGCAGACAACAGTCCAGGAGCAGGAATGTGGGGGAGTGAATGCAGTGTCTGAAAAAAAAACCTGCCGCTTCTTCTCTCCCCACCACCCTTCACTCTCCGAGGCACTCTTAAAGGTGCAAAACTCACCATTCAGAATGGGACAATTGGGGATAAAAGCATCATATAGTCAACCCAGGACACTTCTCCAGAATTATTTTGGGTTTACTTTTATTTTTTAATATATATTATTTAAGCCATTGCTCACCTTTTTTCTTAAAACCTTAAAAATTATTAAATCCTGAGAAAAATTCTTCACCATCAGAATGAGTGTAATAGCTGATATCCTGACAGGGTTTTAGTGACTATACATACTCTGGAATGCTTGGAAGTATGTAAATACCCATCAGAAGGTAAATGTATATCTGACACAAAACCATACCAGAAGTTACTTTCCACATTCAGGGTCATAACTAATTCCTTAAAATGCTACCTTAGAATGATGTACAGACATCCTTACAATTGCACTCTTTTGTATGATAGAGCAGGATTATTGACTTCTCTAGCAAAGAGCCTGTCTCCTGATAACATATTAAGTAATACTTTAAAATTATTAATTATATAAATAAGACTTTTTAATTATTCATTATGTCATAGTGATGCAATCATAAACATGAGGAAAAAAAAATTCATAGTACCCTAATCCCTAAAATGAGAAAATGTATACAGGATCAGACTGAACTGTGTGGTACAGTAGATTGACTGCTTTGCAGTGAAGAGGTGTCAGCAAAAAAAGAAAGTGATTAAAAACAACAAAGCTTCAGAAGTTTTTCCAGAAGATAATTCCATTTCACAAAGAATATTTATCATTTTCTGAGGCTAACATTTTTATATTACTTGCATTTTTCTTTAAAAATATGGGCTATCTGACATACCTTTTAAAATGTAAATGTCTGACCATGCTAAATATCAGGGCCTTTATAATATCCATTACATCTCAAGGCTATACCTCATGTTTTTCCTCCCCCCTCCTTTAAACTCTTATTTATCTTTAAATTCTTCTGCCTGGCCTGTGCATCATTTCCCTTTTATCCTGAAGTTTCTTAGACTACCTTGAGGAAAAATTTGTGTGGTCCTAAAATGAATTTGTTATTATTATTGTAATAAATATACTCAGTTTTGATAAAAAGTCAACTATTATATTTAGTATTTAATGAGAACATATGTATGTAGTAGGCTCATTTGCAAGTATCAGAATTTCCATTTGATGTTTTAAAGGAAGGAGGTTAACAATATAAAAGAATTAAACTTTCCTTTTACAGATTTGTAAGTGTAGAAATGGATAGTAGGTGTAAACCTTTAAGCAGTTAAGCAACATTTTCTACAAATAAAGATGAAATTAAAGACGAAGAAAACTGTTTGATCCATTTTTATGTACCCTATCATTAATAATTGTTAGGAAGAGACTAGTGCTTGTTAAATGAGTCTTATATATCAAGTACAATGCTTTGAAGTACTAAATTAGTCTATTAGATCTGGAGGAATTAATTCTTCTTTGCAATAGATCTACAAAAGGTAGAAGACTAGCAAATGTTTCCATTTTTTTATTCCAGTACTGGTTCTATGCAATACTGAAGATTGTCACAGATGAAAATATTATTATTAGAAGACTTCTACATCTGTATTGACATGGAAATTTTTTAAAGCATCTCTATCAGAAAATATCAAACAATTTAGATGCATGTACAAAAAAGTCTCATTAATTTGAACATATAAGTAATGGCAGCAAGGTAATAATGTATTATATAAAAATCATGGGCATTTCAAAGGAAGAATGTAAAAGAGTGCATTAAAAGTAAAGTATGTGCATACTAAATCTCTATTTTATATTCCAGGCAGGAAAAATATGTAAGAAGATGTTGGGGCAATACAGGACACAAAATGCATACAATTTAGTTCAATTTCAGCAAGAGGAGGGAAGTGGGGGAGGAGTTTTCATTGTTTCAAATCTACAAGGACTGCTCATGAGCAAGAATATTAGCAAAAGTCAGGGAGAGTTTGCACCAATCTCATGGCTCATTTGCATCCCAAAATTACAGTTTCATGGTGTGCTTGGGCTCGGTGCTGCACTTTCATGGCAGCCTTCCTTCACCAGGACAGATAGCAGTGGGAGTATGCAATAAGAGCAGTTGTGTCTGATAGAAATATTCCCATATATATTCATTCATATTCTGGAGGGAGCACATTGCAGTAGGCATTTTCAATGTGTGGCTTCAGGCTCTACTACAAAATAACAATATAAAAATATTCAATACTTTAATAATATATAATTATGCAGTGGACAGGCATGCAGAGTGCCTTGGACCCTAACTTGATTATCATCTTAAAATTCAAATTCTTGAAATTCATTTGTGCTAGCCTAACATGGTTACTATGGAACAATTTGAGTTCATTACTATGTTGACTTTCTGTTACAGAACAATATAATATGACAAATGCAAATGGAAGTACTCACCTCAAAAAATTCTGTGCTTTCAAAGCTAATGCTACGTCAATGATTTTGTTTATTTTCTTATTTAGAGCAATTTAAATAATAGTTTTGATTAAGTATGCTATTATTTGATATGCAGACAGGAAATTAAAAGTTTGCCAAATAAAAAAGTGCATTTATATTATAATTTCCATTTAAAAAATTAAATTAAGAACTGAAGGCAGATGAAGATGTTATGTTCTGCAGATAGATATATCTTCATGTGTATATCTGTCATGTCTTTTTATAACACTAAGATATGACTCATCTGATTAAGTACACTAATCGTCTTGTAATATTAATATCATATATAAATCACAAAATATATCTTAGTTTGTGTTATCATGTATTATAGAACTAGTTGTAATTTTATTTTGTTTTCTTATGAATTTAATCTCTAGCTCCAGAAAATCTCCTTGGCTTTTTAGCATCAATCACATATTCTCCTTTGAAAAAATCCACACAAGTCTCCCACCAGAGCAAATTGCTGCAGTTCTGTAATTAAATGGTTATGGTAACTAATGGAGGCAGATGTCATGAGTTCATTACCTGAGGTCGATTTTAGTTGCATGCTGTAGAACAGCATGGAATAGCTGATAATGAATATAGCCCACAGACATCTTTCCATGTGGAAATGAGGGTGTGGATAAATACAAATGCAAGAATATCAAAGCTGTACTTGTGCTGGAATTGAACTACAGCATACTTTTAATTCTGTGAGGTAATTCACTTGGGAATTTGTAAATATTATAGACCCCACAGAAAGGTATCAGTGACAAAATTGATTGTACAAACAGCTTTACATGTGATCCTCTTCTGCCAGGACTGACCTGCTGATGTGTTGTCTGTGCAAGGTACTGCCACCCAGTATGGACTGGCTGCTGATATTTAGAGATAAATATTTAAGACCATTTTCTCATGCCTTGTTGTTTTCTGTTCATGTTATCTATGACTTTAGGACATTTTAATAAATATTTGTTCAAGCAAGCCACAATGGAAACATTTACTGAAAGCACTGCTAAACCCTTTCAGTGGATGGAAATTTCCTATCTATTCCTGCAAAATGCTGCAAAAGTATTCTCTGGTCTCAAGCAGTGGCAGAAATTAAGTAGAGCCTACAGTCTTTCTTTTCCAACTCTACATGTACATTTAATATGTGTGGAAAGAACATTACAGAGACAATTCAGCTTTAGGGGAAATCAGATATATTGTCTTCTACTTCACTGTATCAGCCCTGTAATCGTCAGTTATTTTCCCTTTTAACATCACACTCTGAAGCATAGTTGATTAGATTGTTTAATGGTAGGGAAGCATATGGAAAAAAATGGAATTATTACTTGCTAAAGAAAATAAAAAACAGTAAATTTGGTCCGGTGTACATGCTGTTAGAGCACTGCTTGAACTGCATTACTTGATTTTTTAAAAATCAAATGCTTTGTGATTTTAATTATAATATTTATTATGTGAGGGGATGATTATGGAAAATCTGCACTCACATATTGTGTTTTATTTACTCAGTACATATTATTGTGCATGTATGAAATACAATGAACATGTGGAAAGATGTGTTTTATTTCCTACCAAAGCAAAAAATATGTAATTTTTTACGCAATTTTCAGTAGGGACTGGCAACGACCTTCTGTCTTCATAATATTATATTTTTCTTGATATCTTAATTCACTTAAATTTTTTTGTCCATAGTAGTTGTTCTGCTAATAGAAGTAAAGCTATAGACATAATTTTAGTTTTGTTAATACAAGTAATTATACCTGGTTAGAAATGTTATAAGCTGTATTCTGATTTTTATTAAGCTTCAATTATCATTCAATTGGAAGATTTAAGACTGTCTGTTGCTAACTTCTTAAAGACTTGCACCTAACACACCAGATCAGATTTTTCTACCACTAAATCTCCAGTATTTCAGAATTTAAATTAGTGGAAGAAATATTATCCTGAGGCCATTTGTCTCCTTTAGCTACAAAGGCTCAACTAATGAAATTACTTATCACACACATCCTGAAAAAATAATGAGACAGATGGAGGCATCAATTTCCAAATTATTTCCTTTGAAAAAATGAGACTGCATAAAAAGATTTTCTCTAGGACAAATTGTTGAAAGATATATTTTTGATTAGTGAGAAACCAGGTAAAAACTCTCTATGTGTTAGCTGCCATGTCTATAATTCTTCCAGTACCAATTTCCAACAAGACAACATGTAAATGTCACAGCTCTCGGGTGTTGATAAAATTTTTTTAAAAGTTACCAGTCTCAGTAGCTTTAAGTCATCCAGGAAATTATAGTTTTTCTTAACATATTGTTCAGCAGTTTATTTTCAGCAATATTATGTTTTCATAAAGGAGGTAGCAAAAGATAACTGCTGTATTACCATGAAAACCTACCACCAGTATTGTGAAGAAGTGTTTAAAATCTATTTGCATTATATTAAAGCTGTCTGAAATATGTCTTTTAAGCATCTGACATATTTCATACTTCTGATAATAAAACTCCTTCCAGATAAGTTACATTGCAATATAGTTCAATATTTCTGCTAATTATGATTTTTAGTTGGGTACAGAGAAAATAATAGTTTAAAAAATAAAGCACATTGAAAATTTTAATTGCCCAGGAATTTTACAATGCAGTGGGATACATTAACAGCAAATAGTTTTCTTTTATTCAGTTCCATAGTTTTAGTGCTTCTTTTGGTGATAAAGTGCTACAAAGTTTTGAAAGGTCTCAGCTCTCCCTCACAAAGTGGGACACTGAAATCTCACTACATTTTGCAAAGCAGAAAACTTCTTATCTGAGCTCTAGCAAACTGTCTATGTACTTGAAAATTTGCAGAAGCTGAACTGATGAAAAAAAGTGGCTTAACTCTTCTGAATTCCTGACTTTCTGTTGTCCAGCATAGCTGACTGGTTTATTTCTGCACACTGCACCTATAATAAACCATAAAGGACAGAGCTCCATACAGAGAAATTACCCAGCCTCAACAGGTCAAAAATTCTTTGTAGCCTCCCACCACTTGGCTAGAATTGGTTGATAGGTCAAAAGTGTTTTGAACTTAGAAGGAAGGAAACTATCTGGGTAGAAGGAATGCGGCAGGAAGGAACGCAAGTGCATTACTTCCAAGAGACTGACACAATGGTTACTTTGAAGATGCTGATCCTTGCACCTGCAAAAAAGTTACAGAGAGTAATGAATGAAGCTGCAAAGGATAAAGGATAAAGAACAACAGAGATGGAAGTGCAGTTCTCAAAATTCCATTGTTTTCTCTTGTGAATGCCAGATGACTTGCCAGGTCCTTTCTATGGTTAAAGCTCTACCTTGGCATCAACTGACAGCTGACATTGTTTTAGGAGAGGCCAGTAGTACATGAAGGTGGTAATCAGAATGAATCCTGGCAAAAGCCCATTAAAATAAAATGAAAATGTTTTTCTTCGTTGCTGTCACTGTTTTTGAAAACTAAGGAAAATATATCTCTTTTCTGTCATATATTATTACACATAAGTCCCTCATCAGTTTATCTTCCGTGAACAAACAATATGAACTGCAATGAACTATAAACCTCCATATACAGGTAAAAGGAAGAGACAGGGAGGTATTTTTTGTAGTGTTGTAACTTTGTAGCTTAGTTTAATCAATCAGATCTTCACAAACATACTTTTTTGAAGAGCAGGGGAATGTAATATGTGAATATTGTCTGGTAAGGAAATAAAAGTTTGTCCTACCAAAGAGAGGGAGAGAAGTTGAGCTTATGTGACTAAGGAGAACTGTATTTAGTCACACTCAACTGTGAGTGAAATTATACATTTAAAACTTTAGATGAAATTTTGAGATAAATTCATCTGTAATCTGCAATCTATGTGATATTTATCCCCCCAAAATTTGAACCAAACTTGAAATAAGTTTTTTTAAGTTGTTAATCAGTATCTTCAACTAGATAGTTATGATTAAGCAACAGCATTGTGAATGTTGCATGCATGACTAACCTTTTGTTTCAAGGAAAAGGGAGCACAACCCAAGAAAAATGGGCTGTCTGGACAAGAGCCACTAGCGGTGAAGTCAGCAGAGCTGAGCAGAAACTGGGGGAAATGTAATTCTGGCACTTGGAGACAGTGACCACTGACTCATTGACCAGTGAAAGATGTAGCTAGCACACAGATTTCTGAGTACTAATTAATGAAACAGTTATGTAAGCTGCAATAAATGACTACTGCTGTCTTTATTTGTTATCATGTATAAATAATATAAAGTTTTGATTATGTGGGGGCCAGCTTTTTGTGGGTCACCACCTAACTCCCTAATTTGGGCAAACAAATAAAAAGTAGAAATGCCTCACCTCAGTGTGTGAATTGGCTCTTGCCACTGTGTAACAAGAGAACATGCAGGACAATGTATATTCCTTTGCATATAAAGAAGCAAATTGTGTATGATCCACCACCACTTTTTAATTTAGCTATACAATAAACCAGCACTCCTTCAGAATAATTAAATAAAGCTGGACTGCAGAAGCATCCAAATCTGTGATTCCTTTCTAGTTATGATAAATGTTAAATATTTACAATGTAAACTATTACAAACATAAGGTCCATTGCAAACATAAGTCCATAAGGACAAAATTAAAATGTAGTTGTTAATCTCTATCTTTTTGCAGTCTATAATGATTTTGAGGAGGTTCCTACATATAGATGCAGTGTAACTTTCCAAGGTTGATTACAACTGCTCTTTATGTAGTGTGGCAGTGAATTTCTCATAGGGTATTAATTTTACTGTTGACATTTTTAACCAAGTTCTGTTTCCAGGTTTGAGTGTAGAAGACCAAAGAGGAAGACAAATCATAAAAGCAGAAAAGTCCTTATGCAAAACAGAGTTGATACCACATATTTTATCCAGATAGAGAGTGACTGCATTTGAAAGCTAGAAGCCTTCCAGCCACACATTAGGTTAGTTACCATATTTCCTGATTTGAATGCATTTATCTCTTTATTTTGTGGACAGATCACTTGGTGGATGAACTGAGCAACAGCAGCAAAGTTAAATGTCCTTATGGAATTAATTCTGGCACACTTGATTACTACAAAGTAGCTTCCATAGACATAAATGAAACAAGGATTTTGGTCACCAGAATTTCCTTGTTAGTAGGAAAGATGGCAGAAACAATGCCTAGGATTGGAAGAGAAATAAGAATTCCGAAGGCTGAACAGCTGAGCTACTCAAGGTTTTGAAGACAACTTTCTCATATAAGTCAGTAAGCTAATAAATACAGACAGAAATATATCCAAAATCCTTCGAAATCAATGGATATCACTACAGAGCTTCAAATGAGATCTTCATATGGAATCATCTGTGACTTCATTTGATCACATACTACTAATAGATAAAAGTAAAAAAGACTATGTAGATTGATTTTTTTTCTCTGTGAATTTGTTTAAGAGAAATTGCTGTTCCAAAGTAATCAAGTTGTAAAAGAATCACAAATAAAGAAGCAACTGTTAAAATGTAACCAAATATAGAGAAAGTTTATGTCTAACTCAGGTACTGTTATGTAAGTAGTTGGACTGAATAAGCATATTAGTACTTATTCATTAACATTAATTTACTTGATGATATCATTTGCCAAATAAACTTACTGAAATTTTAATCAGTGTATGTCATCTGCTTTCTTTCTCTGTTCTCAGGAGGTTGCATGAGTCTTACAGATCAGAGAGAGGCAAAGCAGTAAACAGGAGCTGCATAGTAGCAGCTATAAATATAAGCATCTTTATTAGAGTATATTCTAACTGAAACCACGGGGTCATAGATGTGCTTGCATGAGAATGACAGGACTGCTATTGACGCATGGAACTGAGGGGAAAAAAAAGGGCTTTCATTAAAGTTTTCATAGAATACATACCTCTTTCAGAAGAGTTTTTTTCCTAATAAAGAGAAAAGCAGTGCTCAGAATGTAGGGTGGATGAATGCAGCAGATGGAATAAATTTGCCTGTTTGCCTGTTTGCCACTTTGCTGAGCAAAGAAAGTAAAATATTTTTCTTATGAGGCAGCTCACCTCAAATACTAGGAAGACACACAAATTTAAGCAGATGTACAAGAGGTAGTTGTGTAGGCTCCCTGAGAGCAGTCAGTGAACCTCTAGGTCTTGCTACAGAGACCTTGAGTGTCCTTTAATGCAAGGGAAGGCTCCACTGATTCTCTAACACTAGATAAGTGTAACATCTAACACCAATGGTTTCATTTGTTTGCTTAAACGCATAATTTTATTTCAAATGCACTGGTTGTCCAGGACATGTAGACAGAGTTTACAAAAAAACCTACAAAAGTCTTTCAAATATGGAAAGGCAGCTTAAAAGCTGTAGGGAAGCTTAGATGGGACTAGGAGGCTTGTATCCATCATTTAGGTACTATAGATTTCTTCACTTCAGAGCTCAGTTTCAGCTCCTTGCTCTGTAGCATGCCCAGGAAGGTTAAAGTACCTAATGGTAAAAATGCAAGGAGAAGCTAGATTTTGAGAGAAGGTTTTAACTGCAGAGCAGTAGTGCCTTTGCTAGTAACAGGCCATAGGCTGAGTACTGAGTTTTCAAGGCCTGGGATTTATTAGCTTTGTTAGAACTTTTCATTGACTGCCAGCAGCTTTCTTTTGGCCATTTTATCTTCAAGTTGCTGGACAATCCATCCCACTCCTACCAGTCTGATGGCAGCCCCAGAAAATGATGCTCAGAAAATGAAGAAGAATGGTCAGTAGAACACCTGAAGAAAAGCCCAAAGGAACTGCAGCCACTCCAGCCAGTAAGTTGGTTTCATGGGAGTACCAATAAAATGTCTATAATAATATATGTATAATGGGGAATAAGCAAGAGGAGTTGGAGATGTGCATTTGCAGGACTTTGGTCTCACGGGCATCACATGAACATGTTGACTGGTGTGCTGGAATGGAAAGTGTTCCTCCCTGGAAGGATTAAAACCAGGACTGGCGAGATGGGCAGTGGCATAAATGCACCCTCAGTAAGTTTGCTGACAGCACCAAGCTCTGGGATGCAGCTGACACACTGGAAGGAAAGAATGCCATTCAGAGGGACCTTGTAAGGCTTGGGGGGTTGGCTCGTGCAACCCCCATGAGATTCAACAAGGCTGAGTGCAAGGAACTGCACATGGGTCAGGACAAACTAAAGCACAAATACAGGCTGTACAGAGAATTGATTGAGAGCAACCTTGAGGAGAAGGGCTTTGGGTCACTTCTCACATCTGTGATTCGTGATCGTCTAACAGAAAGGCTTGTGTTTGTCTGTGAGAGAATGTTATTTTGTTTTTCTAGTGTTCTTTTTTTGCCTTGCACCAGTATAGCTCTATATGGATATCTGTAATGAGCAGTTTCTCGAGGCAGAAACACAGATTTATGTCTCTAGTGCAACGATGAAGTGTAAAGCAATGCAGTACATACAATACCAGGAAAAGAACAGGGGTCTTGTGAAATGATGGCACAGAACACAACAGAGAGCAATGCATGCATTAGATGAAAAAAGGTAGGGCAGAACTTAGGCACTAGAGACCCCATAGCAATGCACATCTCACCAAATGTCAGTTAAAAGAAATACAAACTAGGACCAACACAACCAGTTTTAGGAGTGAGAAAGAGAGCAATGAAGAAGTATAAAACATAAGCAAAAACAACATAAAGTAAAAAAAACACCATATAAAGTAAATGCAATATGAAGCTACAGAACAATGAACAAAGCAGCCTTCTGAATGTTGTATTTTCCCAAAGGAGTTCCAGAGGCTTATAACTTGTCGCAGTACCCAATCACCTTAAACTAAAAATGAGCCTTAAAATCCAACTTAGTCAAAAGGAGTTGTGGAAGAATGAGAATAAGATCAAGAAAAAAGGTAAAAACCAGTAAGAGTGTACATTTTAATTTTAATTTCATTAGTAGTTTTATGTAGAGCTTTTTCTCTATTGAAGTTACTTTTTAATGCTTAGATCAAGAAAGACATCTTTTCCTGACTTGAAATGTCAGGATTTCAGTTATATTCACAATAAATTCTTGACTTTATGTAGAAGATACACAAAACTTTTAGTTTAGTAGACATAGACATAACAAACACTGATAAGAACTTGCCTCCCACATTATTTTGACAGAAGGTAACTGTTCTTCCTATGCTGTTCACATGCAAAACCCAGACAAAGCAGTGGCTTAAAGTCACTCAGGAGATTATGTTGTCATATCTATACTGAAAAGGAAAACATATCTCCTTCCTTGAAGTATATATTCTGATTTCATTATAAACAAGACTGAGGTTTTTGAGAATGCCGAAATAACCTTTTTTGGATCAATCCACTCTTTATGGTAGAAATAGGATCTAATCACCCAAGCAGCTCAACAAACACAACTACATAGGACCCATTTTACACTGGTAATAAACAGGACATGTGCTCAGACTGGCTTTTTGTTTCTGCTGTCTTCTGTGTACACTAAAGCATTTTAGATTTCTGTACTGAGGGTCTTCAATTTATTTATGGGAGTGTTTAGTGAAATTATTCCTGAGCATCCTTCTATATCTATATTACATGACTGCCTAGAGGGGATAGGATTCAAAGATTGGAGAGGTTTCTTTGAGGTTTGTGAAAGCCATTATGCAGTGGCAGAATAAAAGACATGTTCTCGGTGGTATGGAAACACTATTCCTAAAAAAAGAATTTTTTCTAAATTTCCATCAGATGTTCTAACTCACATCTCTCTCTGCACACTGCACTACTTGAAAAACTCAAACCTACAAGTGTGTAAGGAAATCTCTTTTCATGTTTCTCAAACACTATTCCCTATTCAACCTATACTAAATATCTCTAGCATTTTCAGCCTTTGGAGAACTAACCCTTTGAGGCTGACATAGTTTTTGCTCTCAAAATCTTATAGTGAGCAAAAGGAAACACACGATATAGATGGAGAGAAAAGTTTCTTACTCCAGTTAGTATCTTAGCAGTAGAATAGGCTAAATTAGTCAATTAAGATCTAGATAACTCATCGGTAAAATAGTTTAAAATGTTACAAAAAGGTTCCCAAGTTTCTAAGTACTGTTAGATCCTCCCTATTCCCAGAGTCCTATACCTGGTAGTTTCAGTCTTCAGTTAGCAGAATGGGAGGGAGGGGGCCAGTTCCCAGGTTTCACCAGAACATTGAGGCATGCACTGGCAGAAAATCATGCTCCAAGAGGGAATTTCTTCTTCCCCGTTCTTGATATCATGTTGGGGCTACTTTCATATGTTCTTCTGCCACAGCCTACATTCTTTTCACTGATGAAGTTTGAAAGTTGTGGAGTGGCATTCCTCAGACTCACTGGACCTAAAGGGCAGTTTGTTAATGCATTGTGTTTGTGAGGCAAGGCTCAGGTCATGGAGGAAGGCTGCAGGCGTTGCTTCTGTAAAAATTGTCCAGAAACTTTCCCTATGTGCAATAGAGATGATGCCAGCCAGCTCCTGGATGGACCCACCACTGGCCAAGGCTGAGGTCTCAGTGACAGTGGTAGCACCTCTGGGATAATGTATTAAGTAGGAGAAAAATTTGCTGCGCAAGAGCAGCTGCAGGCAGGAGAGAGGATGAGAATATGCAACAGAAAAACTCTGCAGGCACCAAGTTCAGTGCATGAAGAAGAGCATGAGGTGCTCCTGGCACTGGAGCTGGGATTCTTCTGTGGCCTGTGGAGCAGACCATGGTGCCCCTGCAGCCTATAGAGCTCCACAGTGGAGCAGAGCTCTACCCACAGCCTGTAGGGAACCTCAAGCCAGAGCAGGCAGATACCCAGAGGAGGCTGTGACCCCATGGGAAGTTCATCCTGGAACAAGTTCCTGACAAGAACTGTCAGTTTGGGCAGAGAGGAATCTACACTGGATCCAGTCTCCTGACAGAACTTGTGACCCCACAGGGGACCCACGCTGAAAAAATGCACAAAGAGCTGCAGCCAGTGGAAAGGATTCACACTGGTGAAGTTCATGGAGGACCATCTCCTGCGGGAGGGATGTTACGTTGGAGCAGGGCTAAAGTGAGAGGAGTCTTTCCCTTCAGGAGGAAGGAGCAGTAGAGACTGTAACCAGCATTCCCTGAGCCCCTGCACCACTGGAGGGAAAGAAATTGCTGGTGTCTTACAGCTCAGGAAGAAGTGTGTACAGAGCTGGTCAGTGCTGTTTGCCTTTAACAGTTATCACCGATTTCCTTAAACCCTAAATCCTAATTTTACCAAAATACTTTGAAATAAGACAAGTAGGACAACAGAGGAATCTAAATGGACTCATGCTGGTTTTAGAGGCCAATTTTGTGACTAGTCCTGATGCATGCACCTACAAAACTGTAATAAGGGCGATTTAACATTTAGTGCTTATAAATTCATCATTCTTGACAGCAGTTACAAGATTGATCATTTCATTCACTTGTTAGCAGAGGATGAAACAGCACCATGATTGCACACAGTGAATCCTCTGCATAAGAGTGATGGGTGTAAATCAGGGGAGGATTTGACCATGGTATGACTGATGTAATGCTTCTAGCCAACTGCTCTTAATTCTTAATGTGCCTAAATGTATTTACATATAAATGTAAGTACATTTACATCAGCTCAGTGCTAACTGGGGACAAGATATTTGAGTCTTTAACAAGTCATCTCCATCGAGGGACATGAAGACATGCCAGCTTCCATCACCAGCAATTTTTGGACTCATAATTACTTAGTGTGTATTACACATCAGAAAATAAATAGTATCTTTGGGGGTCTATTAAAATATTCCCCCAAAGACTAAATGGTTTCTAGTATTGAATTAACACTGTCTTTGTTCCGGTGCATGACAAATGAGACAAATCTTGAGCAAATATCTGATTAAGAAATAATAAAATTAAACTGTTACAGTCACAATTAGCAGTAGACCTCTTTTCTTTGTAGCTTCAGCATCTTTCTGACTTTAATTTAATCAAATAAAATACAGTCTAGATTTTTTTTGTCTGTCATTGGGTGTTTTCAGTTACCATAGTCCATAAATAGAATTGCCTAAGTGAAATGGCTACCTTTTCAAACAACAATTAATAATATTAGAGCATCATAATTTATTGTTAAAGTTAATTATTTGAGCCAAGTTCCAAAAGGAGAAAGCAAAAAATGTACATGAATAGTCACTTAACTAATTTTATAAAAGTGGTATGAATATTTCTACTGGTCCATGCCCACTATATATAGAAAAACTAGAGAGGATGGGGATAAATGAGTCATCAAATTCTAAGTTACTTTCTAAAAAGCAACATGAAGGGCCTAATATTCCAGATATAGAACACAAATTATAGACTTAATGTTATTGTGCCATAGATCACTATGTGATCAGTCTACATACTGATAGAATTTCTTGATGTAATTCACTGTAATTTTTCAATAAACTTGTCAGCAGTGAGAAGTGAATAGTGAATTGTGTTTCCTACATTCTAGAAAAGCAGTGTGTCTTGCAATGCCACTGTCATTGTTTAGAAATTCATTCTCTCCCTATATCCTATCAAGCTAGTTAAGATATGTTTGTCTGTTAGCTTGGACACATGGCCAAGATCTAACAAATATGACCAGGCTGAAGAAGATACAGTAGATAAACTATCATTAATGCATCAGTAGAATTCATCTACAAACTAAAAAAAGTCATTCATGGATCATTTAATTCCTACCTGGTGCACGCATCTGTCAGTGGGATCATGTAGGAGGTTTATGTGTATCACCTGGTATTCAAGATGGCAGAAGTGTTGCTCTCTTGCAGTAGCTTTGGAGAGTCTGGCTTCCTCTGAAACTAGTTTTGATTCCCAAACTTGTCTGGCCTTAAGTCTGTTTAATTTGGACATGGGAAATCTCTGTGTGGTGTTTTCAATACATACAAATATTGATATGTATTAACATCTCTGTTAAAACCAAACCAAAACCAAACAAAAACCACAAACAAACAAAAACCCCAAAACAACACAAAAAACCCTAAAAACCTAACAAACAAAAACCCACAAATAACAAAAGCCTCCCCCCCCAAAAATGGAGAAATGAAACTCAAAACAAAACAAAAAAAAAATCAAAAAACCCCAAAACCCTAAAAGTAAAACGATCAAAATCAAATCAAAAATGGAAACCCCAAAAAATAATTTTCAGAACTTTTCCTCTTTTCATGCTTGTCTTTCGCCTCACATGCTCTCATGAAGGGATGTTTGGCAAGTCTCAATCAGCTACTTAGCTCATGGGTAACTAATTTCCTAATCCCTGGGTCTGTAGTAGAGCAAAATATCTTTCATTCCATGCGCTGACTGTTTTGTTTCTATCCCCACTTTATGTGTTCCTCAAGCAGTCCCTACCAAATGTCCATTCTCCTTTGGTGGCATGTGAAAAAATGTTCAGATAAAACAGTCCACTTCTAAAACCCTGTTTTCTCCCTTTCCTTCTTCTCCTGGGCAATGAAAAGAATAGGAAAACTCATTTACTAGAGAAGAGAGATGAAATTACCACACCTCTTTCACTTCTCACTGACAGAGCCTAAGAGCATCCATGTCCTCAATACTGCAACAGAAAAAACCTTTTATGCTTCCTTCCCTTTTATCCCTTTCTTTATGCAGCTGTCCTAACCCTAAGGTTTATAAAGGTGTTCTCACCAGGACTTCATTGTTATGTTAACCATACCTTTTCTGATTTGATAAAAGGGTCTGAATTCATGTTTGAGTTCCCCAAAACAGTAGTTCAAGAGAGATAACTACTCCTTTGACCTTGGCCTGTTTTCAAACAAGTGAAAATTGTCCTTTAGCAGGAATAAACACAGAGATTAAATTTCTCCTGAATGATTTGTGTTCCATAATGATATCTCCAGGTTCCCATGTTAGGCTGGATTGCCACTGCCAACCTGCTATGACTTCTAAGGGAGTCCGTTTAAACTGAGAGAGGAGAGAAAGTAGGATGTCGTGCTGAGTGCCCCATGATTTGATACAAAATTTTATGCCCTGGCTTCAATAAACGTCTTCAAAAAAGGGCATTTGTACTCAACACTTTCCAAAGAGATGGCCTTAAATTTGAACATCCGGTGCATCTCTATTCTAGCATTTACAGATTAGACATTGTGCTTTTAAATTTACAAGCAGGGAAGCTGTTGCTCTATCTATGCTCTTAGCTGTGTTTTGACACTGGCTGTGTTTTCCTTGGTGCCCTGAGCAGTTTCTCTGCTGGCACTGGCACCAGCTGAAATGTTGGGAAAGAGCTGTACCTGCAACTCTGGTTGCAGTATAGGGCAGGAAGCCAGAGAAGTATATGCAAGACATTGTGGCTTAAAAAGTGTGAGCACTATGGATCAGTAAGGCAGGTCAAGACAATGTCCTGGTTCCAGGACAGAGTCAAACTATTCACTGTAGGCCATGAGGAAATGAAGCCTGGAGAAAAGTGGGCATGCCTGGGTTGTTATTCCATCCTACCTCACATCATCGCTGGGGGGATGCAAGTAAGAGACTCTGGGCTCCTGGAGGAAGGTGGGCATGTCTTCCTGTCAGAGGAAAGGGTGTTGTGCAGAAGGGTCTCCTTACAGTTATTTTTTTTTATTGCCCAGGGCTTGGTGAATGTTTTTGCATGTAAACCACCCTCTCTTTTTACACTTTTGTTATTAGTAGTGTTGCTATTAGTGTTTGTTTTCTTATCTCATTGCTGTTTCCAGTAATTTTTTTTTATCTCAACCCATAATCTCTGCCTTTGTTTTCCACCAGAGGTAGGTGGGGAGGGGAGCAGTTCATGGTTTTCAATTTAGTGGGAAGACTGAAGCTGGGAGTGCTGCTCCTAAATCATGGCAGACAATAAATTACTGTTCGAGTTCAGTCTGTTCATAAGGGCTGCACAGAGGAAGAAAATATTCCATAGTCAGTCCATAGCTCTCACCCATCCTGTAAACTAAAAGTCAACTTGATTTCTTCAGACTTAAACTAGACTGTGAACATGCATATAAACATAGTTGATAATGCAGGGCAATTTTGAAACCCGAATATTATTAATTAAGGCAATATTTGTGTGTCCTCAGTATTACCAGAGGCAAAAAATTTGGATGAGACTAAGCCAAGATATTTCTATACTGTCCTTTCTACTTTTGTGCTTGTAAGTGCTTCATTTCACTTAGTCTTGAACATTTAAATTTAGCATTGTCCTAAAAGATTTTGGGAACCTCTGAAAAGCATATACATATTTAATAAGCAGGAAAGTCCCACACTTATTAAGTTTTGCTTAAGATCCTCAATAGTAAGGCTCTGCTAGACTACAAGAGCAGTTATATTTGTAATTTGTACATTACTGTAATGTAGCAAACCCCACTAACTTTAACCTTTCCCAGCATTAAAACACACTAGCAAAAAGCAAAAAACCCAAATGATTACTCTGGTTTTATGAAAATTGTCAACAGCTATTTTTGACACTCCGTCTGCCTCTGAATGAAAATTTGATCAGAAAAAAACATTTTAAATCCAAATCAGGTTACTTGGTAACATGTTAAATACAAAAGGTGGTTCCTATTGCCTAAATAGTCAGAATTAAATACATAAGCAATGCAGATTTGACCCCAACTCTAATACGTCTTTCCTAAGCGCACTACTTCCGAGAACTATCATCAGTGGCTACCAACTTTCTTGCAAGCATTCACAAATTGTGTTTAAATCAGTAAGTTCTAAAAGCTTCTGTACAAATTGATTCTTGCTGTTACTGTCAAGTGAATTTAAGAAAGTATGTGAAAGTTATAATCATTTTCTACTCTGAAAACTCCAAATCTGTGTTTGCTAGTTTGTAAAGCTATCATGAATCCTGTTTCAGAGAACAGGCATCATTCTCCTGCTTCCTCAGAGCTACCTTCCCAGTATCACTTATCTTGAAAAGAAGATGGAGCATCCAGTCAGGGTCTGAGCTAGTTACTTTTGCACTGTATGGCAGTTTTATGGAACAACTTCAGGGACATTTCTTTTCAGATTGATGTCAGAAGTAAGTTAACTCAAATATAAACAGGATCAATATAATTTTATAGCATATGAATTACCATACACAGATTTAATATTTATGCTCATTTGAGCAGAAGCAGATTGCAATTTGGATTTATAAAGCATCTTTCATATTGAAGATATCTTAGAGCAATTTACAATCTAAGTTATACTCTAGCAAGGCATTGACTATGAAAGTAAATAAGTTCTCAGCAATAGCTCAAATATATCTGTAGAGATTTTTTATTGAGGAAAAGATGTTGGGCCTCCATTCGTTTTGTATCACAATATGTCACAATAGGTCACAATACAACAACACAAATTATCAATCACTAGAGTTATAAAAAAATGCATTGATTAATTGAACTGCATGTATATGCCAGATCTTAAATTTCCAGACATTTCACAAACTAAGACCTTACAGAAATACTTGATTCTGTGAGCGGTCGCTGAACTGCAGAGGCTTTACTGTGCTAGCACAGTCTTGTACAGATAGTCCTTTAGGGGCTGACCTTTCTCCTAATAGTAATCTTACTTAGTTCATTGAATGATCCATATCCTAGTGGGACTTCAGTAAGCTTTGAAAGCTGATCCTTTGTTAGGAATTCATACATCATATTTTCTAAGAAACAGCTGCTCCTTAGGGAAAAAAAAATACAAACTGACAAGTTTTGCACAGTTCTAAAGACTTTTGTTTGTGCCTGTATTGGCTTTTTTGCCATTATTTGTAAACTAATTCTTATTTCTTGCATGCATTGTTATTTTGTCACTGTTTTCAGACTGCCCATATCTTTTCTTTATTATTTCCCAAGCAACATTAATATTATTGCTAGGCTATGGGCTAGAAATCGTAGAAGAATATTAATAAAAAATCCTGCCCTAAGCCAATATAAGCATGCTTCTGAGAATGCTTATGAACTTCAGATATTCAAAATCTGCCTTGAGGACATTTTTCTGTCTGGCATTTGCAAAGTTTTTAAGTCTTAGTCAAATTTGAAAATATGAACCAATAAAATCTGAATATTTCTTGAGACCTTTCTGGTAGTTCACCTTTTTTCCTCATGCTTCAGCAGACACTCCAGCAGTTTTTCTCATGAGAAAATCCAGGGATGGACTTTAGGAGGAATAAAGAAAAGGTGAGATCCTGGTCTCTGCTTTCTCATAGTTTTGCTAGTACACCTGAGGAGAGCCCATCTATTTTGACAACCCTCTTTTACTGTTTATAGGCCAGATTTTGAGTTCATGCATATCTTGAATTCAGTCAGTATTCAACAATGAGCAGAACAAAGTGGCCTTTTCCTTCCTTTTAATTTATCTCTATTGCCTTCTGACAAGCTGTTCTTTGTGAATAATCTCCCAGCTGTCCAATGGCACCAGTTCTCACTAGATTTATGTCCATGCAGGTGTGTCCCTGGTGTTAAACTGGCAATTTTTTCTTTACAGTGAGCATTTTTAAGACAGCAGCAGCAAGTGTACATAGTCTCAGTGCCAGATGGCTTTTGCATACTGCCTAATTACAATTCCATAAGGCTCAAATTGTAATTATACATTTCACATTCGTTACTGCTTCCCTCTACATATAATGTATTTAAGTGGGTTCTGTCATAGGAGTACATTTATGAGGTATGGTAAACCCTTTCATATAACTGACATCTCCATTTTCTGGTCCAGAAATGTTAATGTCATCCCCATGAAATATCTCCAGCATTTGCTTAGAAATTTTGCTTAGTCAGGTATTTTTGAGTATTTGGTGTGCAAGTAAGTTTCATATTATTGATGTTATTGTGATGCTTTTGACAAAACTTCTCCTAAAAATTAAAGAAAATATCACAAAGGCATAATTGGATGACAGAGAATCATTTCCTCAGAAAACTTTTCTTGAAAACTCACAATGGCATGTACACACTTTAAGTTACTGACTTGTAACTGATGTTTCCTATTCACAACAAAGAATAATCTTTTCCAAGTAGCATGATATCAGATTGTACTTTCATGTATTTATTTGAAATATACTTATTTTGGTCACAAAACCCAATCATTTTGAGCATGGACAGATTGGTGACAAAGATGGAATATTGTAAGTGAGCATTTATAACAGTCTCCTTTAGAATATGTTAAGAATTTACAGATAAATTGTGTGTAAGATTGTGTCACTTCCTGTATTAAAATTAACTCCTCTGACGGGAAATATTCTGTTGTGTAGACTAACTTGTGACTTTATTTAGGTGTGAAAGAATACTAAATTAAACATATCTTTGCCCAATATCTGACAAGTATATATGGACATTAGTTAAAGTTTCAACAGTTTAGTTGAGAATATATCCCTTCTGTTGATTAGGCAGACCTGGCAAAGGGGTATCAGGGGTGGCAGTAACCCTCCCACCTGAGCAATATGCACTTACTTCCAGGAGACTTCGTAGATACATATTTATCATAGGTTCTATCTTGAAGTTAGACAAATGACATTGACCATAATATCAATGTATAGCAGTTATGCAGACCTTATATTTAGAGATGTTTACAAATAATAATGAATAGCATAGTATTATTTCTTATTTTTATTGTAATCAAAAATTAAAGAGTAGCATCATCAATCCACTGCTCTGGATATCATGTTCATTGAAAATAACTGCAAAGAATACTTCATATCTCTCTCTAAACACATCTTACTGAAAAACCTTAAAATATTTTCATTTCCAATGTGGAGAAAAAGGATTCAAAACAAAAATTTGACATGCACTCACAAAACTGTCTTGATAGCAGTTTTACAACTGAGAACTCTGCTCAAGTATGCCAGCTACTTCAGCTGTTGTATAACTAGATCATTCAAGCAGGTTTTAGAATAGTTAAAAATGCCTATATTTAAACAAATAAATTCAAATCCAGTGTTACAAATTAGCAGCCTTGTGAAACATGTTTGTAATTAAATGTTGATGTTTATTTTCAATTCATATTTATACATTTTTACAACACATTCATCTGAGTTCTTGCTTTTATGTATGTTTATATCTATACAGAGAAGATATTAAGTTTAAGAGAAACTAAACTAAGATCATTATTTTCTAAATAAAAACTCTGAATCTAAGAGAAAATGGAGATGAAAAGTGTTCTGCATTGCCGTGGACTGAAATATCAAAGTGAAATAGCTCAATTTTTCTTGGAAGAAGAGCTGCATTAAGGAAAAAAATTGTTTCTCTCAGCTCCCTAAATGAGGGAAATTGTTAATGACTGAATAATACCTTCAATTTTCCTGAAAAAAAGTTCTGACCAGTTTGGTCTTTTGTGTCACTGAACAATTGCTATGGAAACTTGAGATTTCTTTTCAGTGTTTTGCAATATTCACACGAAACAACATGATTTCAGCAATTTTTGGAGTTTGGAACTAATGTTTTTTTTCTAGTACAAAGCCAGGTAATTTAAAGGATATCACTATATTAAACAATGACTTTTTAGTGGTGTAAAGAATGTGAAATCTTTACTAGATTTACTTTAGCTAAATGTTAAAGACTATAAGTACAACTATCACATACATTTCCTTTTTTGCCAAAAAAAAAATGAACTGGGAATGATATAAAAATATTTCATGTGTGTGTTACCTGAAATTTGGTATTCTTTAGAAATAACACATATTTAATTAGACCTTGACACTGTGTAAGGTCAGACATCCAAAAACAAGCACAGGCATACAAGAAATGATTTAGCACTAGGGGTGCTTTCTCAAAGCTTGCTGGAGTATTTAATGTTTATTTTATTTACAATATGAAAAAGAAATTGATAAGAATGTTGTTGTCATGTCTTTCTAAGATTACAATGAAAAACCCTTAGAGAAGCTCTAATAGGGGTGGAAGCTGCACAGGGTCAGGCTGGGACAGAGGTAACTTTCCCCACAGCAGCTCTCCTAAGTGCTGTGCTTTGTATTGGTAGCTGGAATCGCATTGGTAACACCAACAATGTTTTGGCCACAGCATCAGCACTGTGTCCCCAACATTCCCATAACTCCAAATGCCAGCAGTCTGGGAGTGGGCAAAAGGCTGGGAGGGGAGAGAGCCAGGACAGCTGACTCAAGAGTTATCACACCCCGTGGAGCATTGTGCTCAGCCGTGAAGGCTCAGAGAAATGAGGAGACAGACGGAGCATTTGTTATTCAGGCTTTTGTCTTAGCAAGAGATGGCTAAGCACACTGGGGCCCTACTTACCACAAGATTGCTGGACCGTGGCTACTGAAAACAAATCTTTTTGCTTAATCTCATGCTCTTGCACATCCAGACTTTTATTTTTCTTTACTAAACTGCCTTTATCACAAGCCATTTTCATCTGATTTTCTCCACCTGAGATGGGCGTTGAGGGAGCAGTTGAGTGAGTACATAGAAGACAGACATGATGTTGAAGTTATAATTCAAACTGCAATGATTTCATAATCTTTTACATTGTTTCATACTTTTAAAAGGCAACAGATGAAGAATGGATGACACTCAATCCTGCTTCAAAGCAATTGAACATGATTGAAAAAGTCATATACTTAAGTAGTGTCTTTCTTGGAGATGGCAGAGAAGAAAAATCAAAGAAATTTTTAGTTATAAGCTTTGAGCTTTATGATTTGCCCACATAGACTCTTGATACAAAACTCCAAATAATTAAGGCACTATAAGTCATATATTTACCATGCATTCTATGTCAAAGCCTATTTGAGTTAATGGTGTGAGGAACTGAGAGTTTCAGAACTTCATTTCACTTCAATGTACTATTTTTTTTCTGATGTTCTTATGGAGATTTGTAAAGTTCTATTAATGATATTCATTTTAGTGTGCTCTGTAATGATACATTTTAAAACAATAATTCACATGCATCTTTGGGGCGTATAAAAATATTTAATTATTTTTCTATCTGAGAACAAAAGGTTTTTTTCTACTTCAGTATTATACAAACATTATTTTTCTACCTGTGCCATAGATTCTGAGATAATAAGCCAATATTAAAAAAAATAGGAAAAATTATCAACTGACAGTTTTAATATGTTATAGTCAATGGGAAAGTTGCCTTCTGATTTCAATGAGGTTCGCAGACTTGAGTTTCAAAGGTATTTTCACATTTAGTGAATAAATTTTTAAAGGAAAAAGTTTGCAATTTCAGAGACTTTCAGGTGATTTAGAGTATTGAACTGTGTTCTTATTCTGAGAGTATTTATGGGGAATCGTTTCCATTGACCCAAGTCAGGACTCTAAACTTAGGTCTTGTCTGAAACTGACTCATGCTATCCTTTTCTTTATTTTGTAAGAGAGTTTTCTGCTGGGTAAATATCCTTTAGGGATTAATTTCTCTGTGGCATCAGGGAGGAATCTGTATCATCAAAAGGAAAAGGATTGTTGACATGTATAAGTGGGATGATGGCAATGATGAAGTAAAAAGGCATAAACTGGCACTGAACAGCACTAACAGTGACCTGATTTCACAGCATATTTTTTAACTTCTAAATTTATAAATTGCTCTGGTTTTTGCCTCTCTGGGCCCTGACTATAGATAAAATATGTATGTAAAAGTTATATCAGAAGATAGAGGAAATTGAGATACCAAAGGCAAGTTGGTGAGCTACTTTGAAAGATATTTTTTCACTACTTTGAAAGATATTGTTTCACTCTTGCCAAAGTCCATTTTTCCCACTGAGTAAAATAAAGAACAAAGACACAATGCATTTTAAACTTCATATGCAGAAACTAAAACTGAACATTAAGTTAGAGAACACAGTTTTTCTGGTAGAAATCCTTTCTCTTAATGGAGATGTAATATATTTTTGAATGTATTTTCTCAAGAAAATAACATTCAAAAAATTCCATCATGAATAAAATATGCTAGAACTCATTCTTATTAGCTGTCAGATTTATTTATCTAAATGAAGTACAGTGGAAGGTGGTTGTCATAGCTACAGCAGAGCTCAGGAATAATTTTTCTTCTTCATAAGAAGAAAATTTTTGTATATTTGTATATCAACAGCCTAAGAATATCTTACAGTGTTAATCTGAGACCTTAAAGCAACAAGAAAAACTTTGAATATGAACCTCCTGGTGACAGAAGAGTAGTCTATAAAGGGAAACATGATAAATGAAAATTTGTCACTATTGAAAGTTGTCTATAGCTGTCTGTATGAAACCATTCTTCTCTGCCATGTATTGATTAAATACCTTGCAGTATATTTACTTATGAAATATTTACAATCATAGCAGACTTTACTTTGGAAAGCTGAAGTACCTATATATTTTTTCCTAGGAAAATCACATAAAATCTTATATTCTCTGAATTTCAGAGCATTAAATGGGTAGAAAGGGCCACACTTCTTCAAAACTTACTGTGACATATGGCATCTGACTTTTATCTAGTTAATGTCATCATTGTCCATTTGTCTGGCAGAATAGCACAACTAGAAGTGAATTTTCAAATTGTACAGTTTTAGATTTATTCTTAAAATTAAATGCAGACTTTAAAATAAGTTAATAATGAAAATTGCAAAACCGGTATTCAATTTTTTATGAATTAATTTATATAACATTTTTGCAGTGTTATTATTCTTGCACTCATCAAGCAGCCAAGGAGATCAGCGCAGTTATGCTCTTTAACAGAATAGTGAACCCACATATATTAGTATTAAGGTCAGTACTTATTTCTGAGGATTAATAGTTAATGACCTAAATTCATGACCTCTCATGGCATTGAATATCAAAATTTAATGTCATCTCTATCCTTGGAGTTCAAGGAGTTTATTGTTCTAACTGCTCCAGTGCCTGCTATAGCTTCCCATGGATTCTCTCATTGTGCCACAATCTACCCCAAAATTCTCCCACTTTATGACTTGAGCGAGTATTTTTATGGAGTGGTGATGTCAGGATTCAGTCCACGTTGATCTATGTAAACTGAAAAACTGCTGGTGATGCACAATCACATTTAAATATTGCTATTTCCAAAGCAATGTAGCAAAACTGAAATCTGGCTCTGGCTTTATGCACTCACACAAACACAACCTTAAAGAGACCCTGCTTTCTAGAGTTTAAAATACTCAATTATAATCAATTTGGAAATTGGCAGACTTTCAAAAAGTTGTTTGCTGTTATATAAAACAGAACAAAACCTTTTCCTCCTTTTCCTCTGTATTCAGGAAAAGATTTATTTAATAGTGATGACAAACTCCTGATTCTTATTTCTGTCTCGCAGAACATCTGAACACTACCAAAAATAACATATGATTTGAAAGGATTTTATGAGCTAATATTGTATAAATTTTGACATGTACTGCACTATGCTGAAATATAGGTTTTATTGTAATAAAAATTGTATACATACATACTACCAAAGTATAAAACTTGTATTTAAGGAAGTAAGAGTCTTTATTTCATAGCTAGTGATTTTGATCTTACTGAAGAAAATTCCCTCATTATTTTATTTGCTCATGGATTTAATCATTCATGTACTGGCAGTGCAGTTTAAACAAATTGAAATGAGATATTTAAACACATCTGTCTCAGATGATAATATGGTATTTCAGAATCTGGATGATTTGCTCTTTAATAGATCTTTTCTCTTTGTGAATTCTATATGACACAAATCTGATTTCATAACACTTAAGAAAAATGAGGTTAGTAAGAAATAATTTTTAAAGGTAGATGATCTTTTACATTTTAACAATGCTTTTGAGTTAACCTTACTGTTTCATATAGTTATCAAAGTAACAGCTAAAAATTATGTCAAAGGACACAGAACTATGTAAACTCACGGCTCAGCCAATAGCCCCATGTAGACCCATTCTAGGATACATATCACTCTTGTAATAGAACTCATTGTTCAGAACATTACAAAACCAAATTTACAACAAATAATGTTTTCCTTCTTAGGATGTGAACTTGAATTTATGAATACTGTGTTCTTGTATTCCCAGTCGAGACACCTCTGTGTTATATATTTTCTACTCCCTTTCTAGCCTTATTTTGTCATTTTGATTAAGTCCTTTTCTGCCTTGCAGTGCCGCAATGACAGAAGTCTCAGTCAAAATTTGTTATTTGACTTATCTAGAAAGAGAAGCAAAACAGCTTTCTTCCGAAGTAATGTTTTACCATTTTTACTGGCAATTATTTGTCTTTTGTTCTCTGTAGTCATATTTTCCTCATTCATGGCTGTATCGCTTTTGTGATTAATTACGTTTTGCCTTACCTTCAAGGGATTAGATTGCAGGTCCATTCTGAATTCTCATTAATAATCTCAAATATATAAACCTTGAACTTTACACTTTTACAGTTTACTTCATCCCTATTACTGCAGCTTCTAAGGTAGGTTATCTCATCTTGCTATGTATAGATGATTCAAAATTCATGTCGTAAATACCCTTCATTGTACTTTCATAGTTTGATCACCACTGACATTTTCAAGATGTTTCCAGAACTGATTCTTTATGACACCACTTGCAAACATCTGCCATGGTTTAACCCCAGCTGTTAGCTAAGTTCCATGCAGCTGCTCACTCCCTTCTCCTACCAATGAGTTTGGGAGGAGAATCAAGAAAGCAAAAAAATAGAACTAGTGGGTTAAGAGCAGTTTAACAATTGAAACAAAATTTTTATTAGTAGTAGAAGTAATAATAAAAAAATTAAAAAGAGGAGAGGGAAATAAATCCCAAGAGAAATAAGTGATGTATTTGACAACTGGTAACCTGCTGACTGGTAACCCCCCACTTCCCAGTAACTCCCCCCAGTTTATTTACCAAGGATGACTTTCTATGGAATATCCATATGGCCAGCTCAGCTCAGCTGTCCTGGCCACGCTCGCTCCCATCCTCTTGTGCACCTGGTCACTGACAGAGCATGAAAACCTGGAAAATCATGGACTTAGGGTAAGTACCACTTAGCAACAGCCAAAACATCAGTGTATTATGAACTTTATTCTCATACTGAATACAAAACACAGCACTGTACCAGCCAGAGTGAAGAAAATAAGCTCTGTCCCAGTCAAAATCAGGACAATATTTTGACAAAATCCAATCCATGTTTTTCTTTCCAAGATCTCCAATAAAGCCCATGCAGTAGGTACTTTAATTATCCTACAGTTCTGAACAGGGTTACATTTTCAATACATTCACACACATACAGACAAGTCATATGACCTAGTTATTTTATTAATATTCTGATAGCTGCTTTCTGGCACATTTCTTCTTAGGGAATATAAGTACAAAAAAAAGACTAATGCTCTGGTCTGATATTCATCAGAGAATATCCTGACTTGGAAAAGGCCTACAAGGAACATCCAAGGGCTAACTCCTGGCCCTGCACAGGACAGTCCTAAAAATTACACCATGAGCTTGAGAGAGTTGTCCAGTGCTTTAATTCTGGCAGGCTTGTCCATAACCTCTGTCCTGGGAAGATAGTTCCAGCACTCTCAAAGACCAGGTTGCACATCTTTGTGTCTCATATAAAGTTTTAATATCTCTTATCATAATCTGTAGTATATTTTCCTTGTTGAACATGTCTTTTGCCTAAAATCAATGTTTTATTTTTTTACCCTTTGTTGCCATTAAGGCCCAGATTCCATGTGAAATATCATGAGCACATTAATATATTACCATGAATCAACTAGTCTATTAAAGCTGGATACCTGAATACAAGGTAACTTTAGTTTAGTTAAGAAAACATAGATAAGAAAAGTCAGTTCTACTTGAATTTTTCGTAGTATTAGGGACATTTCATCAGATGCAACTGGTAAATTTCACTGAATTTTTTTCTAGCAAGGTTTTCCAATAGACTGAATTAATTCAGTGTGTAGGAACCATTCCTGGAGTATTTCAGCAGCATTTTCCCATGCACCATAATGTATGAATTCCAAATAATTTGGTTTATGTGACTTCTTGAAGCATTACACACCCAGATGCAGTATTTCTGACTATAATATGCTAAAACTGTAATGAAACTTTGATCCTTTGGTCCTGTCTGACAGTTTTTCTCTTCAAAACAGCTACTAACAGAAATTCTAGGATCCCTCTGTACCTCTTTGCATTGCTTCCTTATAGCCTACTCACCAGGGACCATGTGATGGGTAAATTCACATCTTCTTGTGTTTGAAAAAATCTTGTCAAGGCATCTACTTTTCTAACTGAAAGCATTGTTTTCCATGGTTTACTACGGTCTTCTCTCTTCCAGAGAAACACTACTATAATGATTTCTTGAAAGAATCAAGCACCTTAATTTAAGTAATATTTTAGGAAAAACATACATTTATTGAATAAAAAGAGCAACATAATTCAGAAATAAATGCATGATTAACACATCATTTAGTTTCTAAGTTAACCTTTGTAAAGTTGGCACATGCTTGCACTTTCAAAACAGAGGGAACATTTCAATATGAAGCAGTATATTCACAAATTATCATTAAAATCGCTAAACAGATTCACAAAACAAGCCATCATGGTATTGATAAAAAGGTAATACTTAATGTATTCAAGTGTAGTTATTTCTGATCTAATAAATAAATTATGATTATTAAAAGTGTTGGAGATTCACATTTAATTTCCAAAATTAAAAGAAAAAAGAAAATTAGGAAGAAAAGAAAATCCGATTTCTGTGTACTAACTTGAACTGAATATAGTTCAAATTTTCTTAAGTGAAAAACAGATGTTGGAAGATCATCTGTAATTTCTATCATAAAATATATAGAAATAATATCCTAGAGGGAACATAAGACACAAAATACAGCTGTGTGCTGTAAAAAGTGTCGCAGAATCATATTAATCAGGAAATTGACTTTAAAATGAATTCATTAAAAAAAACAAAACAAAACAAAAAAAAACCAAAGAAGCTTCACTTTCCTTTTCTTGACAAAATTATCCATGGTTATACTACAACAGAAGAGTAGTTTGCAAATCAATTCTATCTTAATTTCACTCTTCTGTAAAAAGATTGCCTTTGTTAATGTGGTAATGTGTTATGTTAGTCTCATTGACACCTTAGGCAATATTAACAGAACCATATTCTTCAGCAAATTAATCCTTTTTCTAATTGACCTCACTATCACAATTTTTTTATTAATATATAAATTATTATCTCCTGTCTGAGTTTCAGGTTATTAATCTTGCTTTTACCACCTTTAGTAATTTTAAATAATTCCACCCCAACTTGTTTGTTCTCACCTATCCAATTTTTATAGGCACTTATGACCTACTAACTAATCCATTCCTCCTCTCTTCAGTTTTTCTTCCCATCCCTTGCTCTTCTCCACAACCACTATGTAATTCATACTAATGTTTTTGTCATATTAATATTCTTGTCCTAATACCAACTTTGCCTGTTTCTAAAGGAAATACAATGGCCAAGAACAACAATTCGAAGACATGGCAATCACACCACATAGGACATTCGTAGATAGGAACTATTATTTTCAGAGAAGTTTCCAAAGAATGTCAATATTGGTTAAAACCAAACCTTGCTAATTCTTGAAGCCTCCCAGGAAAGGTAGAACAGTTTACTGTCAGGGAGCAGCATCTCCACTGTGCATCAGAGACTGGGAGTCAGGGAGCTGAGAGTGACACCAGCACAGGGAAGGACACTGCCCCTCCTGCAAGGCACAGTGTGCTCAAGGAAGGTGAGCACAGCAGGGCTGGTGACAGAAACAAGTCCTGCCAACAACTCAGTGATCATAAGTAAGGTGACAAAAAAAAGACCAGAAAATCTGATCAAACCAGAAAATCTAATGAACAGGGCAAGAATGCGAAGGAACAGGCTGGACAGAGGTCTATTTGCAGTATGGCTCAAGAAAACCTGTGAGAATGAGACTGAGCCCACGGGCATGAATGTAGGTGCAGGTCCAGGTGAGGCTGTTCAGGGCCATTAGGACCTCTCAACATGCTTATTGTTTGTACTTGACAATACTTGGTAGTTTAAAAAAAAAAAGTCTTTTTCTTATGTTAGGTACATTTTCCCCACTTTTTTCCTTCTGCTTAGAGTTTTGTGCTTTATTTCATTATGGTTTTTTTTTTTTTAGTATTTAAACATAAAAATCCAAATTTCCTGTTATAGCAGAACCTGGGTATATTGGAACATATAGTTTAGTGCCTTATAACCAGTCAGACAGAAAAATATGCTACTGAAAAAAAATTACTTTAAACTTGATTGTATGGCCTCACAAACTAAGCCAGTAAATTAAAAAATTTTAAAATTTCTAATAATGAACTAACATTGAAGAATTATTTCATTATTTCTGATCTTGGTATTAGCAAGAATTTTCATGGGGATTGATACATTTTCGTCTTTTTGCCAGAGCATGTGGCTATCCTGATGGATCAGCAGCTGAGCCAGGGCTCAGCTGGTGGAAGTTAATTTGTGCTCCATCGTGCCTCTGGTACCTGTCTGAAGGGTCTATAGATATCTAAGCTTCAACTTGCCAGGAGAGAAGGCTAATGGCACGATGACATACTGTAGAAGAAAACAGTTCTCTGTGCTTTTCAAAGTACAACTCAGGATGGGAGAGATTTGTTTGTATTTGAATATGTAGCTAAGCTTTATAAAGGGGAAAATGGAGAAAGATTGACCCCAGTAATACTCTGATATCTGTTAAATTCTGAAATTGAAAAAGTATCGGGAGAATTTGTAAAGAGATGGATGATAGCACTCAGAGTCTCTTTCAATGTGCAATGATATTTTGATAATTTATGATAAGACATGCCAATATATAATCTAAGGGAGCTTATTATTTGTGCATTTTGTTCTGGTTTTGGTGCAAGGTTTTTCCATCTGGAATTCTGGAAAACAGCACTGCAATGTCAGAATGCAAATTTCATTGCTACAAAGGTTGCAAGATTTCCTCCTGTGAGAAATGTGCTTCCTGATTTTGTGTTAATTACTTGTATGAGGACAAAAGAAACAGATGTTTATTTGTGTTTATACCATGCAATAATAACTCCTTGATTCCAACAGAGACCAATGCCTGATGCAAAAAACATTTTTCCTTTGCTTAGTGAGTAGATCTATGCTGAAAAACTAATACATTAAAAAGCCGAGTATTGAAAGCAATGAATATGTAATTTGGGGGTATTGTAATCTCTAAACATTTTAGCATAGTCTGTCCCAGTACATATGAAATGATCAAATTTTGGAACGCAGAAGTTTTTGTTAAAATATATTCTGTAAAGGCCTTAAATCTTTCTTGTTCCTTGTCTGTAATTTTTTAAGTAATGAGTCACTTCTTGACCTATATGTACAGTAACAAAGAAAGGAGTTGGAAAATGAAGGGGTCATGCACTAGTTACGAGGGTTCATTGAGAGACCTTTAATCTAGATTTGAAGGGGACTGGGGACGGGGTCAGGCTAGACAGAGATAAGGTGTGGGAAGGGGAGACCTATAACAAAAGAAGGTTTACAGGACTATGGGACATCTCTGTATTCCTCCTGGAATATTGACGCAATCAAATACTGCTATGAAGCTGTACAACAACACATGGGAAACAGACAGGAGGAGCTGTTCACACAGATGCATCCACAAGAGCAGAGAGAGCTAGTGAGCACCATAGCTCTGCCATCATGAACATCTTTGAAAGGTTGTAGTGATCAGGAGAGGTGTCTGGGGCTGGTGGAAAGCAAACATCACCCTGGTCTTCAAATATGGCAAGAAGGGGGAACAAAAGAACTACTGTCCTGTCAACATCACCTCTAGCCCTGGAAAGGTGACAGAGCACCTGTCTCTGGAGACCTTCTCTATCAGCATGGGTGACAAGAAGGTGATCAGAAGTAGTCAGCATGGATTCACTACAGATATATCATGCTTGACCAACCTGATGGATTTAATTCTACAATGAAAAAACGACATGTATGGATAAGGGGAGAGCAGTGGATATTGTCTCATTCAGCTTCAGCAACGTTTTGACACTGTCTCTCACTCCATCCTTACAGGCAAATTCAGGAGTTATGGACTGGATGAGTGGACAGAGGGATGGTTTGAGAACTGGCTGAATGGCAGATCCCAGAGGGTTGCAGCACAGGGTTCAGCTGGGGGCCTGTTACTACTGGTGACCCTCAAGGTTCAATACTAGGCCCCAATATTATATCATTTATTCACTAGTAAGTTGGATGAATGGGCAGGTTTCTCCTTGGCAAGTTTGCTGATGATACAAAACAGGAAGGAGTGGCTGATAGCCCAGAATGCTGCGCCACTGTTTAGAAGGACCTCAAAAGGTTATAGAGATGGACAGAGAGGAATATTCTGAAGTTAAACAAAGGCAAGTGCAGGACCCTGCACCTGGGGAGGTATAACTTCAGGCACCAGTACAGGCCAGGGCCGACCTCCTGAAAAACACATCATCAAAGTACCTGGAAGTCCTGGTGGACAGCAAGCTGTCCATGAACCCGAAATGTGCCTTTGTGGGAAAGAAGGCCAGTGGTTTCCTGGGGAGCTTTAGGAAGGGCACATGATCAAGGCAGGTGATTCTGCCCCTCTACTCAGTCCTAGTGAGGCCAAATCTGGAGTGCTCTAAGCAGTTCTGGGCTCCCCAGTACAAGAGAGACATGGAGCTCCTGAGGAAGGTCCAGCAGAGGGCTATGAAGATGATGAGGGGATGGGAACACCTCACTTTTGAGGCAAGGCTGAGAGAGTTGGGCCTGTTGAACCTTAAGAAGAGAAGACTTAGAGGGCATCAATGTCTATCAGTATCTGAAGGGAAGGTTTCCAGAGGCTGGAGCCAGGCTGCTCTCAATGGTGCCAAACAAAAAGATGAGAGTCAAGGGGGCAGAAACTAATGCACAGGAACTTGTACATCAATATGTGGAAGGACTTCTTTACTGTATGGGTGACCATT
This sequence comes from Calcarius lapponicus, assembly GCA_039654755.1. Taxonomy (NCBI): domain Eukaryota; kingdom Metazoa; phylum Chordata; class Aves; order Passeriformes; family Fringillidae; genus Calcarius; species Calcarius lapponicus. The sequence goes on along the minus strand of CM077464.1, from coordinate 128,038,462 downwards.
CACAGGAACAGGCTGCCCAGAGAGGCTGTGGGCTCTACCTCATTGGAGATATTCAAGAATCACCTGGACAAAATCCTGTGCCACATGGTCTAAGATGACCCTGCTTGAGAAGGGAGTTTAAACAAGGTGATCTAACATGGTCCCTTTAAACCTTATCCTTCCATGATAAGAAGAGGCTAATCTCCATTTTTGACTGCAAAAATCATGGATTCATGATGCAATAAAGATGCTGTATATATATAAAATAAATTTAAACACTCTTTAGTATATCTCTTAAAAATCACTTGCCATATTAAATTTACTATTGCATAAATATTCCTTTCTTGTGAATTTTAGTGTATTCAAATGAATTTACCAAGAAAATTCTCTTCAGACAGAAAAGAGTACAGAAAGGGTTTAGATTAAAATGACTGTGACTAAGCTGATGCTGGTTTTACTTCATCAGTGTAACTAATGTCTTATTTCTATAGGCTTTACATCACTATGTCCTCTGTGTTGTTTTTGCCTAAAGCATATGTTTCCTCCTTATTTGAGCTGACAGCATGATTTTATTTTCTGAATATTCAACACCATCAAAGTTCCATGCATCGTTTGTGATGCAAAACGTTAGTCATGTAATTTGTATTCCACGATCATTATATAATCATATTAAGAATACACCTTATTTTTTCCAGTAAATGAATTGGCAAGTGAAATGTGAATCATAAAATATATCATAAGAACATAATTTTGTTCTTGATTGCCTATCCTGTTTGACAATCTTTTGACAATCTTTTTTAGGAATCTACAGTCTCCAGCTCCCTTCAGTTCTTTTGTCCTTTGCAATGATGACAGTGATGCGACTCCAAAAGTTGTGTTGAAAATCTTGGTCCTAGTTGAAGAATCCCCATTGTCTCTCTAAAAGCAAAGCCTTGTAGTACAGAGGCAGCCTTTATGGAAGAGTGAGAATGAGAGTTGCTTTGTTTCTCTTAACTTGGCAATTTTGTCCTTCCTATGATCCAAGCAAAAGTACAAAGGATGAAGCTGCAGTGGTCAAGCATGGCTGGAATTCACAGACCTGAGGGGTGTTGGTCAAGTGAAAAGTAAACTCAGCAATCAGACCTTTCAGAAAGCAAAATTCCAGGTCTTCAAGGAGTTAGTCAATTGGACACCCTGGGAAACTGCCCTCAGAAATAAGGGAGAAGAATAGAACTGACAGATCTTTAAGGATACTTCCCACAGAGTACAAGAGCTCTCAATTCCTAGGAATAATAAATAAGGAAAGAATAGCAAAAGACCAGCATGTCTGAGTGAAAATAAAAGAAAATTAAGGGAAAGATATATAGATAATATCTATGAATAGATTATCTGTGTGTAATTCCAAAAATGCACCTTGCACTCAAATTTCAGTGACCAACACATGCTTACAATTTAATGTCTGAATTTTTTGTGATATATTTTGAAAACCTCTAATCATCAAGATCATTGCCAATTGCACATATGCTTGGAGTTAACAATTTCATCCGTCAGATGGACATTTATTTGAGAAAAAAAAATTATAGAAAAACACTTTTCGATAAAATATTCTTATAAGATTAGAGAAGTCAAGAAAAATAAATGTCAAGCAATGCTGAGAATCACTAAGGGATGTTGCTTCTAGTCATTTTGTATTTATATCAAAGTCATCATTCAAGCTGAAAACTAAAATTCTCTCTCTAGTAAGCTGCTGCAACACATCTTAACAGAAAAAATTGCAGACAGTCTTTTCTGACAAATAGTTTGCTTGCTAGCAATCAAACCTTTTTTACTTTTTATTGTCTTCAACATCTCCTTTCCTGTATGATCCCTAAAGGCATCTAAGCAACAACAGATGTTATCTAGTAAAAGGCTGTATGCAAACTTTAAGGTCAGAGAAAACCTTTCTGTTCTGTTTTTAGGTCAGAGAAAACCTAGAAGAAAGGAAAAAACCTAAATATACAATAGTTCAAAAAACTGCATTCAGAATTAAGTTACTGAGAAAATGCTTTTAAATATATTTTAAAAACACCACTCTTTAAAAAGGGTTTTTTTTTTAGCCCAAACTTTCAGTCTCTTTCAGTATCTTTTCCTCCTCTCCATATGTTATTGGTTTCTTCTTTCCTCCATGTAAAAACACACAAATAATGAAATAATCAAATCAGTGATTTGGGGTTATAATAAACACTTGGGGTTTATTCTGGTTAACAGAACTATATTTAAGGCTTTTTCATTTTCCAAAAGTGTCCTATTTATAAGCTATTTAAGTTATTAGAAATTAACTACAGAATTGTTTCCAACTTTTGATGTGAGACAGCAGATTCCCAATATTGGTCTATCTTAAACATTGAGTGAAAGAAAGCCTACTGAGAGTTGATTTGCTTTGTTTATTTAATGTTTACACTCATCCTGAACACAATTTACAGCTCACTAGAATTTCCCAGGCAAAAATTTGAAAATTAATTATCTAAAATACTCACCCATACTTATTAAAAGACTGGGAACCTGGTTTTGGCAATAGACTAAATACTAATAATAATATGGCAGTACAAGACTAAGGAAATAAAATCATATCTTAGACAATTGCCCAGAGAGAATAGTTTTATACTGAGGATTCAAGAAGGTCCTGCAGTAGTAGTAGGCAGTAGCTCTTCCTGTCACTCAGCTGGAAAAATTATAGTCCCAGGCATGCCTGCGTCTTGTCTTTCCAAAGTGAAACTTCTGTCAGGAAATTGCTTCTATTGAATTCCATACTGAAGTTTTGTGCCATACAGTAAACAAAACAACTGTAGAAGCAATACAACCAAAATATTCCAGATCTATAGTGGGACAAAATGACTGATAAATCTAGAATTTTTTTTATTTGGTTTTGTTTTCATATTTCTTTTATGACAAGAAAATCTTAGATTCTGAAAGGAATTAAAAAAAACATCTTCAGACTTTGCTTGTCAAAATGTATCTTGAAAATCCTATAGGGCCAGATACTGAAATCAGTTTTGCTTTGATCCACCTCACCGTGTGTGCTGCTAGTCCCTTCTTACAGGCTGGGTGCTTAGCACTTAGCCTCTGGGCTCAGCATTTTAGAAAATACACCAATGTTCAGATTAAGGTAGATCCTCATATATGAACATTGCCAAATATTTTTGAAAATTTAGGTGCTCTACAATCATGTTGACTATTAAGGGAGAATGACTATTTTCACTGGGATGAAAAGTATCTTCTCAAAAAATTGCAATGTCCCACAAAGTAAACCATTTGAAATAAAAATTTGTAAATTACATGAGAAAAGAAATGAAACCACCATTATGATTATGCAAAATAATCAACTCTGAAACAAGGCAATTTTTTCTAGACTCTTCTGAGTGTATCCTCTGAAATATTCAGTCTTAAATCAGGTTCATTTAAATTGAAGTTGTTAGTCTTTTGGGAGGTGCTCAGCACCTTGAAGGATAGGGCTTTTGAGAGAAGTTTTAGTCATAAATTACTCTCTTCAGCCTATACTTTCCCAACCCACACTTCTCTACATCCCATCACTAAGCGACCTGACACGGTAATGACTGCTGAACTGCATAGACACCTGCAATTTTAGAAAGTAATCGCAGCAACTGCTTTAGTGACTCCCTGCTGCTTTAAACGATTTATGAACAATAGCTGATGATGGCTAAATAATTAGTGGAGCTGAAAAAAAAATCTCTGAATAAATTTCATATTGTTAGGAAAAGAAAAATGTCAAAAGTTGCAAAGAAGAAGGAAGGAAACTATTTTTATTTTATTTAAATATCATAATTTCACACTTCTTTGTGAGACAAGTCAAAAAGACATTGGAAAATCATGATGTCCTACCTTTTTTCAACAGATATAGCGAGGTTTTTTTCTGCTTCTTGGTCCCCAAGTCAAAATTAAATCTATGCCTACCTTGAGCTGTGTATTAGACTGAATTAATTCCTGGTAGTTCTTGATTTTTACTTCATGGTTTTCTGTTAATTCCTTCTCTGGGTGTTTCCTGAGAACACGACTGGTTTAAGAGTTTTTGAAAGTGAGTATTTATCTTCTGTAAATCATATAAATTACTGTCAGATTAAAAATAAAATACAGGATAGACATATATTTTGTAATCCTGTAATTCCAATTTATTTAAACTAAAATAATTTTAAGTGACCCATTGAAAGAAACATGAGTGATCTTTTTCCTTTCACACATGGAGTAGCTGAAGAGGACATTTTATTATTTGGACATTTTATTATTTGGATGTGAATGACACATACACGCTAAAAAAAAAAAGGCTTGTCAAAAGAACTGATAACAGCTCTGTACATACAAGAGACTTGGGCCTGGAACTCACTTAAAAGAAATTTGAAATTACCCTTATGCCACTGGACAATATACCCTGATTTTCATTAACACCATGACCACTTCATATAATAAAAGTAAGTATAAGTTAAAATCACTCCCATTTGAAAGGCTTTTTTCTGTAACAAAAGCAGTATCACAATATCTATTTTCCTTCCATAAATATAATTTACTTTGTCAGTCTGAGGGAGACAAAGTATTGGGCTACATGGTCAGCAGTCTCTCTTAGAAGGACATTGCTTATGAACTGCACCTAAATAAGATCCATATACCTCAGTGTATTGCCCAAAGGTGTCGGAGCCTAACTCCAGGCAGCAGCCAAGGCCCCACGCAGCCCCTCACTCATCCCCCCCAGCATGATCAGGGACAGAGCTGGAATGGTAAAAGCTAGAAGATTCATGGGTTGAGATAAAGACAGTTTAATAGGAAAAGCAAAAGCCATGCACACTCAAAGAAAGGAATTAATTCACTGCTTCCCATGGGCAGACAGCAGTTCAGCCACGTCCAGGACAGCAGGGCCCCATCACATGTAGCAGTCAGTCACTTTGGAGGAGAAATGCCATCACTGCTATCATTTCCTCCTACCTCCTTCTTCCTTCCACTTTAATATTAGTAGCACGCTGCTACATGGTATAGAATATCCCTTTGGTCAGTTCGGGTCACCTGTACCGACTTTGTCTCCTCCTGCCCTCCCATGCACCTCCAACTTTGTCACCAGTGTGGCAGTATGGGCAGCAGAAAAGGCCCTGGCTCTGTGCAAGCCCTGCTCAGCAATAACAAAAACATCTCTGTGTTAACAGCCCTGTGTTCAGCCCAGATCCAAAACACAGCCCTGTACCAGCCACTGTGAAGAAAATTGATTCTATCCCAGCCAAAACCAGAACAAAACAACATTATGAGGAGTCTTCTGGATAAGAGATGGTATACACTCAGAGAAAAGAAATGCACTGTTTTAATTAACGCTGTTAGAAAAATATTAGATATAAATCAGTATTAGAATTGAGAAAAAATTGACTATAAAATATTTTTATGAATCATAAAAGGAACCAGATCACATAAGTGAGAATTTGTTTATGCTGTTTCTTCTGATAAAATGTACAAACTGAGATATGCTATGTTATAATAAACAGAAAGGAGAAACATATAAATATATATTTCTTTTGCAATGATCAAATATATGAAGAATAAAGAGGCTTACAGGGGAAGTTATTAATCCATATTTTAAATATAATTAGAATGACTCATTAAGTGTTTTCAAAATATATGAATGAGAATAAATGGCCTGAAAAATATCTCCTTTTAAATTAAGCTCAAAACTTTCCTGAGGCTCTTTTCTTTTAGCAGATTCCATTGCTCTATGAAAGACATAATTTCTAGAACAAAAATGAAGGAAAGTTATATACTGATCTTCAGTGCCTCCAAGGTTTACGCTTTTTCTCTCTCTATAAATATCTTACTCCCTTCTTCCTATGCTTCAATGTTTAATCCTACTTTTCAAGTAGTAAAAGCTACCATGCTACTTGTTACTACTTCTCCAGTTAAGAAAGACCCTTTTCTTGCTTGTCTAAGCCTACCTAACTTTGCCTATTGCATAAAAAGAAACAGGTGAGATCTCATGAGGATAAGGAGGACAGAAAAGTAATTTCTTAGAATTGTGAGTTTAAAAATTGTGCCATAATCTGCTGCTGAAAACACAGCATGGTTACCTCCCAAATTAAGCCCATGGTAGATTTCCTAGAAGAGATTCTGCAAATTTCACAAGAATTATTTTCTTTCTAGTAACTGTATTTTTTCAAAGATTGAGAGAGTTGTAATTTCTTTTCATCTACTTTAGTCATAGCAGCAAAAAATACTTGCACAGAATGCTGCCTGAAAAGGACGGTATGGTTTCAGCATCTCCATCCCCCTTTTTTATTATTGCTTACATAAGGGAGAATTGTCTTTTCTTAAACATCTGGAAATACTGCTCAAATTTCCCAGAATTCAAACTTCCATGCTTACAGGAGATACCAACTATCCACAATTACTATCTAATTAAATTTTTTTAAGAGAGGAGTAAAATTATGTTTTCCATTAATGTTGATAACTCCTTCTTCTATGTTACAAATGTCAATGTCCACTCACTACTGAAATACCTATTTGAGGTGCGTGTTTGCAGCAACATTGTGACCAGAGGCTTACTTATGAAGAAATACATCTAAAATTTATTTTAATTGAAAACAGGTATAGATACTCACCAAAATATCTAATTTCAGGAAAAGTTATTTTAAAAGCTAAATTTGCCCAAAAGTCTGTATTTGTACTTTAAAGCAGTAAAGTCACCAGGGATACTCTAGAGCGCCTATTCTGCTTTGAGAAATACTCTTCCATCACTTCCCACAAGCTACACAGCAGATGCAGTTCCTATTTATACTTGCTTCTTTTTTACTACATTTGTCATCAGTGGTAGTTATCCTCAGATACATAATGCTCTCTTCACCTGTGTAAATTCAACGTCAGTGTGAGGTCAAGTAGATGCAAATAAATATGTGTCAGAAATATCACTGCAGTCTGCATCTATATTGAAAATTTCTCTTGAGTTCTGGGACAGAGCCTGACAAATCATATTTAAAAGAAGATAGCTCCAAGCTCAGAAGTTTGTTCATCAATTTAGTTTCAGTTTTCAAGATAGACAGGATGCTATTCCTGAAATACCTATGAGGAAACTAGACCTGGGTGGCTATTTTGAATTAATTAATTCAGTGATTGCGTCTTCAAAATGTCACTTAGAGTATCTGCCCATTCATCTGAAGTCTGTTTAACACAGAAAAAAAAGGACTTAGTTGAACATTTGGAAACTCAGCTTAAAATCAGGCCTATATTTAGATACTTAGCCATGTTGGACAAATTTTAAGAAAAGCTGTTCATTCAATTTCTCAGAGAAATCAATGTAACTTGCAGATAACCATCTGTATAAAATACTTCAGCCAATTTTTAAACTGTCTTCAGTACTCCACATTTATCAGTTCTGTGCTTTCAATTGCTAGTAAAGAGAAGATTTTATCAAAGGCATGAAAATTCTCTTTTATTTAATGTATTTTTCCCTACATTATCTCTTTGTAAAATAGTACTCATAAAATTGTTGTGGTTGTCATCATCATTAGGAGTTTCTTTTGTATTTGTATGTTGTTCTTTTCATTGTCCATTAACATCTATCAAGAGATTAAAGAAAATAAATAAAAGGAACAAAAAACTATATCATATCTCGTCTCTCCTTGTCAAGCAACCATCTTCTAAAGAGGCAGTATTTCATCACAGAAGCCCAGCACTTTATTTCAAAAATACAACCTCCTGCCAACTGCAATTTCATCTGGGAATGAAGTATCTCATTTCCCTTGGCAGACTTCTAAGAAAATATTTCAAAAGAGTGTTTACTGATCTTGCAACATAACTACTTTATTTATATTTATGACTCTTAACAAAGTCTTATCTCTTATCAAAGATTATTATATCTCTTTTCCCTATATGCATTTATTTGCCCATTTTCTGTTTTTTTTTTAAGATTTCTATTTTTTTTCACCCGTAAAAAACCATCCTAAGACATATTAACTTTTCTAAATGCTGTGATCACCTGAAAAATATTTATTTTTGAAAGTCAAGCAAAGAGTCACTTTCATGATGAGAAAAACCAGTTTGGTTTATTTCTTACTCAAGTTCACTATCTTACAGTGAAAGCCTTCTCTTAGAAACAAAAACCCCCAAGCTAATAGTTTTCCTATGAATGTACAGGCTGAAGTAAGTGCTAAATTGAAGACCTGCATTTAAATCTGTCTTTATATATGCCAATGTGAAAATTACCCTTTTATTGTTGTTTCTTTTGTTTTCTTCTGTTATTTGGTGAAACCTACTCAGTTTTTCTGATCTTTCAACATACTCCATAGAAAAGATTCAATAACATTTCATTCACATAACAAAAGACTAAAATGATCACTAGCACTGTGCAGTATATACTCCAGAAAATTTTCAATTGCTTTAGATTTCAATTTTCTGTTGATTAGTGCCTGATACTTTAATTATATACTATTCAGGACTTGTTCTTTTAACATTGCTTTAACTCAAGATTAATATTAGACTCTACAGATAAATGAGGAAATGGAGGATTGACTCAAGTTTTACATTTTAAACATTAAAATTGAAATGATCCCTCTGAAGAATTTGATTTTCATCTTCTTGACTATAAGCATCATTATAAGCAGCTGCTAGTACAATACAAGCTGTTAGAGGTTTTTTGTCTTCATATTTCCTGTAGTCTAAACTTCATACTAAATCTGTTCAACACAGTTAAAAAATACTTTCAATCAATTGCTCTTTGAGTGAGAAAGTACATGAACAACTAGCAAGATTTTAACCAAATGCAAGATTAAACCAATATGCAAAATTTTAACCAAATGTCATTACTTAGGAATAAACTGAAAAATTTCTTTCATTACTTCTAAAATAATTTACATATCTAGGGGTAAGACACATATACCAATGTATAGATGCAATTATCCAAAAACAAGTCAATTTAACACACTATAAATTTTTCAGAAATGTTTTGGCATCTAAGAAAAAAGACTCTCCAGTCAACTAACTAGTTAACAGGCTTCAGAAACCAGGATTCAAAATCTGACTAATTGAAAGGACCCGATTCTTAATTTTTCAAAGTTAGTAAGTGTAATACATACAACCTAAAAAATCTGAAGAAATGTATTGTGACTCTTTTTAGACTTCTCAGCAAAAACAGTTCTTGGTCATCAGAAGAGTATTAGATATATATAGGTGCACCAGAAAAATTAACAGTGCTTCTCACAATAAAAGTAACATCAAATAGTGACACACAAATTTGTTCCTTCTATAGAAAAAATTAAAATACTACCCCAGAGATTTCTTTCCTGATCTTACCAGCTCCAAGACACACATTTTTAAGCATATACAGAGAGATCTCAGGCTCAAAAATATTAACTTAGGCTTATCCCTCTGTTTATTAGTTCAGTGAATTAAATATGGAAATGTTAAATGTAACATCTGGTAGCCCACTTGTCTAATAGGAGAATTTTTAATTAAATAACTAAGAAAAAAATTTGCTTTGCAGGAGCATATTTTGCCAGTTCAGTGGCATCTCTGAGAGTTAAATATATTACAGTAAATTAAAGAAAAAATGAACAGAATATTTTGTGTTTCTATATCACAACATCAGTCTTTCAGTAAGGCAATGATTCCATAACATAAAATTATATGTTTAGTCCTTAAACTTTAATTTTCTTTATAAAAAGTTCAAATAAGGAAGTTGATACATTTTAGTGAACCACTATCACAGATTCATTACCTTGGCTTAGAAGATTTCCTCTATTAAGAAACAATAGCATAACTAAATTAGAAACTTAACTCCACTGAGATTAAAGTTTTTAAAAATATTGTCTCATGAAGAAACAGCTGTTCACAACTGATAACTGTTAGCCCTTAATAACTGATAGCTTTAAGTGATAGAAATTTTAGATTGCTACTTTTATTCATCAAAAGTAGTATACTAGACTGCTGCTGCAAAAAAAAAAAAAAAAAGGGCCTTTTCCTGCCATTCAACAAAAACAAATAATCAAAGTAAGAGTAATTTTTTAAAAATATTTGCATGACACTTGTGTGTATGCCTTATTTTTTGATTATTTATTGAATTTTACATATAGTCTATGTTAAATAATGCCCGGACACATTTATATGAATACATGTTCTAGAAAATGCAAGAGATGTAGAGGACCTTGCAATCTGGGTTTTATATGAAGGGAAAGAAGTAAAAAAAGAAGCAGAACATGCACAGCTTAAAATGGTCAACATAAAATTCTGAGGAGGACCTTTGGTTTTCATTTTTTTTTACAAACCAATTTTTCCAAGAGCATCTAGTCCACAAGCTGCCAGAAAATGGACTCTTGTGGTTTGAAACCCAGATAAAAATTAACCACAACTCCTCCACTTGCTCAGTGCCCCCATCTTCCTCTGCACCATGGCGGAATGGGGAGGAGGACTTAATTAAAACTTTTGTTTTGAGATAACACCAGTTTAATGGTGGAAAGCAAAACAAAGTAAAATACAATGGTAAGTTGGTAATAATGGTAAATGATAATAAGAATGATCATAAAAAGTGATGCACACTGCAATTTCTCACAACCTCCTGCCCAATGCCAGACACCCTTTTCCAAACTCAGATCAGCCAGCCCTTCAGGTAACTCCCCCCAGTTTACTGGGCATGATGGTTCTGTGGTGTAGAACATCCCTTTGGTCAGCTTGGGTCACCTGTTCTACCTGTGCTCAATTTCTTTTTAATACCTCTTCACTGGCAGAGCTTGAGACGAGAAAAAAAATTGATAAACACAGATTCACAAAAAAAAGCCTTCTTAAACCCTTTAACCTGACAAACCTTCAGAAGTTTATACAATACTTTATAATGTGTCATTAACTAGGCAACCATTAATTATACAAAAACCTTAGGCTTGAATCCATATAATTAGCTATATAATTATTTTAAGGGCTTGGAAGCTGAAACTTTTTAGTACAATTGAATAAAAGTACTAGCAGTCATAATTACAATACAATTTGTCAAATCTCAAAACAAAGTCCCTCTCCACCTTTCCTGTAGGCCACCTTTAAATACTGGAAGACCACTATGAGGTATCCGGGAAGCCTTCTCTTCTCTAAGCTAAACACCCCCAACTCCAAGCCTGCCCTCAAAGATGAGATGCTCTAGTCCCTGATCGCCTTCATGGCCTCCTCTGGTCCCACTCAAATGGATCCATGTCTTCCTCACACTGGGGGACCCCAGAACTAAAGACAGTATTCAATAGTTCATGACATGACAATTAGAGACTGTCTTTATCATTCTGGGCATCCTAACACACAGTAAGTCACTTGCTGATAAGTCTACATTTACAGCCTTTTTATATACTTCATTCCAAATTAAGTTTTCTCATAATTTAGACATGGCTTCACTTTTCTCTTTGAAACATTGGATTTAGCCATTTTAGAGCAAAGTTGCATAAGTCTCACTTCTGAGGAGATGTAGGTCATAGTGGTAAATAAATCTGGCTTTATTTATCCCTAAAAAGCCCCACAACATAGGATGGTAATTGTGTTCTGTTTGTAGTCAATGTGGTTTTTGTGGACAAAGTCTATCACCTGTGTGTAAATCATAGAATTATAGAATATCTTGAGTTGGAAGGGACCCACAAATATAATTAAAGTCCAATTCCTGGCCATTACAGGAGAACCTCAAGAATCACACCATCTGCCATGTGTGAGTAAGTTCATGGCCTAGAAATGTAGATATGCAGCTGTAAATTTAAAAACTCATGTCCACTCAAGTGAAAGCAAGCCAGGATATAAAATAAGACAAAACTTATGCCTTTGTTTTCCTTACACACACAGAGGTCACACTTTTTCAGGTTCTTTGTGAATTCTTGTACATGACAGGAAAGAAAAAAATAAAACACATGTTTTAGTCTTATTATCAGCTTGTATAAATAAGCAGTAGTATGTAAACTTTAATGGAAAGACTCTGTCACATGCCAGTTGAAGATGTTTTCTGTTTATAGTAATTTCAAGCATTTTTCAGGCTGTCAAAAAGCAGCGGTGATTACAGCCCTGATGTCTTGTCTTCTTGCATCATGTCACTGAGCCACAGAAGTGAAAAGCACATGTTATTCAGCTTGCTTCAGCACTGCTGATTCTCTTTGGCTCCCTGCATATCAGAGTTCAAAAGTCAGGAGAAAACTGCTGCTATGAAAGCTTTATGTTTAGAAATAGGTGTCAACAAATGCCCTCCTCTCTTATCAATCCAGAGGTGATAATAGCAACACTTGCAGCAGAGAATCAGTGTGACCATGGTATTTAAGTGCCAAATTTGCTGAGAATAGGAGCTGATGTAAGGAATTGAATATGACTTAATATTTTCAAAAGCCTGAACATGAAGCTAAACTGTACCCTCTGCCACACACACACATCCCATGCATTTATTAACAATATTTTTACTACTGCCATATTCCATGCATGGGAGAAAATAAAGGAAATGGAGAAATGAAGAATTGGACCCAGAGTGTGAATTTCAGAGAGATATCTAAAAACTCTGCTTTTGGTGTTCCAGTTCCTTTGTGTAAAAGGGCAGGAAAGACACTTGAGAAATCTAGAAAAAGATGAAAAAAAAAGCTATAAATGCATATGGCAGTTTCAGGAAGGACTGAAAAGATGTAGTTCTGCTCCCAGAATTCAGTGGTGTTCCCCTTAGATGTTCATCCTATAAAAAAATAATAATATACAAATATATGAACATAGGAGCTAAAATCTGTCTGCCTGTTAAGGTCTGACAGTCCAAGTTGACATGTTTCAAAATCACCCCGTTGCTTCCTTCTTTTTTTGTATGCCAAGCTTATTACAATTCCTTACTTTTATGATAGTCTATCACCCATTTCGGCAGAACAGTGTCATGTCCCTTCTACCTCATGAGTCTTGCAAGTTAAGAAGGAAACTAACAAAAACCTTTGACATATAATGTTACTACAAAAGGTTTTTTTTCCAGACACTTTAATTTTATTTAGTTGGTTGTATATTTGTATTTCATAGCGAATCACAGGCAAGACTACAAGTACAGAGAGAACTTCCAGCTCAAAAGCAGTAGTCAATTTATATTCCTTACTCATGTGACTGCTAGGCAGTTTTATCAGCTTGAAATTTTGGACTGAATCAATCCAAAACAATGCTGTGAACATCTGCATATGTAGTTGGTCAACACGCAAGGTGCAACCACATTGCTGGAGCATTGAGTTTAACAAATGAATGAATTAAGGTCTTACTTGCTGTAACATCTCATGTTTTCAGGGCAAGCTCGTGGAGTAACTTTTCTGGCAAGAAAGCTCACACAACTTGTCAGTCCTGGGTTCACTGTGCATGCAAGGAAAGCTGACTTCCTGGAGAATTTTACGTACACTGTGCATACAAATGTCTAGCCATGCATTTAGAGAATGATATTATTTTCCTTTTTTGCTCTAAATATTGACTGAGAACAGTGGAATTAGCTATAGATTGGGTACCTTGGCAGGCACATTAGGAGAAGTGAGCCTTTGAAATACATGAAGAACTGCTACTGCATTGCTGATTTTGTGGACTGTAAGGTTAATGAAAGACAAAATTAGTAACTGTGTAGAAGATAGAAGACATCAAAAGCCTAGAATATATCCCTTACTTCATCATATCAACATCCCAGCTAAAAGGTAGAGGTACAAAAACACTTTTCCTGTTTGTAACTACTATAGAATGGATCCCTAGATTAAATTTTTTAAATCTTTGTTCCATTTAAAATTTATTTTGCACTTTCCTTCTTGGGAGGTTTCATCATAAACAATGACAGTTTATTTACCAAAATATAATATTTTCTCTGCAAGACAGAACAAATTTAATATGATTCTTTTGCTTTTGAGATTCTCTCCCCATCAAATAGGCAAACAACTTTCACTTTTATAAAGCATTTGAGGATCCAGGAAATCTGTGTTTGAATTCTATTCAAGGCAAACAACACAGTCTAAGATATTATCAAAGCTAAAAGAAAGGAGAAATAAATGTTTCTAACTCAGATGAAGACTATTATAGCTTGAATGACCTCTTAGTGGATTTTCATTTCTTTATTAAGCTTCAAAATATTGTGCTGCATAGTTTGATATCCTGAATTTCCTTTTTAAATTTTTTTGGAAACCACATCAAAAACATCAAACGACATGGCTGTATTCAGAGACTGAGAGTATGGGGACCACAAAAGCAGAAAAATAGAAAAATATTCAGAAGCCTCTATTCTTTATAGACTAAGATTAAGGTTCAGCGAGCTTATTAAATGTTTATAGGATTTAGAAAACCTGGTAACCTGAAAGAAAATAACCTGAATCTGTAACGTATTGGGAAAATGTTCATAAAAACAAATCCTCTGATCATTAAGTCTTTGTTAAATCAGTTGTACTGGCATGTGTTTAATCATAGAATCATAGAATCATAGAATATGTTGAGTTGGAAAAGACTCATCAGGATCATCAAGTCTAACTACTAGTCCTGCACAGGACACCCCAAGGAGCCCATCTTGTACCTGTGAGCATTGTCTAAATGCTCCTTGAATTCACAGAGGCTTGTAACCATTTTCCTGGGGAGCCTGTTCCAGGGTCAGCCACCTTCTTGTGTGTTACGAAGCAAAGCAATGTAAACTTCCCAGGCAACAGTCCTCTATACACAACACTAGTGGAAACCCTTTTCCTGCCATCCAAACTAAACTTCCTCTGACTGATCCTTGTGCTATTTCCTGGAGTCCTGTCACTGGTCACAAGAGTGAAGAGATCAGTACTTATCCCTCTGCTTCCCCTTGTAACGATGTTGAAGACCATAATGAGACTTCCTCAGTCTCCTCCAGGCAAAACTGACCAAATGACCTCAGCCACCCCTCATTCAGCTCCCCCTCCAGACACTTCACCATCTTTGTTGTTCTCCTATGGACACTCCCTAATGTTTGAATATTTTTTTATATTGTGGTTCCCAAAAATGCCCCTAGAATAAGAGGTGAGGCTGCCCCAGTGCAGGCCAACCCCCTCCCTTGCCCGGCTGGAGATGCTGCGCCTGATGCACCCCAGGACACATCTGGCCCTCCTGGCTGACAGGGCACTGCTGACTCAGATTCAACTTGCCATCAACCATGACCTCCAGATCACCTTCTGTGGTGCTGCTCTCCACCTTCTCATTCCCTAGACTATACACACAATCAGGGTTGCCCCATTCCAGGTGCAAGATCTGGTACTTGTGCATATTGAACTCCATATGATTGTTGATTGCCCCCAAAAGACAAAAAACTAGTTGGTTATTCTTTCAAAAGACATAGCTTACAGATACTGGTTTTTAATTTTCACCTAGTGAAAGTTATCTGGCCCATGGGGATGGAAGTTTACATGTTTACTACAATTCCTTCATTTGTAGGAGTATTGTGAAGTAGAATTGCAGACTGTGCATCAGAGGGTATACACAAGCTGTCATAAAATATGAAATTTGTATTGCTTTTTTTTAGTTTTAACAATACTCCGAGGTAAATTCTTCATTTATTTTTTTTCTTTTTTCATTTGGTAAGCTTCAACAGTCATGGCAATGAAAAATTTTTCTTCCCCAGGCATGGAAATAATTAATACAATCCAATAGGTCTCTAGCAGGAAACCCTTCTCTAAACATCTAGTCAGGGCTCTGATAGGAATATGTTGCCTTTTGTTTCCCCCTCCGTGGTTTCTCATAAATGCTTGCCAACACCACAAGAAATTTGTGGCAGCTAAGGAAATTTCCATGTAGGGTTTGAGGTTTTTGTGTTGATTCCATGGAATTCTTAGATTACTGAATTGTATATTAGCCAATCAACAAACATGAAAAGGTATCATTACTAGTGAATACTATTGCCAAGTTTTGCAGCCATACTTTGTTCAAAGATTAGGACTAGGAATAAAAGATATTTATAATTGACAGTTTTTGAAATTAAGTGGAACTGCAATGTATGACTACTACGTAAATATTCCGTTCAGGCTTGAACTTTCCTATGAAGCTTAATGCGTAATAGCACCTATATACTTCTATTTAGATTTTGGAAGTAGAATGCATATTTCTTAAAAGGAAGGAGAGATCTAGATATTTCTAATGTTCTTCATCTGAAGTCTTACAAATTATGTCTTAGGAAAATTGTCCTATATTAATGCAAATCACTAACACTTGTAATCAACTTTTTTTTTCAAAACTTTTTCAACTTCTCTTTTCCAAAAAATTACAAAAAATATTATTTTCTATAGTAGTTTACTTTTTGGATCTCTGTCTTGCATTGCAAATAATTTATACTTTTCTACATGTAAAAAATGTTGAATTCATTAAAAATGATGACATTACTCTACTTATGTTTATTTTGGTAAAATTATTTTATAATGTCATAAAATGCCCTACTTTATATTGTATTGACCCTGTGGGAATGAGGTGAATGGTTATGTCTACATATAGTTACAGAACATCAAACCTTTATTAGACTAAACTGAAACATGATGCTCAACAACTTAGGCTGTGAACTGCATAGTTTTCATTTTGCCCCGGCTAAGAGGATATAAAGAGGATATAAATCTCAGGGCCAGTCCAGTGGATTCCCTGAATAGAGCCTCACTTAATCCAGATGAGTTTATCCCCTCCAACTGGCTGCAATAAATTATTTATTGGCAAAATCAACTGTATGAACAGATTTGCAATATATATTTGTGTTCTTCGGTGCTCCCAGTTCCATTATCAAATGTTTTTAAGGTAGTCATTGTCTTTAAATGGTTTCACTCAAGAACTTCAATAAATACATATTTGACTTTGGGCATGTTGGCTTGATTTAGGAACAATAAAATTAATTCCTTTTGAGCAACTGAGTGCAACTCAGTTTTGCAATTCAGAGAAATCAGTTCTCTGTGTTGCTGTCTGATCAGGATGAACACTTTGGCTACAGTAGTCCTCAACCTCTTAGCTTTTTTTCCCAGAATGAATGTAGTTCTTTGTTCCTACATGCATAACTCCAACAGACAATAGTCTGTGCTTTTCCGACCCATGGTACATGTTGCCATTAAATTATAACATCATGAGGAAATTAAAGGGAATACATTTTATTTGCTTTTAATCTGTTTTCCAATGTTTCAGGTTTTAAATTGAAACTGCAAACAGTGTGCGAAAGAGTCGACTAGGAATGCAGAGAATGCAAAAGGAATAAATACACTTAATAAACTTTCTGAACATTTCAGTAACTCTTGAATTTGTCAAAACCCTAGTCTCAAATGTGTAAGAATTATGACCTCTGTGACTTTAGAATAGGCTTTTGTGCTTGGGTTTTTAGCATTGTTTAAAATATAATGTAAATGATCTAATCAATAATGCCAGACAGAATTCACATCATATATACAGTGGAGAAAACACGAAGAAAAGCTGTTACATAATTTTGACTATTGGGAAGTGTTTGGTTCCTCTTCGAAAGTTTTCCAGGTATGTAGGTTTATCAGAGATTTCTTGTCTGAATCCCTGTTTTTGTATCCAGATTACATCTGGCTCTTTGTTTTTTTGTATCCAGATTACATCTCAACTTGCCCAAATCTCCATAATTTGTTGGTCTTAAAATGGGCATTTTATGCAGGCTACAGGAATATGCCTTATATAGAAATACAATCATTTATTGCAATCTAACCAAAATAGTTTAATCAAAGAATTATTTCAGACCAAATTTAATTACTAGAGAAAAATAATTAAATAATGTTACTAAATAGTATTGTTTCATCCATTTCATTTCATTTGAAATTGTATCATCATGATTATATCACCAAATGATACGAGATTATATCACCATTAAACTATTCTACATGCATTCTTCTCCTTTTCATGGTTCCACTGAGTGCCAGGATTGATGGCTACTGACTGGGGGAAGTTTGTATTGAATCATCAGCATCCTAAGTACTTTAAAGAAGGTAGATGTATGTTGATGAGAAAGATTTCTTCCTCTTCACTCTGGGATATAATTAAGAGCATTTTCCTACATTTTCTGCCATGTCCTACATTTTTTTTTTATTCATTGCTCTATAAATCCATGGTCCAAATCCGAATTTGGTACATAAGATATTCAAGATACAAGAAAAGCCTGTTCTTTGTTATTTCTTAAACTATTGTCGTGCAAAATTACAGTAATGGTATCTTTGATAGTGCTTATGTAAAGATTCCTCATAGCAGTCCAGCAAGGACTTCAGGACTTCAGCATAAGCAGATGGGATAGCTGGGTTTTATGACATGTAATGGTTCAATTACACAGCTTACAGAAGCTCAGCTCTGACATATTGTTTGCAGCCTCGGACAGAAACCTTTGGTGGGAGTGTGTGTGTCACAAGATTTATCTGGGGATTAGGAGTTCTATTAGAAAGGACTTCAAATGCTGAATATGCTCTCACTTCTTCTTTTCAAGGATGAAAAAGGACTGGATTACAGTGTATAAATGTTTAAAAGGGTCACACATGAGGACCCTGAGAAAAACCTATTTTGATTCCAGGGGATTATTATAGCAAGAAGTCACTGCTCTGAAACTAGCAAACAATCCTTCAGAACCAGCAGTATACTGGATTGATATGTGTGTGAAGAGAAAAAAAACAACTAGAGTGAGCTTCCAGGAAATCTACAGTTGTTGATTACAATTATTTTATTGACTTTGTAAAGAATTGTAAAAATTTTATCTGATGTTTTAAAATTTATTGCTAACTGATGAACATTGGGGTAAAACCTAGTGAATAGATTATGTTGCTTGTATTTTCCTTTGTGCTCTGAACATCTTGCATCTGCCCTTGAAACTTTAATAGCTGACAAAATCTTGAATAAGACTGATTATGGCCTAGCAGGTAGCAGACACAAGTATGAGAACTACTTTGAGATACTCAAAGTGATGAAAGAAACTCTTCACAGTAGTGACAAGAAGCTGTACCTCATCTCAAGATCAAAGATACATTTATGAACATATGTTGTTGACCTTGAAACAGCTTTTTTCCATGGCCAGAGTTAAGAATGTCTGTCTCTTTTGCTTCTATTTATTCAGTAACAAAGTCACACAGTCTGATTATATTGAGATAATAGTGACTTTTTTCCCTCAGGAAAATTTTTTCAGATGCTTGTGAAAATTTGATATTTCTTCAGAATTTGTTGTAATACTTGTTTAGAATTTTCTGGGCTTGGTGTCTGGGCTGAAGACAGAGGGCAGAGCTCAAAACAGTGTGGGCATGGCCAGCTTGCCATTCTATACTGCTGACTTCATTGCTGGGGCTGTGGTTTCAGGGGAAAGAAAAGGGTGCATACTGGAAGTGCAACAGTTTGGTCCCTCTCCCCCTCTGGGCAGTTGCCAGCTCTGGTAGTGCTGCAGACTCTTGGGATCAATGCTGCACACTCAGTCCCTCTACTGCTGTCACCCATCCTTTCCTGTTCCTCTGAGACATGGCTCTGAAAGTGGCCAACACAGATGAGACATAGCTCCTTCTCTTTTGTATACTCTTGTTATTAATATTGCTGTGGTTACTGTGTGGTTTTATTCCACTGCTGTTTGCTTTTGGTAAATTGTTATCTCAATCCACGATCTCTGCCTTCTCGGTGGAGCTGAGCAACGGATGAGAGGCAACAAACAGAAACTCATGCACAGGAAGTTCCACCTGAATATGAAAAATTACTTTACTGTGCAGGTGACTGAACCCTTGAACTAGTTGCCCAGAAAGGTTATGTATTCTTCTTCTTCAGAGATACTAAAAAAACATCTGGACAAAAAGTTGAGTAACATGCTTTAGGGACCTTGCTTGAGCAGGGAGGCTGGACTGGATGACCTCCAGTGATTCCTTCCGACCTATACATGCTCTGATTCTGTGATTCTTGGTGAAAGTATCCTCACCAAGTTTGCTGACAACACCAAAGTCACCATCTGATGATGCAAACATGTTAGAAGGGGAGAGCCATCTTAAAGAGAGACCTGGATAGATTAGAAGAGTGGGCAGCCAGTATGGGTTAGGATCTGTGTGGCTGGGGAACATCTGTGGCAAAAATGACCTGTGAGGCCTGGTAGACAACAACAAGCTGAACATAATTCAGCAGTGTAGCACTCCAGACACAAAGGAAAATTGGATCTTGGCTTACATTCACAGGGGCATTACTAGGAGAGAGAGGGACATGAATGCCCCACTCAATCCACTACTGGTCAGGCAGCACTTGGTGTACTCTGTTCAGTTTTGGTCTCCACAATTCAAAAAATGCAGCATCTTCCTTTCATGTTCTAAATGTTCCTTACAATTGCAAATATTGTTTTCAGAAGGACCGTATTATTCACATTAGAATGGAGCATCTGCCATCGCTGAAGAACAATAAGACACC
Source organism: Calcarius lapponicus (assembly GCA_039654755.1). Lineage (NCBI taxonomy): Eukaryota > Metazoa > Chordata > Aves > Passeriformes > Fringillidae > Calcarius > Calcarius lapponicus. The sequence goes on along the minus strand of CM077464.1, from coordinate 128,018,155 downwards.
AAGTTCAGCTGGTGCAATAACCTTTTCAAATCCTTGTAGTTCACAGGAATAATGTGGAGTTCTTTTTGGCCACAGTAAAATTGAAGCTGTACTATGTGTTAATGATAGGATATTTTTGATCACAACTGTTTGCTGGGAAGAGAAAGTCTTTCTATCATACCACATAACAATTATACTCATTCAAGGGAAAGAACTATATATACTGAACCCTTCATGCAGCTAGGAGAAAACAGTAAATAATTACTTTTTTGCAAATATTGCTGAGATAACCTCAGCCTCAGTTTTTAAAAATCAAAATGTTCAGAAAATAAAGAAAATTCAAAACTATAAATATAAAAGGAATATTTTAGACTAAAGTATATATAATATCTACTATATAACATTTTAAATTTATGTCACTTCTGCAAAATTATATTAACTTGTCTTTACATATATATGTATGTAAATATGGGAAAGTTTTTTATTGTACAGCAATATAGTAATTTCATCTCAATGGGGAAAATTTGTTTGGTACCAAGTTATAATTTTTTTTGTTTTCAATTTTCCAATGAAAAATACGTTATTCAACCTGTAGCTCTTCTACAAGAAATCAATAGGTAACCAAAGAATATTTGTTCATTTTAAGATTGCATTTTTGTTTTGCTAAGACCTCTTAAATGTTTGATGACAGAAAGATTAAATATCCCTTTTTTGTGATGAGCTGTGGCAGAGTTCTATCCTTTTCAGCCAGAAGATATTGTGGTTCCACTAAAGGACTTGATCCATTCCAGTTTTGGAAGGGGTTATTTTTCAACTCTTCTTTTGGTTTTGCCAGTAACACTTTCTTTATGAAAAATTCCAAGTTGGAAATTATGTCCTACCATTTTTTTCTTAGGAGCTTGTTGTTTTCTGCATAAAGTTTTAATTTATCCCAATAATTTTCACTTGAGAGGAAAAAACGCAGATCTCCCTGAGGTTTATATTCTGCCCACCTCACATTGCTGAATTCTTTTGATCATCAGTAAGAGTCAGTATAGAATTGCCTCATGGTGTTCAGCTCTAGCAGATATTAAAACATTTTGAATTCTTTTATGACTGCCTTAAAGCCAGTGTTTGCTCTTTATTAGATATATTAAGGCCTCTCAGACCTATTCCTTTTCTGGCTTTTTCTGACTAATATTGAGATTCTATATTTTCAATTTTTCACAAAAGAGGCCACAGCAATCTACCCAGCTGTTGGTCAGAAACTTCTTCCAAGAGCAATAAAGGGGATTAGGCAAGGCAAGGAAGAGTTACAAGTGAGATGTTTACATCATTATAGTAGATATACATATATGTATGTGAATGAGTGCACAGATATGCATTTACATATTTATGCAGACATATATATGTCTGTACATATGTGTATATATACACACAGATTATTTGCAAGAATGATTTTACTTGACGTAAAAGATCACAGATTTGTGGAAGATGGTTTCTTGCATTTAAAGTAATTTTGAAAGTAATTAGTTTTTTAAAAGTCCATGACACTTCCAAATCACTTCATTAACAGTTGTATTGTCTCACTCTGCTGGTGAGCAGAAATAAGATATATGCAGTTTTCCTAGAGCATAAAAAGAATCCTATTCTTTAATTTTTTTTGTGAAATCTTTGCTTAGAATCTCAGATACTCTGAGTGGTAGTAGACTACCTTTTGTGAAAACATTTTGGGGAGGCAGAAGGAACATCTTTCATTGACATGATTTTAGATTTTACAGATTTCATCTGAACCTTCTGAGACTGAGACTGAAAGTGAACCTAAATAGCCTAGTTAGTATAAAGTAGGTTTTTTCTTTTTTTTTTTTAACAGAAAAATGAAACTAATGTTTCTACACCTTCATTTTGTTTGCTTTATTTAAAATACAACTTGATAGACTGTGCCCTCTTAAATTTTCTTTCTAGGAAAAGAATTCCTTTCTAATCTCAAACTGCAGCAGCTGCAGTTTGAGAGCAGCTGCAGAGCTTTGTGTTTTCCCTCACAAAGAACTTCGTTTTTCTATTCTGTGTTACCTCAAAACTATTCCAGATTTCTATCATAAATAATCTTTCTATATGCAAACAAAGGAGACTATCAAGAAAGTTGGGGCACTTTTCCTGTCTTGAAATGATTTCATTTACTGTCTGTATGGCACAACTCCAGTAAAAGTCATGAACCATCTTCCTTTTCTGCTGAATTAAGAAAGTCTCAGTGTTGCAACATTTGCCTATTCCATTTCCAATGTACTGACAGTTCAGAGGTGTTAAATGTGGAAGCTCCACTGTGCTTGGAACAAATGCTTTACATTCAACCAACTAAAACCATTCTTATTTAATATCAATAAGGTCTCCCTTGTTGAAACTAAAATTTATTATACATAATTAATTTTAGGAATTATTTAATACACAATCTTTGGGAGTGTAATAGCAATTTTTGATGTGATTTTTAAATTAAGTTAAAAATGTATTTTGCAAGCATGCATAACAAAGCTCTCACTGACATTCAGAAAAATCAATACAGTAAATATTGTGACAATGTGATGTATGTAACATATAAAGGCTTAATTAGTTTTAAAATTTAATTATTTAGCATTTAATTCATCAGTCAGTGTGCTGTGGAAATATATTTTATATGTTCAGCAAATACAGAGGATAAACAATTCCTTATGAGTCAATGAGTCCTGCCATTCAGCTCTCTAGAAGAAAACCAAAGAAAACAGGAAAATAATGAATAGGTAAATACATGATGTTACAGGGTCAAATTTGATGTATGAGTTAATACAGTGGGATAATTTATGATTTCAAACCCAGAATTTAAGAGCTGACTTCTTACAGAAATATTCACAAAATGAACAAGAATTCAACCTTTGATAAAATCCCAAATTTCTATGACAACCAAGGGATCTTTGGCAAGAGGTCTCAGTTTTGTTCCTGACATGGGAACACAAGTAGCAAAGTATGATAATGTGACACCATCATTTGGAATCTCCTAATATTTCATGGCTTCCAACCAAAAGGAAGAAAGCCCAGTTGCTTAGTGGACTGCCTGTTTCAGTTTCATGCTGCTGCTTTTTAAGAAAAAAAGCTTTTGTGCTGAAATTTAAAAATTATTCACCTTCTTAAAGATCCTATTTAATCCTAGATTCCTGAAATTAAGAGCCGTATTGCATAGTTGTTCCGAAGAATCAATATAATGAAAAATTCAATAAAGTTTATGCTAAAGCACTTGCATTTGCCGATCTTTCTCTAATAAGTGTTTTTTTGTAGTTGAAAAATTGCAAGATTTTCCCTATTTTATATTCCAGAGTGTTCTTTATCAACTTCTGCATAGTACCCTGTACACGTTTTAGGCTTAGTCTTTGCCACCCATTTTAATTTGCAGAATTTGAATACCTGCTGCATTCCTTCAATTTCTTCGTACTACATTTCAAAATTGCATGGGTGATGCCTGAAGTCCTCCAATGTTAGACTTCATTTGCAATGTGTGAAACTGGTTATACTGTTGTCTTGCCTACCTGAACTCCTTTTCATGTTTGCAGTCTTCATTTACCACGTGTATCATGCTCTAAATCATCAGAACATTCAACAAGTTGTTAACTGCCAAGACATTTATATATAACTAGAGAGTTTAAGCAGTGATTTTCTATAATTTGTTGGGTACATCCTTTCCAGCTATGTACCACTCCCCGATCTGATGGTAGGACATGAGCGGTGTGGCTTGCCGTTGATATCAAGAACATCTTTGTATTATATTTTTTCAAAATAATATTAAGGTTTTGATCCTTTGATCTCTTTTACTATGATTGCCAAAGGAAAATAAAACATATCCCTATAATTTAACAAAGGACTAAGAAAGTCACAGTAAATGAACTCATCTCAGCTACCATTGTCATCATTGCTTAACTATTTGAAAAGAGTAAAGAGGTTAGTTAGGCAATATGTTCCTTTTCTATATTCATTTGGGAAATCTTCTGTTATCTCATTACTGCACAGGTGTTCTTTTTATGCTATTGCTCAGTATAGTCTATTAGTTTGCTTACTCTAGAGAAAAAATGCCCTAGTTAAAAAAATTGGTGGATGCTAACATGTTTGAAAAATGAAAAATGTAAGCTCTAATAAATAAATTACTTTCTGTAAAACCCTCAGTCAATTTTTCCTTGGCTTGCAATTATATGATTTTGTATCATCCTATATATGATGGGGTTTTTTTCAGCCCTCTAAGAAGATAACAGGAGGACTAGTGGAATGGTGAGTAAGAGAAAATTAATGCCACCAAAGTCAAGTGGCCCACACTGGACAAAAAGCTACTTTTAGACATTCATATTTAGTTTTCAATTTCCGTCTTGTACTCCTTAGTGTATAAAATAAAAAAGGATGATTTGTGGGCAAAATTCTGAATCTGCTTCCACTCCTTTAAAGCCTATGTGATTCTACTGAAATAAATGTACAGGTTTGAGTTTCAGTTTAGACTTATTGAGCACAAAAACTGGAAGGAGAACAGAATCTGCATTGTGAAGATATCCACAACTTCCTCTGTAAAAACTCACTCTTTATAGAAATTTTTATCCCAAATATTTTCACCATGAATTTAAGAGGTCTTTTCAAGTTGCACAAGGATCATATTAAGAATTGAAAGTTAAAGCAGTAACTTCAGTGCACATCATTTTGACAACACAAATATGATGTGGATTAACTCACTTTTTAAAAAAATAGAGAAAAAACTTTCATAGAGAGCAGGAGATGAGTTGAACCTGTGATTACCTTCCCACGTTGGTGAATGTGATTAAATCATTGCTGTCATAGAAACTGAATAATCCCTGAGAAGCTGGTTCAGCCATACCTAAATCTCTTGAGCTTGGTGTGTCCTTCTCTCCCTCTGTTTTGATCTGATTTCTTATTATTTGCAACACATTTAATGACTGGGTTACTATTCCAGTACATTTTGCACAAATAGTATCTCTGTTTGAAGGGTCTTTGGCTATTCCACAGATGATAACATATTGCAGAAATTATCTCACCATGGCTGTACCAGAACTGGCTTTCTGTCAATGTCTGTTGTGCTATGTTTCCAGTAACACAAATGCAGAGCTTTTTTTGGACCAGCAAAGCCCTTCTAAGGCATGCCCTATGTTGTCATAAGTAGACCAATCAAAGGTACCTGTGGCCACTAAATTAAAGCTAAGCAATAAGTAGGAAGTCAATAATAAATCAATATTCTGCTGAATTGTTGTTTTTCAAAGGAAGTGTTTGCAGCACTGAAACTTGTAAAGACAAAAGTCACTGAGGTGAGGCTCCCAGTAAAAAATTCAGAACATTTTTCTTTTGAGAAGAGTAGTGCAAAAGGCATTAATGTGACTTAAAGAGGGGTCAGAGAAAAATGTAAAAGTCAGTAATATACTACTTATCCTTTCTCAGATTTTCTAGGAAAGTGGAAAAATACCTTTGTTAATGACCCAAAGGATATTGTTGTTACCCTAACAAAATTTTTAAATAGAAGAACTTCACAGAAGGCAAAATACTCTGTATTTCCCTCAAATGCAAATTTTGAAGTTACAGTCCATGCAACCTTTTTATTACTGCTTCACGAATAAATTAATAAATACTTAGAAAGCAAGTTTCCTCAGCTTGAGGTATAACAAAATACATTTTGATGTATTAAACACTTAGTCTCATAGCAAAATTGCACTCAGACAGATGAAACACCTTTTGTTTGACTGTGTTTGGAACATAAGGAATATCCCAGTCTAGTAGAATAATACAAAATGAACAAAGAAGATGGTTCTAACACCAGCTTCCTGACTTTTGACTTCACTGAACCTCATTTTCAACCTTTACAGGTTGCTGTAGTAACCTGTAGCAACCAGATACAGTTTGCCTCCATCCATGCTAGATTTCACATTTGCTATAATGGTACTCCAAGTGAATTCCTGATCTTTATTTCAAGCAAAATAGGTTCTGTTAAGCAGCAATACTTATAGTACCATGAGATACTCTTGATTCTTTTCATTTTGGGGTCGATTCCAGCTCTAGTAACACAAGCTCTTTTCTGTGTAAGTGTATTCTTATGTTGGTTTAAATACAGTTGTTTGTGGTTCTGTTTGCTTTGTTCTGTTTGTGCTGGTTCTAAAATCATTTTGCACCACTGTAAAGACTCAAGCATAGGCCCAAAGAGGCTTTTCATGCTTTTAGAGAAATCTAATGTTCGCTGTGCTTTCTTAAGAGTTTATACTATTCTGAACTCTACTGTTTGTTCATAAAACACCTTTATTTAGGAACACTATGCTTTACAAACTTTGTAGTTCTTCTATAGCCAAGTGGTGTTCGAGATGGGCTCTTTGGAGCTGGTGGAAAGACTCCAATGCCGCATAAAAGAAAGGGCATTACATCTGGGAGCAGTTGTGCCTTTTCTATTGTAGTGAAGGACTAAATAGTTCAGCAGTAAGGGAAGCCTATGTCTGGTTGAAACGACAAGCAACTAAATTGAGCTCTGCTGCTGTTCCCTAAAGAGCATTGTGCCCTCATCTGATCCTGAAACACTGCTGTCAGTGGTGAGATGCCTATGCACAGGAAATGTGGTTTCAAAGCTGGGAATGAAAGCTATATCTAGAAAATATTTGTTTTAGAGAGATCAGACTTTTAGGTTGTAACTTCTACTCCCAATAACTTTGTTCTGATATAACTCATTTTCTTTGTAGTTTCCAGTACTTTCTCTCTTTGTCTTTCATCTAGACATTTCATACTCCCAGAGCCCTCATTGAGGCACAAATGTTTATTTCCTATAGTACCACTGCTGCCAGCATGAGGGAAAGCAGTTGTGTGGATAATAAGGGTCTATCTTTAGGAAGAAAAAATATTTTTCAAATAAATCTTTGATTTGTAGCTTTAGTTATTCAAACTGCTCCTTTTGTGGATTTGCTGATGTGTGGTGACAATTCTTACTGTTAAGTGTAGCAAGGCCAATATATCTGGGCTCCAGGGAGCACCAGGGAGCTCATTTTTATTGACTAGAGTAACTAGACAGGTAGTATTATTTTTTGGCTGTACCTTCTGAATAATTGTCATAGATACCAATTCATTCTCACTTTCTTGAACTGCCCCTGTACGCTAAGAGGTCTGAATCATATATATCTTATAGATTCCATGTTAGCCACTCATTTTGAAAATGAACATTCAGTTTCTCTCTGAAAGAGCATTATTTTTAAAATTCTCTATTTGTAAGTGTATTTTCAATATCCTTAAATGAGTTGCATATGTACATAAAACATGCAACATTTAAATCAGGTTTGTGTCAGAGTAACTATGGAATAGCGTGCACCTCTGTAATATTTATTATGTGCAGTTATTTATAGACATGCTTCTCTGACATTGCCAAGAATTTATGCTTCTACCTTAGTGCAAGAGGAGAGAATAGAGAAGGTAATCCATTTTCAGAAGAGAGCACAACATACTGAGATTTTTTGGGTTTTCCACTAAGAATCTGATAACAACAACTTTCATTAATATAAAAGAAATATTTAAAATGAAAGTATTGAATACATACAGAGGTGTGGGAGTTTTTTTAAATCTGTAAATGTGAATACCATACATGCTTGGTTTTAATTTGTGGTGAATTAATATTTTTTTTTCTTAGTAACAGATTTCTATTGTTATTTTTGCATCAGGACAGTATTTCATGCTTCAAAGCCTAAAGAGTACAACAGCTGACTTTCTTATCCTGTAGTAAAAATAATATAACACTTTGGAAAAGAGTGATTTTGTGCTGTCTTTCATTTTAACAATGACTTCCCAGGGAAAATAAAGGAAAGGAAGTTATAACCCATAAGATTATGGCACCTTGAGCCTGGTAAAGGTGAGATGCAGACAAATGTTAAACATAGAGTGAAGAAAAGAGAGGAATTTTATTGTTTAGTACAAGTCACAATACTTAAATGAGCTATTCATAACCTATTGCTCTTTGAAAGATAAGAATTAATATGTCATTACTTTGATGCCGCTCTTCCATGGGAGATGTTCTTAAAGATTTTTTGGGTTTTTTTTCTCAAAATAAAAGTTGTTTGTTGTTTGGTTGGGTACTATTATTTTTTTTTTAATTTTATTATTGTTAAATAAATCTTCAAAGTCTGAAAAAGTGAACAGAATTTAAGACTTTTGAAGTTAAGTATTAGCTATGAAGCAATGCCCGTAAGCTATATGGAAAGAAGGATTTTTTTTTAATGCTTGTTTTTCCAGCAAATGGTTCTGTTTGGTACAACTTGTGAATTTAAATTTTCTTTCAAATATGTTTTGTTACACATTTTAAATTGAATACATTGATAACAGTATTTTTTATATAAACTATAAACTCAATATCAAATGTGAAAAACCAGAAAATGTTCCGGAATAGAAAGCAGTGTACTTTGTTATGAACAGATTTAAATGTACATAAATGTCTTTTTTTGTTAATATGTGTTTCATTGACTGATTGATACTGGAAATAAATGTGATATTTTCAGTGTTACATTTGAGTGCTCTAATCTTCACTAAATCATTTTCCCCAGGTGTCACCTCCAAGACAATGATCAATGACATAGTAATAAAGTTCACTTTGGCAGTCTAAAACTAAAATGTCATTTCTATTGGGCATGAATAATTTTCAGCTAAGAAGAGCCTTGAATCAGAGCCATGATGTTCTTTGTTCAAGAACTTTATTTTAAAAATATTTTAATACAGATGGAAGTGGAAAAAAAAAGTGGATGTGAGTTATCTAAATGATGAAGTGATGTTTTTGTTGGCTGATTGTTTCAGTCTTGGCACTGTGCTGTTTGAAATAAATGAAGCATTATCAATCACTAGGTATAATCAGATTTACAAATCACTCTACAGTGCCATTAGCCAATCACAAATAAGAAATCTAATCCCTGTCCTCATACTAATACATATATTCTTGTCTAGATGCTGTTTGTTGAATAAAAATGGAAACCAAACCTCAAACTAATATTACTCTTTAGCTGCTAAGCATTAACAGCTGCTCAGAATGAATGGCAATCTGTAGCACAAAGAACCTAAAATCTTAGAGACAAGTAAAGGTGTTGAGGGGACATGCTGAGAAGTTTAGAGAAGAAATGGACTGGAGAGTTCTAAAACTAATATTGGTATTGTTTTGTATATTGCAACTGAAGTGACTTTTAGAAAGAATTTAACAGTGAAAGTGTTCCATAACAAATGGATATTATGTATTTAATCTCAAAAGGGAAAAAAAGTGGAAAAAGGAAATGAGGGCTACCCATAATGAGATAATGTGAAAAAACGAATACAAAAGGAAATAATAAGAAAAAATATGTTGCAAAACGAAATATATGTACAGACTTAGGGGAAGGGAGAGTCTCGGAATCTCTGCTGGTCAGGATGACCCTGAGATTTGTTAGAAAGTCTCTTTTCCCAGCCTGGCCATCGAAGAAGGAGGCAGGATTCTTCAGCTGTGGTTTTCAAGCTAGTTTATTTTTCTCTTATCTTACACATTCTTTCTCTGGCCTGCTGAGGTCCATTCAGCAGGTCAGTCCGGGGCACACTGACTGCCCTTGGGCTGTTCTCAACATTTTATACTAAAAACTATGTGTACTTTATTTACAATTATTTTCTAATACCTATCACCTGTGTTAGACAGTCTGTCTCTACTTTAAACCAATCCAAATGTGCCAGGATCACACAGAACATGCAGGCTAGGAGGGAGAAAGAAGAAGGACAGGGCATGCCCAAATTCCTCCATCTTGGGACCCCAAACCTCCATTCTAAAAACTTTAAACTTCTACCTTTTCACCCTGTGACAACTATTATTCTCCTTAAACTCTCCTGACTTGCAATTCTTCCTGCAAATCTGGTAATTTGCTCCATGGGTCAAAATCAGTCACAGGTGCGTTTGGCTTCATGCCAGGGCCTCGGAGCCCCCTGCCAAGCGCTCAAGCCGTCCAGGACAGTCAGAGGGACGCCCTGGGTTCTGACAGGAGCGTCTTGACGAAGTGTAAGGAGGGTTTGTTTTGATCAGCTCTATGAGCACAGCAAGCATTAAGAGAATGTGAGATTTTCAAAACCACATATACGTAACAAAGCAAAAATCAGACTGATTTTCATTTGAATTTGAGTTTTTAATTTGGTATTTGCAAACTGTGGTATATCTCACACAAGAGAACCTGCATCAGGGTACTATAAAGAGTATTTATTGGCCATGATGGCACAAGGGCAGAACACATTCATCAAGCAATGATGTCAATTTGTCCTCAACCTTTATATTGTTACTTCCACATTGTTCTATTACTGAACTTTTTGGATTTTGTAATTTCTTTTCTTTACTTACATTTTCATGTGCTTAGTGAATTTTCACATAATCAAAGAGTAGTTAATGTTGGAAGGGGACTCTGGAGATCATCATGTCAAACCTCTCTGTTCAGTCAGGGCCACCTGGAATCAGCTATCAAGGACCATGTCCAGATGGCTTTTTTACTATCTCCAAGGATGAAGATTTCACAGCTTTCCTGGGCAAACCTTTGCCAGTGTTCAATCTCACAGGGACTCCTTCAAGTCTCAATGTGTGATCATTGCCTTTTTTGCTGTGGCTGGGCACCATTGAAAAGGGCCTAGTTCTACCCACTATGCACCTTTGCTCCAAATACTCATAAGATACCTCCCGAGACTTTACATCTCCAGGCTGAATAGTCCTAGCTCTCTCAGACTTCCTCACTGGAGATACGCTTCTGTTATTTCATGATCCTGATGGCCCTTTGCTGGACTCTTTCTGGTATGTCCCTGTCTCTCTTGTAGTGTGGAGCCCAAACTGGGCCCCGCACTCCAGGTGTGGTTTCACCAGTGCTGAGGAGAGGGGCTGAAGGATCACCTCCTTCAGCCTGCTGGCACTTTGTCTAATATGGCTTTGGACATCACTTGCCTTCTTTGCCACAAGGGCTCATCACCAGCTCATGTTAAAGTAGATGTCCACTGGGATTCCCAGGTTTTTTTCTGAAAAACTGCTTTCCAGACATGAACTGGAACCTGGAGCTCTTCCTATCCAGGTGAATGATCCAGTTCTCCTTTTTATCATGCTCTTCCTGAGCATGATATCCCATTATATCAGGTAGTAGGTCATGGTGCTAGCAACACCAAGCTTGTGGGTTTGATCCTCATAGAGGCCATTCACTTTCAATTCAGACTTGGTGATCCTTGTGGATGTTTTCCAACTCAGAAAACCCTGTGATTCTGCAGATTTTTTGGTCTGTTGGTGTCAGCTGTTTGTGTCACCTCCCAGCATCTGGCCTACCTGCCAAGAAGAAAAAGGTGAAGTGAGGAAAAGGTTACAAAAAACCCAAAATCAAAACCAAAACTAAACAAACAAACAAACAAAAACAAGAAAGAAACCCCTTTATGATGTGCAAGCGCTGCTCAGCAACAGCTGAAAGACTGGTGCGTTTCAATTTTGTTTTAGTCACTAATATTGAAGTAGATTTTGAGAATTTTTTCACACTTAGATTTCCAGTCATAGCCACTGTAAAGCTGACAAGGTCAAAAAAAGCAAGGTATAGTAAAAAACCTTTCCTGTTTAAGTGCATGCTCCAGGGACTGAGATGAACTCCTTAACCTAGCAGGAGAATTAAGGAAAGGGAAAAAATGTATGTAATCAGCCTTGCATACTCTGAAGATGGAAAACAGGACAAGATTTCTAGCTACATCAAGACTGGTAAATTCCCAGAATAATCTTAAGAAGGGAAGATTGAGAAAAAACACAATTAGTTTTAAAATGGAGTTGATCCATTTTTAAAATTGTTTCTATTTTTGATTTCGCCTCTATCATTCTGATTTTCTGTTACAGTAGAGAACTAAGAGTTCATGATCCTGTGTTCCTTCCCAAGACCCAGTGACATAAACCTCTAAAGAGAAGGGTTATATTTCCCAGATTTTTTTTTGTCATCCTCCTTTGAGAGCTCTATTTCCACGCACTTAGAATCAGGTCATAAGACTTGTTCGCAATATTTTATTGTACAATGCTGAATGCTTAAACAAGATTACTCCATGGACTACTCACAGTAGTGATAATAAGCATACAAGTAGGTCATGTCAGTTCAAGACTCAAATGTTGACAGCCATAAGAGAATGATTTTTAAATGCAAAACATGTTCAAGAAAGTTATAAAGTGAAGAGGGTCAAATCATCATCTAAATAATTCATAACTGTCTGATTCTGTTAAAGCAGATGGGTTTTGAAGATGGAGTACGTGATAAAATCTATGTTTTCAAACACTAAAAAAATTGATATAAAAATTACAGAATCTCTGTAAAAAAGCTGTTTTCACAACAACATTTCCTGTATACATCGGTACACTTAGTTTCAAATGACTTCAAGTGACCTAATGAGTTTTGGCCAGAATAACTTTTCCATTTCCCAAGAGTGTAATAAATTTTATTCCCCTCCTTATTTTCAAATTATCTGCTATTATATTATTATAATTGTAATAAGGGGTAAGTTCACCCCAGTTGGAACACTACTTGCTTGCTGACTTTCCCCAACATTAAGTTCTACCGTACACCTTGTCAGTATTTGAAATAAGATGAAATGTCATTTAAACTTTTAAGACAGTTGTATTGCATATCACTTCTTACTTATCTTTTTAATTTTTACCTTTTTTTTTTACATTACATACATATACCAAACCTCAAGATCCCATCAAAGCAAGGATTGTTGTCTGTGTCTAACATAAAGTGCTTGAGATTCCCTTTTATGACAACTATATGTAAAAAGCTACCTATTGCCAACCATTAGAAAGGAATTTATTAACCAGGCTTGTAAATCAAGACCATTTGGAATTAAAATAACACCTACTGTGTCAACTTTTCTCTAGGACACCTTATATTCTGGCAATTACTTTTTTAGCACCATATGTAACATGATTCTTCATAAACAAATGAAATAACAAGAGTAAATAATATTTACCAAAAGTATTGCATGTAGTCTTAGTTCTTAATTGAAATTCTGGGAAAAGCTAGGACCATCTACAAGATAATGCACCTTCCCAATTTTTAAAAAATGCGTTTTGAAATAACAACAATGGTAACAAAAAATATATTTGCATATTAAAATAGTAAATAAATAAAAGAGTGAAAAAAAGTCTTCTGTACTGCAGTCAAAGTCAAAAGATAACATATACTGTTTTATTGGAAAGCTATGAAAATGTAATTTTCCAACATATTTTTTCCCCTTCATCTTTCTTTTAGAGAGGGATTCTGTGTATTTTTTCTGATTGTTTCTCATTTAATTAAAACTTTATAGAAAGAAAAAAGTCTTGAGAGACATTTTCACACTAATTGCTAAAAATTTAATTTTGGTTTAGAAAAGTATTGATCACAACAGAGAAATAAGAATTGTGTTAAGAAAGAAATGAGCCATCATAAAGAAATTCTAATAGCAATCCAGGATTTGTGCTGTTGAAATAGCGTTGGTATTCACTGAATTAATAAAATTTAATTGAAAGCACATAACTCTGGTTCAATATTACATGCATCATTTTTGGTGGCATAAGCAGAAGAGTTTCTCCCTAACACTCGGGAGACATGGATTCAGAACTGAAGCTTGTGGCTTATAAGTTCAAGAATGAAGTCTATGAATAAAATGCCCTGAGTTCTACAAACAAAACCATGGAGTGATTATGCAGTATATGTTTTTAATGTTGGATGTTTTCCCAGAAATTAATCTACGCAACAACTGCTGTAAAATCTACATGCTCTTCTTGAATTCATAGACCTATTAAAGGTTTTAGGCTGAAAGTCAGCTCTGGAGATCATTTAATTCATGTTATCGCTCAATGACATGTAAGGTTGAACATGTTGTCCAGGACATTTGCAGTCAATTTCTGTATATCTCCATGATGGGAATTCCTACAACCTCCTTGGGCCTCTGACTCTATGCATAACCACTCTTCTGTGGAAAACTCTTCTCCTTCAGTCTCATGGAAATCTTTTTGTAGAAGCCCACAATCACCTCTTTACCCTGCATCTCTGGGAATGGTCCATTCCTGCAGCCAAAAAACAGGGAGTTGAAAACAGTGATTATATTCTCCTTCAACCAGGTCTCCAACCTCCACCACTCAATGGTCTCCAGGCCAGCCTGGTCCTTTGTCTATCAAGGAGCCCAGAATTGCACACAGTACTTCAGCCTCAGCACCATGAGAGTGAAAGAGAGGGGAATAATCACTTTCACAGGCCTGTGGGCTGTCTTGTCAAGGCCACCCAGGATGTTCTTCCTACCAGAATTTTTTGCAAGTGTTTTAAAATTTTTTTACCCTATGGATACCATGAGGATTCTAACCCTTTTGGATTGCTGAGCCTATGGATATGTTTGATTTTCTAAAATTATTTAGCTCTAGGCATTTCATATATATGAGAAAAATTGAGCCTACGTGAGAGAAGATAGCAAAACTTGCAGGAATCATTCATAATCAAGCCAACTGGACACAATTACTATTTAACTGTGTGTTAAATATGCTTTCAACCATCAAACTTTTAAATAAAGTCAAAGCCCATGTTTTAAAAACAAAACAAAACCAGAACCAACTTTAACTTAGTAACATGAGAAATATGTAAAATTTAACCAATATGGGAGACTACTAAATTGTTTTCTTTCGTTATAGTCTGCAGATATTTATCATTGTGAAAGTCTATCTGATAGGAAACTTGAATTGCTCTGGGATGGGTTTGGATTTATTTTTCTCTGTACTTGTCTTACATATTCCAAGTGCAGAAGATTGTACAACAGTGAGAAGAGCTTTTGTTTGAAAAAAATCTTCATCGTGTTTGGTGAAATCAGAATCAAATCCTTCCAACTTTATTTCTTTCTTTCTCACATGGATCAATTGTTCATTGGATAGCACAGATACTCCTGTCATTAATTATATTAGAATATGTGAAATAGGATATTCTCTTTATTTAGCTATTTTCTACCAAGTGGATGATTAGGTACAGTATCTGATGGCATTTGACAAATTTGTGAAAATTTGCATTCTGAATATACAGCTGGCAAAATAAATAAATAAATTAATAGAGCAATGAAATAATGTAGTATATTTTGTGTTTTGTAATTGTTGTTACTTTACTTCATGATTATTTGAAGCAGTAAATGAAGATAAGTATCTGTACAAGGAAGAGTGGAAAAAGGGTGTATCTCTATAAATGGCTAGTTATGTATCAGTCAGACACAACACTCAAATCTTTCCACAAACAGGTGGAAAGTGGCTCCTTTTAAACACATGCCTTGTCCCACTGATATGAATTCACAGGTAGCAAAAGGATGAACCTTCCTAACTACATATGGTAGCTGGAAAAAAAAATCAAATTGAGAGGCATCAAATTTGAGAGACAACTTGATCTCACTTTATGTCTTACCAAATTATTAACTTATGTAAGACATTTATCTTTTCAAACATAGAAAGCTTCTTCACACAACTGAAAATGCTACAAGTAAAATCAAAAATCCTGAAATTGTCAGTAGCATCCAGTAATACCTTCCTGTGTTCCACCTGTTGCCAGGAGAAAAAACATGTTAAGTGGATTTTGTCTTGCCTTATTCCTTATTTTTCAAAGTGATTGACATTGTTGTTATGATATAATTTGAAGGTGTGGAATAGTCAAATAGTGGTATGTTTAATGATATAGAAAACAAAACCTAACTTTTTCTATACATATACATATATATGTATATGTGGAAAGATTCTTTGTCACTGGGAAAAAATAGACAAATAGCTATAGATATAACTCAGGGAACAATCATGAAGTCAGAAATGGACTAGCTGAAATAACAGGCCTTTCATGTCAAGTATTTTTAGGATTATTAAAACAGTAGCAGTAAGATGGCTATTATTCTGCAGAATATTTCTTATTTATGTCTGAAAACATTCAGCTTTACTTAAAAATAAATAAATGCACAAACAAAACGAAGAGAAACTCAGAAACTATTGCAGAACACCAAGAAACACCATTATCTCAACAAAACACAGACACCCTAAATTATAATTGATCAATTAAGAAACTGGAGAATTAGAGATCAGTGGCAAAACTTCTTTAGGGATAAATTTACTTGCATGAATCAAAGAGCTCAGTGAGTATGGCTGTTCAAAAGCAATGTGGAAAATCAATGTCAATCCCTCAACACAACCACCCTTCCCACAAAAACTTCTTTACTATTCACAAAAAAGAGAAAGATATTCTATCACAGTGAATGGCCTGAAGCTGGGTCATGGGAGGTTTAGGTTGGACATTAGGCAAAGGTTCTTATGCCAGGAGTGGTTGGGCACTGGAACAAGTTCCCCAGGAAGTGGTCACAGCACCAGCCTGACAGAGTTCCAAGTTTTTGGACAAGGCTCTCGGGCACATGGTGTGACTCGAGGGGTGTCCTTTTCAGGGCCAGGAGTTGAACTCAATGCTTGTGTGTACCTTTCAACTCAGGATATTAAATAATTCTATGAAAGTTCCATCATTCTGGCTTATACAGAAGGTAAAAAATTCTTTAAATGAAGAAGGTTTAACAAGTTCTCTTGAACATGCTATAAGTGTTGAAAGAAATATTATTTATTGCAATCTAGACCATGTTCTGAATAGCTGTTTCCAGTATTGAACAGGATGCATAAACATAATGAAAGACAAAGTGCAACATAGATGAATAAGTACCAGATATAGACCACTGCATATATCTAGATACTGCACTCAATAGATGGGAAAAAGGGCAGAAAAGTAGAATCAGACCCATATTTTGAAATTTTACATAAAACTTCCTATATATAAAATAAAGGTAGTATAGAACAGTAACATAAAATAAAAATAATAGAAAAGGTAATAAAAATAATTTTAGTACAAAATAGAGATAGTTTTTGCACCTAATAGATTTCTTCTTGATTATTGAAAAGTAGCTCTATGTCACTTAAAAACTTATTAGCTTTTCCTTTTCACAGAGGTATATGCATTTTTGATTCTTTAATTGTAATGTTGCATTCATTGATTCATAAAAAAATTTATGAACACTTACTGTCAGAACTTGTGTATTTGCACCTTATTCTACCAGAAATTCCATTAATCTCCAAGGCTGATGTCATTCTTGCTCTGTGAACTTGGAGAGTTAGAGACATTAGACAAATATATACGCTACATGCACTCCTATTCACAGAGCAGAGAACATTGGCAGTAAATAATCTAACGGTAGAAGACAACCAAGACTTGACAAAAAGCAATTCTGAAAATTCAATCTAATTTTGTGTCAGTTTTTAAGCAAGAAGAGTAATCCTTATAAGAATCACAATCAGTTCAAGAGTCATTTCCACTCCATGTCTCTTTTTTAAAACCGACAGGATTCCTAAAAATCTGACACAATATTGAAATCAAATTTAAATTATATTTCAGTCTCTATCATTAAGTATTCTCTGAAAATCAGTACCTTTTCAAAGATGCCTGCTATTGTGTTATCCACACACTCTCAGTCTTGCATTTTTTTCCAGTCAGTAGCCATTTTTCTGTACAAAATGTATCCCAGTGTGCCAACAGAAAGCATAGAATCCAGTACTATTTTGAGAAATAACAAAATTGCAAACATATATTGGATTCTTTGGAGACAGAAGAAAAAAAAAGGATCTTATGTAGAATTATTTTCAGGTTCCTTTTTTTTAATGCTTTTGTATATGAACTGAAATAATCAAGATGACAAAATAAAATTATCAATTTTGAAGAAATGTTGTGGGGAAAAACAGCACGAAATACATAAGTACTGTTCAATTGGTTTTGTATATATCTATATTTTTGTAAGCTGTGATAATAAGTTATTTGATAAGAAAGGTCTTTTATTCAGGAGCTCAAAACTATAAATTAAAAAACAAGATGACAATGCAAATCCATTTTTTCAATTCTAAGTATATTTTTGTACATTTTAAAACACTTGAAATATTAAAATCTTGACTGCTACTTAATTTGTGTGTCACTTTCAGCTGGAAGAAAACCAGTGTACAGAGAGGAGTCTAACCAGAAGATAAGATGACCTCTTAAGACAGCATTTTTATTTTAAGTTGTGTTGGCTGCACTCTGTTCTGACTAAATCTACTGAGAATCAGGAGTCATCATTTTAATCAGCTCTAAATGATCCTTCCTGAAAATCATATGTGTTTTTAAAATATACAAGCTGGGTATTCAAGGAGAAGAGAACTAAGTCCCAGTGATCAGCACAGCAAACCACCTGTTGTAAACTATCAGCAGTAAAGGAAATCAAATGGCCATGGCTGCTAAAACAGCATCAGCCAATATACAGGCAAAAAAGAAGGCTTTTAATCAATTATTTGAAAAAATATGAATTAAATAAACTCGGTTAGTAGTCATATGCACAGTTATATATAACTGTAATGACTTTTTAATGTACTCACCTTTTGTCAATAACATTGGTACAACGACTATTTCACATAACTTTTTCTAAATTAATTTATCCATAGCAATGCTTCCACGACCAGTAAACAACCTTTTTGCTTCTGAGTTTGTGCATAACTTCAAATCAACACACTTCAGAGCTTGTTATTTCTGAAAACATGGAAATTATATATGTGTAGTTTGAATATATGATTGCAAATACTTGACCATATATTTATTTTTCACAGATTTACATTTTCCTTTCAACACTGCTAAACATTAAAGAAATGTATTTATTGCTCTATATTTTAAAATCCTAAAAACGTGTAGTGCTTCTTTTCTCATTAAAATTTTGAAATAAAACATTGCAAAAATATGATCGAAATTATGTTCATCAGTCACAAAATGGCTTGAGTTGGAAGGAATATTACCCAGATGTAACCTATGACACAGGAAGGGATAATTTTCACTAGACCCAGTTGTTCAAAGCTTCACCCAACCTAATCTTAAATATGGGATGGAGCACCCAGAATTTCTCTCAGCAATGTGTTCCAAGTGCCTCACCATTTTCACAATGAAGATTTTCTTCCTAATATTTAATCTCAGTGTACTCTCACTTCAAAGACATTCTCCCCCTTGTCCTGTCACTGTATACAAGTGTAAAATCCCTCTCCATTTTTCTTATAGGCTCCCTGGGACAGGAAGGCAGCATTTATGTCACCCTGAAGCCTTCTCTTCACCAGCACCAGTCTGAGGAAATGAAGAGCAGTCTGGCACAGTACTGAGCAGTCTGGCACAGTACTGCACTAAAATGTAAAGATTACCAGGATTTGAAAAGGCATTTGGCTGTTTGGGGTCTTTTACCTTGCAACTGTTGTTTTAATATGCTATATTTAGCAAAACATCTCTATCAACTCTATACTGTTAAGAAAACAGAGAAGAAAACTAAAACAGAATCTTGTGGGTTGTAGCCATGAGAGCCATGAGCTCTTACAGTCATAACAAACCTGGTCCTGAAGGACTAGAACTTCAAAATTTACTTCAAAAATAACTTTTATACCTGAAATGATGTTTATATGGCAGGTTGGGTTATTTGTACTGCATAGTTTTACTTGATACTGAGCAAAAAAATCCCTACAGTATTCTCTCTGATTTTTGAGCAACTGACTTTGTTGTGCATTTGTGTTATTTATACCCTTATCCTTCACCTTATATGCTTCATTCATTTTGACAACTTCACAGCCCCTCCTTCCACAGTTACTTAAAGCAGCTTCATGGCCCAGGGTTGCAGACTGTCTGAGCTCTCTGCCCTTGCAGCATGACTAGAGAAAGCAGGAAAATCTCTACTGAACATTGATGAGAAGTCTCACTTGCCATTTAACAGCGTTTCATGTATTCACCAAAACCCTGTCTAATCTTAATTAGCTTTTGTATGCCTGAAAGGTTGTTTTTTGCCAGTCCTATAACCATTATATGTATAATTATGGAAATATGAATCTAAGGAAGCTTTAACACCTACATATGCAAGAATGAAAATTCTGCACCTTCTCCACACTTACGTAATCTGCCGTTGTAGGCAACCACGGTAATGGAAATGATAGTTAAATCACAATTCAGGGTCTGAAAGTTGGCTTGAAGAGAACCAAAAAGTCACTTTATAATAAATGCTTTTTTTTAAATCTTTATTAGGGTTTGTTGTTTTCTTTAATAACTTTTTTTAAAGATTAAAAAAAATAAATTTTCTATTAGGAGGAGGATTAAAATGCTTTGAACCTCTCTACTTACTCCATGCATAGTGAATTTGTCAGGATGTAAAAAAGAGGCAGAACATAAGAACAATGCATATCACAAGCAAGATTTGATTTCATTTGAAAACCTTTCTATTTCTTTAACATTTATATCACCTTTATCCTCTTCTGAGCATGGTTCTTGTGTGAAATATGAAAAGACAAATACTAAAAGGAAGTTAAATCCCATTTCTATGATAAAACATGATCTCTACAATGTTACAATGTGTTAGGTATCTTTACGTACACTTAAAATGAAAGTGGCTTGAAAAGAGTGAAATGCTCCAGCAAGATACTAGAGTTTTCCCAGAAATCATAAAAAAGTCATCTCGTTCATTTCAGACTTACTCTTGTTATGTTTTTTCAGCATCAAACTGATTAAAAATCATTCAAAATCCAAAGTGGGAGGATCCAAAGTGTGCCAGTCTTTCATCAACTTTCAACTTCATTGAAAATACATAAATACAACATACTACTAATGCTCAGTATGAAGAAGAATACAAATGATATTTTCTCATTTTTTATTTGGAATAGTCTGAGATATTATCAATATACTTTACACAATCAACTTAAGGTTTAACTTTAAATATTTAAGATTTTCCAAGCCACAATTTAAAGGATATCAGAGCATTTACATCTTTGTCCTAGATATCTCAGTTACATGCCTCAGATGAGGTGGGATTAATTAGGTCTAGGTTATAGACAAAAGATATATACAACGTATAAACCGTTATATCAATTTTTCAAGTGAGGAACTTCTGAGCTGGAACCCTACAATATATTACACAATATTTTTGACTTATGTTTAAAGACTGAATGTTCAACAGGTTCTCTCTAACTACCTTGTTGGTTATGATTTGAAACACAATTTATCTGCACTTGCAGTCAAGAGTATTTGACCAGGGTGTTTCTTATCTTTGTCTGTCACTTTTTAATGGAATTTTACCGGGACACATATACCCCATCTAATAAATGAATTATGTGTATAGTAATTAGCCTTTAGTACTGTAGGTAAAAGAGAAGTCCTAAATGTATTTATTTTTATATATATGTTAGGGTGTTTTTAATACATTTTGTATATATATGTATAGTCAAACAGTTAGTTTAGCAAAAAAAGTTGATATTTCATAAAAGTTAAAAAAAAAAAAATTCCCCTGAGTTCACCAGGCAAATTGTTATCAGCCGAAATGCAAATTTCCATATTTTGCTATTCACTTCATTATCATTGTAAAAAAGTCTGTCACAATTAAAACACAAATAGAACAAGGAATTTTTTTTTGCTATTTCGCAGTGTTATTAATTTTATTCCTATCATCTCCAGGGTTTGATCAAGTCTTATTCAACTCTGTGGGCACCTTTAAACTGATTTCTTTGTGAATTAGATCAGACCTTTAATCTTTGAAAGATTAGTACTTTACTATAGTTAGATAATAGTTTTCCTTTTAAGCATCTTTTACATAATAAATGACACAAGTTTAATCAAAGATATGTCTTTTGGCAGCTTATTCAACAGTTGCTATCAGTTTCATCTCTAACATGAGCCTGAAATCTATGCCTTAAAATTAGCTGAAAACTTGGCAAAATGGGAGATCGATAAAGAAAAAAAGGAATTGGATACACCCTTAGGTCATAAATAATAGAAAAATGCTTTTACAGTGATATCTGAGTCTTTAAGATATTAGTTTTTGTTCTCTTGTTTCTTAAAGGAGATGAGAACTGAATATATCTGCTGATCTTTAATTCCACCTGCTCTTACCAGAGTAAAATCCTGCCATGCATAAAGACTGTAGGCTAAATTTACTTTAAGAAGAGTGCCCAGTGGCTTTTGGGATTCCAGAAGGTAAATAGTCCAGACTCTGGCTCCTCCTGCAGAAGCACACACATCTCTTGGAGGCTTGGGCAATATCTGTTTTTCTATCAGCTCAGAAACTCTAAAATAGCTCACATAGCACTCCCCACCTGTGCTCAGGTAAGTGACTTGCTCCACGTGAATCATATTTCTGTCTCCATTTTCAGAGAAAGAAATAATTGGTATTGAAGCACTATAGACATTTATAATTACAATCAGTGGCGCTAAAAGGTTGAAACATTTTTAGTGCATTTAACACATTTGGGTAGTTCTACAAAGACAGCAGATTCATTGCAGTAAATTACCCCCATTGGGTCTCAGATATATCCTTTGGCTTAGGTCAGCCAAACACTGTTTTGAAATCTTATTTTGTAGAACTCATACATGCCTCAACCAGCCTAAACCAGCAGGGGTTTTTCAGTGTAACCAGCACTTTTAAATTAATTTCAAACAGAAAAATCAAAATGGAATCTTCTGTGAATTTAGACAACATCCCTAGTGAAGTAAAACAAAAGGATCTGCCCACATTCTTTCTATGAAAAATCTCATTTAAAAACATATTTTTTAGAAAAGTACAAAGATTTGGGAATTAATATTGATGTTTCTTCAAAGGAAGTTAAAGAGTCCTATTTTTAGTTATCCCACTTATAGTAAAAGCCATTAAACATATGAGCCCACTGAATAAAAAAGCAAATTAAACATATTTTTCTTTCAGAGAAAGATCTGTAGCAGTTAGTTCATGGCAGAAAAAGAAAATGAGAATTGAAAATCACTGAATTTACTGGAAGGTTAATAAATCACAATTAGAGGCTGACTGATTGATGCTTTAATACTTTTTGCATCAAAGGATATTTTTGGAACATATTTGAATTAATCATCATGATGAGCTATTGTGATATGTTGGACAGAAGAGTTTTAGCGAGAAATTAATCTTGTAAAGAGAAGTACAGTTAGAAAGAGAGATGTCATCTGTATTTCTATGTGGCCAGACAAAGTACTGCAGAGGCCTATAGAAAGGGGCAAAGAATACACAGAGGAATAAATTACTAAACATCCAAATAAAAATATGAATACATGCTATTTAAATCTGACAAACTCTAGAAAAGTTTACAAAAAACACATTTAAAAAAGCATGGTAAACCTTTTTCAGCAGTTTTCCACACTACTCGCTTTCCACTTTCTGTTCCTTTTTGAGAGGTTGACAGTCAAGTATTCAGCTTTTTTTCTTCACTTCTAGGTGCTCTTCAGCTCCTATAGCCACTCTTTTCAAAGCCTTCTAAAATATATGGTCTAATTTAAAAGGTTTTTCCCCAAAACTCCTTCTATTTTGCCCTTAAGGATGGAAAAAAACAAACCATAAAGCCATGAAAGAACTTCCCTTCATTAATTTAGGAACTATCTCAAGAGATGCTGTTTCCCTAAATGTACTGGCAGTCATCTCTACAAAATGACCTAGCAAGCAATCTTTTGTTTACTAGAAAAATGAAAATCCCCTGTTAACATTAACATTACCCAAAGATTACTATTACTACAAAAGATTTTACATTTAAAATGCCATACAAATGTCTAAACATCTACTTTTCTGCTGTATATAAGTGATTCTTGACTGAGAGTAAGTACAGCAGCAATACATTTCTTTGCAGTAGAAACTCTGAGGACTTTTCTTCAAGATTTTTTAAATGGAACAGTATTACAGTGATTTCAGAATAGATCCTAAACATTTGTGTGTGTTTTGTAAATATTTCATCATTGTCATTACCCATTTAATAAAGAAGGTGTCCGCAGATTTCAAAAAACTAACAAAAATAATTCTCAGGAGACAAAGCACTAAATGTTTTGATCATATTTTAAGGGAAGAAAGTTACACTACACTTTTTTCTTCCATGCAAAATATTTTTCTGAGTTCAAAATTCTACTCTATGAGTTGCACTTACTACATAAATTTTCCTAATAGTGAGTAATTTTTTTGTGTTTTTCTCTTTGCTTTTTGTTAGCATTGGATTTATTCCAAATGACATTAGAATTAACGATTAGGAGTGTATGAATAGAAATTTTACTGTGCAAAATCATTACTTTATAAAAACTTCTAATTTTCGTATTATGGAAAAAAAGGTACTATACACAACAAAGGAAAGCTGCTCAGCATACACCTTTTCAAACTTCTACACTATTCTTTAGACTGAAATATTAGAATTCACTTAGCCATGTAAGTGAAACAGGACTACCTGGTGCATAAACCTTACTAAATGCAGAAGCAATTGCTTGGCTTGACTTAAATAATCACAGATATAGCAATTTCTAATTCTTTCAAATTCTTTCATTTTAGGGTCTCTGGGAAGGGGCTCTGTGGAACAGGCAGTAATTGTTCTGTAGGCAGCAGGCTGACCATGGGGCAGCAGCATCCTCTGACAGCAGCAGAGACCAACAATATCCTGAGCTGTATGAACACAGCTGGGCAAAGCGACTATCTCATTTACTCTGCAATCAGTAGGGGCTTATCTAAAATACTGCATCCAGTTTTGGACCATCAAGACAGAAAAGGCATTGATAAACTGGAATGAGTTCAGCAGGGGACTCCCAGGATACTGTATTACACTAATACTTGATAAAACAAATGAATACCCCAAGCAAATATACAAAAATATCCTTAAAATGTGAAGAGTTTTGCTTTGTGTTCTTTGTATAATTCCTGTACCTTTTAAATTTCCAGTGAGATGTTGAAGTTTCTGTAG
This sequence comes from Calcarius lapponicus, assembly GCA_039654755.1. NCBI lineage: Eukaryota > Metazoa > Chordata > Aves > Passeriformes > Fringillidae > Calcarius > Calcarius lapponicus. Next base: position 127,993,398 of record CM077464.1, on the reverse strand, counting down.
AATTGAAAGTGCATAGCAAGGCATTTGAATGGCATGTTAATCTGCTGACCCTTAAGTTTATTTTGCATAATACATAAATCACTCTCTCTAATCAAAAGTACTTTCTTGCTGAGCAACCTTATTGGTGGATTTCAGTTCCCAACTGAAAATCCTTTCTAATAAGAAGGGATTATTAAATTTTGATTAGCATCAGATTATACTCATTTTATCAACCAGCTGACATTTCTGCTAATTGAGGATAAATGCACTAGTCTGATACCTCCCCAAAACACAGAACATATTGAAAGTCTCAGCACAGGCAGAAAACTTAATTAATATTCATTGTACTTCCTGGAAGCTACTGGTTGCCTAAACCAGGGTGTTGCAGATAAAGCTGAAAATGCAGTCTCCACAATATCACTATTTGGCACATTTTCCTGAAATTATTAAATAAAAGTTATATATCTAAATTATTAGCAAAGTGTTAATGTAATGACTTTAGTCATTACAGACCTTTCTGTGATAAACTATGCTTCTGTGCAGTTAGTAAAGAACACCAGGCTAATGCTGATTTCCAAGTCAGGAAAATTTCACACACTTTTGACAAATGGGAATAGAAAAATAGTGAATGGGCACAAAACTCGTCCTCTTTTCTGGCAGCAGTATATAGGATTGGTAAAAACATGGACATCTTTCTTTCTTTCTTTGATTACTTTCATTAAACCTGAGCAGAAATCTGAATTATTTGAAATGAAAGATACTATTGGTTTTATTGTGAAGCCACTTCCTGCAATGCTTCATTGTCATACTCTAAAATGGCTTTATTTTGCTGTGAAATATTGTTATTCCAAAAAGTTTAAGTTACCTAAAATGCAGTCTTTCTTTAAAATCTTGTATACCTCACAGTTTAAAACACAGCAGTTTAGCTGTTTCTCAGTTTAGGTAAGAAATCCAGCAAATGCAGCTTTTAGATAATGACACAAAAATGAAGCTGAAAAGAAAGTTATTTTTTTCCAAAGATAAACAAATGGATAATCTCTGATATCCTTTTTTCCGTTGTGAATAGGGTAGATCACATCAAAGGCACAACACTGACACTCTCATCTAACTGCAACAGTCTTAAAGATAATATTGATTTAGATAAAGGAAAAAAAGATTGAAGAAAATCTATGCCAAATTGAATATCAGTTTATTGTGTCAATTGTTATGAATATGATTATATTAGTGGATTTATTTAACCAGCTAATCTTTGGAATATGGAATTCTTAAGTAATCATTTTTTGTTTGCAATAATAATTGAATTAGAATAGGGTACAATTGCAATATAATTAGCAATTCAAATCAGATTCAAATTTGTGAAAAGTACACTGAATTTCAATTGTAGCTAATTTGCAAGCATGGTAGGATTTTTAAGGGTTTGGAATTTTATAGCACTTTCCTTTTCATATTCTGACATACCTAGCCACACAATATTTTATATTAACAAGCTTCACACTAATCAAAAATATGATATCAAGTGAGTTAGAATATTTTTTTCTATTTTCTGTTCTGATTTGACAATTACAGTATAAAATGATTGGCATAAAATTAATTAAAATAGGTACAATTCATTTTAAAATCATAATAATCCATTTTAATCAGCCTGGTTCATTGTAAATCCTTCATTGCATTTTGTGGTATAAATGTCAACATGAAAGTTCTTATCGTTCCACAAACTCAGAAATCCAGTTACATGGTGACCACAACTTTCATTTCATTAAGAGCATTTTCACTTGTTTTTATACTTTGTGACATTTTACATCAGAGTTATTCCCTGAGAATTTTGCTAAGCATGTCTTGATTGACAAAACAGAAGGAAAACAGAAAGTACAGTCAAAAGTATAACTTAGTGCAGCAAAGACCTTATTCTATTCAGACTTTGGCTGAAAGAATTTATTGATACTCTCTGTGCCTCATTTTCTTTTAGCAAACATTTAAGAGGAAGATGTCTTTTGTCACTGAAAAAAATACATACTAATATCACTACTAGTGACATTGTAACTCAGTGAAAATCTCTACTGCTTAAATTGCAAGGATATAGGTTGTTCTTCAATAATGGGAAATGCTCAGAACCTGTCAGGACCTGTCCTTTTGCCTTTCTTGTAGAGAAATAAGATAAAATTTTAATACTGTCAACATTTCCCATTATTCTTGGTTTAGAACCAGAGATTTGTTGCAACATGAGCAGAATGGAACAAACTCCAGCAGCAAAGTGTCATGATAAACAACTCCTTTTTTCCTTGAAAGTGGGCAGAACTGGTGCACACACATAAAAATGTTGTCGCACATGCCCAAGTTGTATATTGTTCAGGTACGTGCATATTGAAACAAGCATGTGGGAGAACAGTAGCCTTATAAAAACACCCTGCATTTATTTGATACAGATGGATCTACATACTGTTTCTGCAGCATATAAAACTGTAGCATCTGGCCTTTTGCTGTCCTTCTTTGAAGTATTATTCGGCTGTAATTCTGAATCATCAAATTTATAACTATGTAGATGTGACCTGCCTATCTGGACATAAGCAATTGGCAAAGTGAACAAAATCAGTAATGGACAAACTCAGTAATGCTTTCAGAAGAACTTAAACCTCTTCTTTTCCTCATACTCATGTTAGTTTGGAAAAATAAAAAAAGAAAAAAAAGTGGAATTACCTTCTCCCTCAGCACTTCAGAAAAATAACTGGTGAAGTTGCAAATTATTGTATCCCTGCAAAAAAAATATAATTAAAAGAGGAAAGAAGGAATTTTTTTAAAGTTTTAACATCTCTTCTGTAGCTTTGTCCTCTCTAAAGAGGTTTGCCCAAGCTGCTTCCACTTTTGCCTAAATAAAAATCATTAAGGACTCGATCAAAAAAGTAATTGTTTCTGTTAAATAAAGAAGGGCACGCTAATATAACCTCAAGCTTATTTACACCCATGTGAATAGCAATAGCTTGATTTTGATCTGCGTTATTCAGCAACGCTTTCACTAAATATCACAGCTTCTCTGATTTGAAAATTAATGATTTTGAGTTTTAGTGTCAGAACACACCAGAAAAGCACATCCTCAGTTGTGCTGATCTTGGTTGTAATCCTACAGTCCCATAAAATGGAATTATTCCTACTATAGATGATTATAGATTATTCATATTAGAAGGGATGTCAAGGTCTTTTTCAAGAAAAATATAGAATAAAGAATTAAATTATTGAATATTTATTGAATGCAATTCAAAAACCCAGGGAAAAATGTACATTTTTTCTGAAATTGTGTTGAAAGTTTTGAGAAGAAACTACAAATCATAAAATATTCCCCTTATAAAACAAACAGAAGCACACAATAATGTTCATATTTCAAATATGATGACAATTCAATTTATAATACATCTGGGGGTACAGAGAGTGAAATTTAATCAAAAGTCCAATCCTTACCTGGGCCAAAATCAATTTACAACAGGATTTAAGTTTTCTGTGTTTTAACAGTGGTTAATTTCAATTTATATTCTGTTTGCAGGTTTGAGTGTAGAATTCTATACCAGACAGTTGAATTGCAGTTGCATTCCTAGAGCTGAGCCTCTTCATGTAGGACTCACAGCAGGAACATGTTAATTCTATCTTTCAGGTACCTTAACATTCTCCAGAGGTTAGGTATTCAAAATTCCAGAGATTCTTTTCTCAATGTCAGCAATCAATTTTTTTCTTCCTTAAACTCTAAGTGGCTTCCTCATTTAAAAATATGCAGGAAGGAGAAAAGTAAGTGTTGATAATAAGTCTAATATAATGTCACAACTTTATTTATGAGACTTTATCCTAAAATGAAAGCAATAGCTTCTGGTATTGCCTGTTGGGATATGTAACTGAAAATATTTTGTTTATTTGGCAAAAGACAGGTGAGGAGAATCTCAGCCCTACAAGGCTCTTACTACCTGTCCCAGTTTGAGCAGGGAAATAGGTAATTTTCTTCTTAGTAGATAAATAATTTTTTGATTCAGGGTGAAAATAAAATAGATAACACATTGATGTTTTTGTTGTTGCTAAATAGTGTTTACCTTAATTCAAGGACTTCTTACTTTCCCATGATGTGCTAGTGAGAGCTGCAGAAAAAGCTGGGAGCATGGGATCATGGCCAGGACAGGTGACCCAAACTGGCCAAAGGGATATTCCATGACAGAGAATATCATATCCAGTATATGGACTGGGGACATTACCCAGCAGGACACTGATCATTGCTTAAGGTCAGACAGAGCATCAGTCAGCAGCTGGTGATCATTTGTATCATCATTTGTTTTCCTTGGGTTTTGTAACACTCTTTTCCTTCCCTTATAATCATCAGCATCATCATCAGTATCATAATTTGTTTCAATTATTAAATTGTTCTAATCTCAACCCATTGGATTTACCTTTTCTTTCTGTTTCTTGTCCCCATGAGGGATGAGAGGACAGGGGGTGAGAGAGTAGTTGCATGGTAGTCAGTGGAGTCTGTTTTGACTTTTAATCTTGTCTCCAAAGAAGAGGTGAAAAGGAAGGATCAAGTTGAATGCAATTTAACAAATTTGGGAAAATGGAGTGGAAATGGAAGGGTAGAAGGGTTGGCACAATTTCAACATGCTGCAGTCAGTACGTTTGTTTCCCAGCAGCTGTGACCTCATCAAGATTGTTGTTCTGCCTTCTTGTTAAACTTCTCTAGTTCTTGCTATGTAACCTTACTTTGTGCTTTCTATATTGCATCAAGTCAAAGTAATGCTTTTTCAAAAGGTTGATTTTGGTGTTCCCATCTCTACAAATATCTGAAGCTACCAGCTATATTAACCCTATGCAGTGCGATTGGGCTTTTTACACTTAAGAAACACAAAACTCTATGGACAATTGCCAAAAGTTAAAACAATCAAACAAAAAAAACTCCACATTTAAAGCTTTAAAAAATCCAGAATAACTTTATTTCAACAGCAAAACATCAAAATGAAAGAAAACAAACAAACAATCAAACCCAGCATTGTAGAAATTTAAAACTCATTTGAAATTATATGGTGTCCTCTTGAAAACCATCATCATGGGAATCCCATTATAAAGCCACCAAGGTGTGCTTCATAGAGCTTCTGGTAAATGATACTACACCAAATTATTATCCTTGTCCAAATAATTATTGAACAGTAAGATCTTTGGCATAGGTATTAAAACTTCTGGGGTGAATAAAAGTCAAACTAGAAGTTCTTTATTAAATCAATATTAACAGTGGTCATACCACATACAAAAGTCAGCTAATCTAAGTTACTACATAGATGCTCCAGCAGCTCTTTAGAGCTGGTCCTGTGAGGGTCTCTGACTCTCACTCTGCATGCAGGAGTGCAAACACCACCTTACATCTCTTTGAGGTGTTCTTACACTGTTCCTCTTGGCGGTAGAGTTTGATCTCATCTGGCTGGACCATGCTTGCCTTAGCACAGGTTCCTTGCTGATATGCAATGCCTTTACTTGTTGAGACTATTCTGATTTTAACAGTCATACAACAGACATCCAATCATTTGTCTACACTATCACTGAAATTCAGATAGGCAAAGTCTAGCAATATGAAAGCTCTTATATTTTCAAAGATATTTAAACATAAAAGAGTAGTGAGGAGCAAGATATGGGGCAGGGTCTCCTTGTAGGTGGAGCACAGCACAAGACTACGCTGTATAATTATTAATACAGTCTTGTGTACTTTCCAGATTCCTTCTTTAATTGAAAATACCATTAAATACAAACGACAGACATGCACTTCCTTTAAAAAGCTAACAAAGAGATGTTTTCAAACTAAACATTAAGGTTTTTTTAAAATGGTGACATTTGACTGTTAAAAGTTATGTAGCACAAATGACTCCCTCTTTGCTTTTTTGTCTATCACCTTTTGTGCTACAAAATTTTTATAGAGAAAATTTTCCCTTTTTTCTTGTTTTGCTCTCTAAAACATAGTTTGCATGTTATTTCAAATAACTCATTTTAGTCACTTTGTCAGTTTTGTAGCTGCTTCTGTCCATTTTATAATTTCACGCATGACATTTTCCATTACCTTTAAGTAGCCAGTGGCAGTTATTTAGAGAGTTTTTTCCTTCAAAATATTTCCATGGAGACTAGAATTAAATAGTCATTAAAATAGGAGAGTTCTTTTGTTCCTGTGAAATAGTTCTTGCACAGCAGTGAAATTGCTGAAATTTACAATTACATAGAATGATAGAAATTTTTTGGCTGGAAAAGATCTTTAAGATCATCCAGTCCATGTAGGAACTTAAAATCTGTGTGGGTGTGGGTGTGGGGGTGTGTGTGTTTGCGTGCATCCGTGTGGGGGTGATGAGTCATGATGGTGATGCCCTTAAAAACATCAAGTTTAATATTTAGATAATGACTAGAATAGACAGACATAGCTGTTCCAGTCCTTCTAAAGATTAAAGTGCCAATATACTCAAGAAATTCATGATTTGAAATACAAATAAACCTCTTCAATTTTTCTGTGGCATTTGTTTACAACATCCCTGAAGAACAAACAATGAACATAGGTGCTTGTGTGAAAAGAATTAAATTTCAAATGTGCTGTGGAACAAAATCCATGCAGTGAAGCAGCAAATGATACTGGGGAAAAGAAACCCCAGTATTGCTGAATATGAAAATAATTTGAAACTTAAATGCAATTTAAAAAATAAAGACAAATATTTGTCTTTTTAAGTACAGGAAGCATGAAAATAAACATTTTGTTTATCCTTCATGGGGATAAGAACAGCTGCCAGCTGTCTTTTGAGAAGAGGGAAGGATTGGTGCATTTTCAAGCTGGAAAAAAAATTGTGAAACCTGTTCTTAGAGTTAGGATGTATTGTGAGATTCTAGAGTATTAACTGCAAAAATGCTTACTAATTCCTTATGAAAAAGGTTGTAATAATACAGTAGACTAGCAGCTACAATTGGTACCACAGATATTCCCAGAAGAAAAGCAACCAAGACTAATCCTAAAATTAAGGCAGCCAAATATATTTAACTACACTAATCCAGCCTGTAAGGTACATCTCATGGTCATTAAGGCTTGATAGCATCTGACATCATCATGCTCAACAATAAAAAGGGCTCCTAGAAATTTCATCTGAAGAACAATCATGTTTGTTAAAAATATCTGATGGAGTGAAAGCTGTAAAAATCACACATTCAGCTGACACCAAAATATTATGTGCTCTATTAACCAGGATTTTTATTTGTATTTTTCAGATGTTGAAATAAAGTTCTGAACAAATCTCAGTTTGGACTGGATGAAAAAAGTTTTCTCTGGTTCTGCTGGAATACAGAAGATAGTCTTGAGAATAAACACCATGTAAAACTAACCTAAAGACAAGGTGTTTTTAATTTATTTTTATTCACTTCTTAAATTTACATACGTAAATGGAGGTAGGCAAACACACTTCAATACAAATTACCTGTTAGGCTTTTAGTAGCCTATTTAGACTCCCTCCCTGACATAAAATTCTCAGTTTCTTATTTATTAACCTTTCAGTAGGTTGGAAAGGAAAATCTATTCCTGTGAAGCGGTAAATTCACATTATAGAACAAAATATTGAAAGATCATAAAAAATCAAACAGTAAAACAGTAGGTCTATCTGAAGGTTTTCACATAAAACTGCTTTTAAAGGCAAAAGTAGATCTCCCACAACTGCCCTTTTTCACAGAAACATTTCACCACAAGTATGCATTTAACTCAAAGCAAAAAAATTTTACTTGAGGAACAAGAGATACAAACCAGAATAAAAGCCAATTCAACTTTGTTCTGTGACCATCAGAGTTGTCTGACTGTCTTGTGAAAAACATAGCTTGAATTCCTCATGCTGTATTCTTCTGCTTATGGTAAGACTGCGCTCTTGTACCAGATACCAGATGTAAGATCAGTACGGCTTGTGTGCTTAAAGAATGTTTTCTAAATTTACCATCTGTTAAAAATCACAGAACTCTAAAATCCTTCAATCATTTAGGTTAGAAAAGACCTCGAAGACCATCGAGCCCAACACTGCCAAACTGAACACTAAACCACATCCCTGAGCACCATATCTACATTCTGCCAGTAACATCAGTTTTGGAACCAGGTATTGATTAGCTGCCTCCTTCTGTTTTTTCCCTCATCATTCCCTATAACTCGAAGGACACTACTTGTGCTCCCAATCCTTAACCTATTGTCCCAAGCCCCTGAATTCACTCATACTTGTCATCCGACTTCTTGCTACTACTTCGTTGCTGACCACCTGAAAATCAATATAATGCAGGATTATCTGAGGGCTGTACTAAGGTGGGAATTTTTATCTTCCCATGTTTAACCCAGGCCCCAGGAAGACTGAAAATTGCCCTATGGAGTGGGTCCAGTATTGCATATTGGGCCTTTTGTTCCCTTCAGAAGGGCATCTCACATCATTTTTTCTTGATGGAAGCAGTTTGATACAGGGTGTAGGATGACATAACCTCAGGACATCCCCAACACAGATGAACCACTTTATTGTGCAGTTCCACTTGCAGAGTCTCATATCTGCTGTTCTCGGGCACCTGGGAAGCTGGGGCAGTCACAGAGAAGATGCAGCTCTGTGTTGGTTAGACACAATAAAATTCCACAGTACATTTTTTAATAGTCCAAGTATCTAAATAATCTCAAAATTTTAACACTGAAAAATTGTCATGTTAAAATGAGAAAGGTTTTATGGTGTTCAAAAAGGTTGCACACACATCTAATTAATATAACACTATTCAAATTAATAAATTACTCATAGGAATAAAGTTTAATACCTCAAATTTGCAACATGAGCTATCCTGTTTCAATAAACTAGGAGGACTGAAGGATTCCTAATGTACCTTGTGCATTTCAAACACAGTGTTCTCTAATTAAAAGCCAAAAATTAAATCCCACAAAGCATTTACCAACGTTTTGTAACCAGACCTTTATTGTACTCAATACAAAAGGTACAAAGTATTCTTCTTTTTTCTAGAAAATATGAGACTCCCTCAAATCCTTAAATTTAAAAACAAGTATGGGAATACATTATGTAAAGGTATAATCGTAATATTTTCATATTCTCAAGGAGAAGTATCTCTGCCTATAATATGAAAAGAAAATTAATGTTATTCTTTTCACAGGTCAAAAATCTCTTTTCTTTGCACAGCAATCTTACCTCCAACCACGACAAATCAGGTACTTTGATTTCAGAGAATATTATTCCTCCTCCTTGACTGATATAATGGTAGTGCTTTTACTTAGAACTCAACTGGTTTTGAAAAATACAAAACAAGTTTTCTGTTTATGTATTTAAATTACGAATAGATGAAGATGACACAAATATAAAGATGAAGCTTGATATATAGATGATACTACAAAATAGGCCATTGTATTGGTTACTGCTATCTGGCACAAAATAGGAAAAATGTCTTTTTAAATATAGTGTCCTGTCTATAGCATTACCAATTTCTTTTACAAAACACATTAAAAAAAATATGATGGTATTTTTAGTTTTCAATCCTGTTTCTATGGAAACTATTATAGCTGCAGTTTGTTAAAACATTTGACAAATGTAACTCTATTGGTTATTATAATTGGATACATGTCCGAATATAAAGGAAAAACCTGAAAAATTAGTTCCATATCTAGTTATTAAAAAATCTTGATGGGGTAAAGCATGAGCTTTTACCCTAACTAAAATTCAGTAAACATTGCAAAGGTAAGAAGAGCTTTCAAATTACCATCATCTGCCATCACGTTATCTAAAAGAAAAATTAAAGAACTTTCTTGGGCAATAAAAGAGTACTGTTTTACTCAGGAACCTGTATTATTAAATGGAACTTTAGGAATGAGATATAGAACATAAATGTTAGTAAACTGAAGTTATATTATTTAAATGGAAGATTGCAGCAGAATATTTACTGGGCACCTCAATTTCATTTGAAGACTCCATTCATCATGCATAATCTGGCATTTCTTCTTCCAAAGCACTTATTAAACTCATCATATCACTGTAGGATCATATAATTTGGAAGGACATGAATTTTCAAAGGTGTATCACAAAAATGAGTGTACATTCTAACATATGTAATTATACCAGCAGGTTATATCTTCATCTTGACTGCAGGCAGATTGAAGGCAAGTTTCAAACTAACACTCACATCTTATTTGATTAGCTGGGTTCAGGGTTTTTATATTTTTTTAAATTTTTAAATATTTTAGCTTTACATTACATTTAGCTTTAATTACATTAAAGCTTCAGAGTATTTTCTTAATTTTCTTTATCCATAATTTGTCAATATATTTAGTAAATGGTCAATTCAATAAAATCTAGCTTCTCCAGATAAGCATTCAGGCACTTTCTAATGGTTTAGGGAATATGGTCACATTAATGTCTTCCATAAACAGATAAAAATGTTATAAATTCAAAATAATAGGATTCATTTTATAATAAATTTTAAATATCATAAAGCATACATTATTCAATGTGCAAAAACACACCTGAACTCTGCCTTCTGCTGACAAATGAAAGACTAGTTGATGATACAGTTTTCCAAATATATATTAAGATTTGTTTGCTGAGAATATCTGTGGGATCAGCTGGATTACACTTTTGTTTATTTCTCTACAAATATACAGATCCAAACAAATTCTGATTTTCTAGTGGAATATCACTTACAGAAAAATTCATATATAGTAAAAAGAAAACTAAAAATCTACAACATATGAAATCATTGAGATTAAAAATAGATTTCAAGCAACAAGCTCAGGCAGTAGAGTTTTGAATTTGATTCCAATATTTAAAATCAAGAATAATGAAAGTTTCCTCTATCAAATACTAACCCCTAGCTGATTAATCAAAAAGCATATCTGTAGAAATAATCAAACAAAAATTAAGAAATTAAATCAAGTCAAAAATCTACTGTAAAGCACTGACCTTTTTTCCAGGATTTGTGCAAAGGATTTAGTCATATGGCCCTTTTTTAGAAAGTAACCCCCAGTTCATCATTCAGCAGTGCCCAGCATGTCTCTCAGTCTCCTTTACACTATTCTAATTTTTATTCATGCAATTTCCCCTGTTGCTAAGTGGTAAAAGTGAGACTTTTCGCTCAGTTAAACTTGGAGTCCATCTAGAAGACTAGTGTATTCTTTCCCATTTTACTATTTAAAAATTTCTTATTTTAAAAAAGTCATGGAAAAAAAGCAAATACCTCTGAGGCCCTAGATTTTTAGGATTTCTTTAATCACGTGTTTTTAGTGAAAAAAATCTGCTCAGAATTTGAGTTTGAATGTCAAATATTAATATTTTCAAATAACTGAGATGTTAGGTGACCTTACACCCTATTTAATTCCCATGTTGATCCAAGATGCACTATTACCTTAAAAATATAATTGCAAATCATTCATCCTCAAGACTTTTTGCTAAAATCAAGAACAGAGAATATTTTTGTGCTTTAGTCCATAAACACTTAGTACATTTAGCTGTTAAAACTGGTGGAGTTCATCAATTGCCGTCCAAAGGAAAGCATTCATTTAAAAGAGCATGACTTGATGTTCTCTTCCAGGAATTTCAAGTCTGTAACTGTCAGGAGACAGAATATTTTGGTATTTAAAGACCAGGATCAGTGATAAAGTTTCTGAATGCCAGCTCCTTGCTCCAAAAGCTGCTCGCACAATAGCAGGGGTTTAATCTGTTACGTGGAAAGTTATTGAGCTTGTTCTGATGTTCATCATGAATAGGGCACCTTGTGCATTATAGTTTATTGATGTCTATAAGAAAAAAAATACACATATGATAAATTCCAGTGACCATGATGTAAAAGGCAAATTAAATATTT